>SKCR01021023.1:0-404168 GCA_019454045.1 Zanthoxylum bungeanum | reverse complement strand
CATACTATTATCAACCTTGCATACATGTTTGCGTAACCACATTATTATTGCCCCCGTGTTTCACAAAATGCTTCTTCAATGTAAACATACAACGCATTCAATCATCAATCATATATACAACTAAATGTAACCATGTTATCATGCATCAATGCCATTTAAGCACTTCTAATAACAATCATAAATCATAAATCATAATCAATATGCATAGTCTGTATATTATGCTCTACCTTAACTTGCTGTGCTTATCCCACTGTAGTTATTCACATATATATATATATATATATATAAGAAATCATGTTATGATACATTAGTGCTTACAAAATACCCATTCTAGGTAAACTTACAATACATACAAACATCAATTTTATGCACATAGATATAATCATGCTATTATGCGTAATGCCCATTATATGCATTTCAAATGATAACCAGAATGTATGACTTAAATGCATGATTTATAAACTAAGCTCTACTCTAACATGCCATGCTTCTATAATGCTTGAAAATCCTTTTTTGAAATATTCTTTTCTGAAAAATCATTTCTGAAAACTTTTTGCTGAAACTCTATTTTTACTTTTTCTTTCCAGAAAATCTCTTTGAAAACTGTATTTGTACACTGAAATCTTTATCTTAGAAAACTGTTTTCTGAAAATCTGAAATCTCAAAACTCCTTTTCTGAAAAACTGATATCTGAAATCTGAAATCTTTTTTCAGAAAACCAAATCTCCACCCGAAGGAGCATCTCCGCCCGAAGGCGCATCTCCGCCCGAAGGCGCATCTCTGCCTGTAGACGCATCTCCGCCCGAAGGCGCATCTCCGCCCGAAGGCGCATCTCCGCCCGAAGGCGCATCTCCGCCCAGGAATGTACCATCTGAGCGCTGAGGATCTAGGAGCGTCCCCCCAGTCCTCCACATGTGCACATGTGTCTAAATCCGTCAATTCCAATTGGTGTACAGCTGGGATGGGTCAAATCCCAAATCCCGAATCCATATGATATCTGTCAATTCCAACTGAATCTCAAGTTACATACTGGGGTGAGTTTTTACCTCATGCCCCGGAAAACATAAACCATGTTTTAAATCTCAAAGCTGTAAAAAACATTTTTTGAAATACTTTTTTTTCAAAATGAAACAGTTAAAACTTCTCTTTAAACCCCTTTTGAATTCCAAAACCATTCTTAATTTCAACTCAATTTATGAAGATCATAATGCACAAGCATGCATATATATTTCTTATGTTTTCACTAATCACAGCCATACTTTATTATATGCTTATCTTATATTATCATATAGGTACATGCATTCATTCATGCATACTTATGACACAGTGAAATCATTCATAAACATGCTCAATCTATGCATCCACAAAACCTATCTTCAGGTATTCATATTTATATACACTTGCATACATATATAATCAAAATGCTCATACTAAAGGATTTCATTTTCTGCTATATCATTACTGCATAAACATATGTCTGCAGATTACTCATATCAACCTAATGATTTCATGACCTGCTCTATACACATTTACATCCTTCACTACTATGCAATCTTATAAGATCACTTTTTAAATTTCAAAACATTTTTAACTTCTCTATCAAATTCTGAAAATCATAAAACACATATATACGAACTCATTTCTCATGCATTCCCTTATCCTAATCATACACTTATCCATATATCATGTATATACATGCACATGTTCGTGAGAGTTCCTTCAACTAAATGTTATATGTATTCTATTCCCTATATGTTTCTTTTCATACAATACTCAAGTTTGCTTACAATATAAATTATCACAATATTATAACATGCGAAATCTAATGTGCCACATGGCATCATATATTTGTGATCAAACTAATAGGTTTGTTTGCAACCAATCTAGGCAACAAAACTAGATTTGTAATCTATAAAGTTAAGCTTCATCTGGTTAGCTCAAAATCTTAGAGGAAATTTACGGTCCTAAAAGTTAATATGTTCTATATTGATAGCAATCCTCTCCCTCACTAACAAAGCTAAAGCTTAGGAAAAATCAACTAATAACAAAGGTCCTAGTATATGAAGATAGCCTTATGAAATTATTTCTTGCAAAATGTAATTTCATTATATGATTCGAAAGTCAATAAAAACAAAATTTTGCTACTTTGGCCTTTTACTTTTTTATCCTGTCCAGTGTCCCTATACATAATAACCTAAATTAGAAATTAACATCCTCTGTATCAATAATCAGCATATTAATAAACAATTAAAAAATACATTAAGACATCTACTAAGGATGCTGCTGATACAACCCCGCTTTCTAGCTTGTCTACTGTGCTTAATCCATATCTTTTATTATATATTTTTTTCTTTTAATCAAATACAATGTACCATCACTTGAAGTTTAGTATGATTTATTATTCTACTTAAACAGTCCCAAAAAAAAAACAAGTTCACACACTAATCAAAAAAATAACTTAATAATTAAACAAAGTGCTAATAATATCAAAGCTTAGTTAAGTTCTTTACCCATCTATACATATATTTAAATCCTTATTACTACTATTTCTACTGCTGTCACTATCGCAAACCAAATATCAGATTTTGATTACTCATTAAACACATAAATATTTCAATCTTTCATTACTCACTCTTTAAATCTCCAAGTCAGCCATTTATTAGATTTATTCCTTAATTCCAAAAAACCACAAATTCTAGGGTTACCATTGCCGATTCTCCTTTCCTCTAATTAATTCAATAACTTTCATTTCATACAAAATACTTAATCTAGGATGTGTTTAACATACTTCAACCCATTATTTCACCCAATTCCGAATTTCATCTCAAACCCAAATTATTAAATCAATCAATTTTCAAGGAAATGTTAGCATAATATACTTACCCATTGTATCTACCTCTCTTCTTTGATCCCTCTGTTTTTTTTTTTGCATCTTTCGGTCTGCACTTTTTCTTTCTGTTTCGGTCTTCCTTTCTATCTCTCTTCATCCTCTTCTCCTCTCGGTTTCTACTACTCTAGGCTTCTTCTCTATCTTCTTCTGCCTTCCATCTTCTTGGCCTGCTTTTATTCTTCTTCTTTTTCTCCATTTCTCGTCCCTCTTTCCTGCTCTCTTCCTCGACATTTCTCTCATGCTCACTGTTTTCGTGTGTGTACATGTGTCGTGAATCCAGTGTGTGTATTGATGTCTGCCGTGTTTAAAAAATTGTGTGTTAAAATATCTGTCACGTGTGTGTATTATATAAATATGTGGTATGTGTGCTTTACACGTGTAGGTGTGTAGAATTATCTAAGTTCTAATTACACTTGTGTGGAAATTTACAATTTAATCCTTTTAGTTTCGTTATTATTGACTTATAATTAATTTATTGAAAAGTCCCCATTTTTCATTAAAAATCGACCTCGCGTTCGGACGCGACTGCACACGCGAAAATAAAATTTACGCAACTCGCTAAAATAATCTGGGATGTTACAGTAACTTGACTCAAATATGGAATTGACGGATTCAGATATCGTGTGCACACGCAGTTCAGGACTATGGATAACATATGTCCCTAGATCTTAGATTCAAAGTCGAGAGAGTAGCATAGATATGCACCACAGACTCTAGATTTGTGGCTTGAGGGACGGCAATACGTAACGTTCTAAGACCACCAGATTTCAAGGCTAGGGGACGGCGATACAAAACGCCCATAGACCCTAGTTTCAGGGACATGTAGTAGCATACTTTGGGGGACGACGATACGTAACGCCCCAATGTCATGGATTTACACTTCTGGCTCTAGTTAGGCGTATGGGGAGAAGGCGATACGTAATGCCCCCATGCGTCAGGTTTTTCAGCAGAGTCTCACATACAGATTTTCAGGCAACAGGTTTTCAAAGACGGATTTTTAGAAATAAGATTTTCAGAGATGTGATTTTCAGAAAAAACTAGTCTAATGGAATTTTTCCTGAGAAATAATTTTATGAAAAAAAGTTGTTTTCAGAAAGAAGTTTCCATAAAAAGTTTCAGCAAAAGAGATTTGAGAAAAGCTTTCAAGAAGATTCAGTTTTCCAAAATGTTTTTAATAAATATTTTTATGAGTATTTCAGTTTCTGTTTAAAACTGTCCACTCACTAGGTCGTTCAAACAATCTAACCCCCCCCCCTCACAGTTTCTTTATTTTGCAGGTCATCCAGAGGATGAGCTCGAGAGGATGGATACTGATGGCAGTCATTAGGGTGTTCGGTCCACCAGGTCAAGTGAGAGATAGCGTCTGATCATGTCAAATAAAGGCTAGTTCCAGCTATTTGTAAAGTAAAATTGTGTATATAGTTGTTAAGATAAATGATGTAGAATATTTAGTTGTGTATACTGTTTTACATTATATGTCATGGGTTTCGGCAATGGTCCCTTACATGAGATTATGTTTGAGAAAAAAGTATCAGTGTTGTTTATAGTTAAAAAGTCAGAGGCTGAGGGGGATAGTACGACATATTCCCTGCCGGTAGCATCTCCTGGATTAGGGAGTCAGTGACTACAGTGGGCAGAGTGTTAGGGTTTTGTATATATAGTATGCCCGGGATACTAGTATGCGGGACATTACCTCTCCAGTACCTGATTCTCAAGTACGTCCTCAAACCCTATAGAGAGGTTAGTAAGTTTTCCCAAACTATTTGAATATTCTTCCTTATGAGAAAAATTATACTCCTTATCCAAGTTGAGAATTCTCCCTCTAACTTATCACCAGAAGTACAAACAAGTTATGAGACTAGATAGTAAAGTTTCGAGAGTATTCACCCAATGGAGTGGGAAGAGGAAATCTATAAGAAAAGTAAGAGATGACGTACAGATGATTAAAGCAACAGATGGTAATAAAAACAGAGATACAGGGTTAGATAGTAAAAGAAAACACCAGATTTTTTAGTAAAGGAGAATATAGTAAGCCTGAGCAAAATTAAAATACCGAGTAGACCTAAGTAAAGTTCCTTCCCTTCAAGTAAGTTTCTTTTCCTCAGAAAATTCTTCCAAGCAGATCCAATAGCTCTTGAGCACCTCGTATAGATAGCGAGTTCCCCGAATAACAAAGAACAACCATAAGGCAAAAGAAGCAAGAAATCAGGATTAGTCGTGGAGGTTTCCAATAAATGTGAGATGCCACAAGGATATGGAGATTCTAGACGCTCAAACCCGAGATCGTAAGCAAAAAAAAAAGGAATGTCATGAGGAAACATGATTGACTGCCTTAACTAAGGAATTCGATATAGATAAGACCCTAAGCTATCTGGACTTCGAACTTCTCAGTGATAACAGTTAAAGAGACTGTCTTGACGGAGTTTATCTCATACCTATCCTGCATAAGAAATAGACTCTACAGAGACACAGAGTACCAGAATAAGGACAACGATAACCATCGAGATGTAAAGGCTTGCCCCATCCTTTCCCAGTTTAGATAAAGATAACCGTATAAAAGCCCAGCTCGCATAATATTGTATTCTATGACGAAGATAGCAAACACTGAAAGATAGATTATCCAGAAAAGATTCAGGGAAGTTTCTGAAGCTAGAATAGGAAGAAACCGACATAGATTAACATGATCAAGTACTAGTGAAAACCCATAGATCAGACCAATGCCAGTAGAGAATCTATGTAAGTTCAAAAGGACAGACTCATAAGATTGAAGACACTCGGGAGTTAACAAGAATACCAGTGCGAACAGTAAGATTAAAATGGGCATAGTTGTAGCCTATAGCGAGGGTAGAGAGCAGAGATTTAGAAAGTAGTCCATAAAAGTGAAACACCACTAGCCTCGGCAACACGGCCTAGAGCCAAGAGATGGGATATAGAAAAAAATAAGAAGGATGCGGAAAGTGACAATGAAGTTTCAGTACATATATATTAAGGATGTCACTTGAAGGCAAAGATGTAAGGGGAGACCTCATGATAGTTGATAAAAAGTTGTGAAACCCTTAAGAGATAGAGTAGTTGGTATATATCCCAACAGAATGGACGATAACTTTGCTGTCCAGTAGCCCGACCCCAGTAAATGTATAAACACCTAACTAGACGTCATTAAACCTAGGCAAGTAATAATGATGTTTGTTCTCCAGTCTCTATGAAATGTATATAGTCACCCCTCGACCTAAAGTCTAAAAGGTTTTGGATAAGTAAAGAAGCGCATCAGACAAGATAGATAGATCATATGCTAGCCAAACCCAGAAGCTCAACAGGACCTATATAAGGATCAGAAGACAGTAATATCTTGTATGAGATTGAGTGATTGGGATTCGAGGTATGTTTAGTCGAAGTCTAGAAGAAACGACCGGGCCCCATCCATCGTAGAATTGAAGGCCTTCAAGAAACTAAAGGCTCAAAGGAGTAACGGAACAGAGTATGTGACATATATAACGACCCTTAGAAGTAAAACCTATGACTCGTACAGAACTTCCCACCATGATAAGAGAAGGAAAATTAGTGAGAAAGCAACACCCAAGTCAAAGGTTCAGCAGTGATGCCATAATTTATAGTAAAATATGGAACTCCCAGGGAAGTGATGACTTAAGAGATTCAAGAAATTGATATAAGGAGGAAATTCAAGTAACATAGCAAAACTTAGTAAGGAAGAATAACAGAGGAAGTACAGTAGGAGTTTGAGAGAGTATGAACCTTATAGAAGTTATCAGTAAGAGGTAGTATGGCCAATGGCCTAAAATAATTCACGAGTAAAGTTGAAGAATGTAATTCAGATAGTTCCTAATAGGAGTACCTTAGTGTGGGAACCCAATATCAAATATGTAAGTAAATGAATCCTAGGATTATATATCAGTAGCATGTGCAACTACAACACGTGTAGCTAATGAGACCATCATAACTGGAAAAGACTTCAGGATCGGACCCACCCTCCCAACCCTCGTTAGACAACAACAACAAAGATGGACCTCGATGATCGTCCCAAAGATATTCCCAGAAAACAAGTAAATCCATGAATGATACCAAGTCATAGATCACAGAAGTTTCACGCATAGAATAGAGCAGGAAATAAGATGAAAATATCGCTAAGTAAATGATTTAGAAGTGGAATTATCGGGGTGCAACGTCAATTAGGAGCGAATACTAAGTAAGCGAAGATAAAAGTGTGTAACAATCAGATTTCTCAGCATTGGAATGAACCCAAAGTTCCATTACGTTTTAACTCACGTAATCTATATGAAGTAACCAGCCATAGTATAAGTTGACCAAACCACCATGGGTTTGGGATGGCCTTAGCCACGAGTATGGGTGGTTTGGTATATATACAATATATTATGGAATCGAGAAGATAAGTTTATTACAATATTACATTCAGTGAAGTGGGTAAGTCATCAAGGTATAATATATGTAAACGGTCATTGGGTAAAGATATGATTTATGAGTTGGGTATATTTACAAATATTTGATTAATGACCCTTGACAGTGCAAAACTATAGGAATAACAAAGATTGGGATATCCTAGAATACAACCGGGTATAGAGAACAAGTCTTGTGAAAGACGGTTAATCAGATTTAGAATATCAATGAATTTTCAGGTACGAGAAAAGTATGAACATTAGCCAGAATCGAATCGCCAACATCGATGTCAATAACAGGGAATATAGTTCAAGCACAAGTATGCATATAAATAAGTCTGAAACTTTAGCCAATTGAGAATGACTGTTAGAAAAATTACTGAGAATTACATCCTAAGTGTCGGAGCCATCAGTAGACAACATCAGTAGGCTATGAAGCCCTAGGCCCTATAGATAAACAAAGATAATACAACTTGAAGAATGAGCTCATTAGCAATTGAAGCTTAACAATGAGAATATAAAGAGTTAAATGGCTAAGAAATGAGAAGGAATACTAAGATCAGTCAACCAAGTGGAGCTAAAGAAATGTTGAGTATAAACATTATTAATAGTTACAAGGATCACTCTTGTAAACTTGTTTATCCCAAAATTAAGGCAGAATGTGAAAAAGCCTAACCATAGAGAACACCGGTATTTCTAGAGAAGGAGAATCAAAAGTATCAGCTAAGAAGAACCCGATTGAATCAAGAAATGTTGAGCATAACTAGAGGATCACAAATAAGGTTTCTTTGACGCATCACTATAGTTGTAGCATGACGGTAGTATAAAGTACTCAACAAATTTCGTGAAATGAGAACGAGGAATCACCTCTCAATCAAGAATGTAAAGGGATTATCAAACTCTAGTATAGTGTGCAAGCAGGGCAAGAAAAGTTATGCATGCAGCAGATATTATGATAAGAATAAGGATGATGTATTTCTTTCTAGTAAAATGGCAGATATTAAGATAAAAAAAAAAGGATGATGTATTTCTTTCTATTTAATGGCAAACGAATAGATTGACATGGATCTTAGTTAATAAGACAAATTGAACCCAGATAAGGCTTTATTATAATGACAGTGTATGGAAGGTTGTCGGAAAGTAGAGTGATATAGTTGAAAAAACAAAGATGGTTATGAGTATATAGTCAGTTGAAAGTTTGGGGTTTAGAAATAGCCCGTGAATCTTATTACTTGTGATAAGATATTTAGTATCACGAATTTCAAGACTGGACAGATTCTAGAATTCCAATTCTAAAGAGGATTCGAGGACGGATCCTATTTAAGGGGGGAGAATTTGTAACAACCGGTAATCCCGATGACCTATACATTACCAGAGGTCGACGACTATTACGTTATCGGAGGCATGATACATGATGAAAATCATGTTTAAAGATGTATGTGTGTTAGTGTCATATACATGCCCAAGGTCTCTAAATCATGATATTGTGTGTGAATGATCAAGTGAGTTTGCAGAAAAAACTTACATTGAACGAATGTGTGATTTCAAAAATCTTTGTATGTTGATGAAGCTCCAAGCTTTGTTGAATGTTTCCAACCCAATGGTGAGTTTCCCTATCACCTCACAAGACTCTTTAAGTGCTAGCTTGCTTGATTTTTGAAGCAAAAATCAATGGAGAAGAAGATGGTGTTCACGACAATGAGAGGGAAAAGGAGAGAGTTTTTGGTTTTTGATATTTTGTTTCCAAAACTCATACCAAAGTTGACTTTCCAAAAGGTGTATATGCTTTTCCAAAAAACTAAAAGTTTCATTAAATGATCTCAACTACTTCCATCAACTTGTTGACAATTGATGTGAGGTAGTGGGTCCCACCACTTAAATTCAAAATTCAAGTTGGCTTAGACTACACACTTCGGGCTCGGGTTCATTTAATTCGATTAAACAAATTTTCCGTTGCGACGTAATTAAATCCAATTTAATTAAATAATAATGCCTAGCAAAATTATTATGAAAGTCGCTTACGAATTAATTCCAAAATAATTCGTTCGCCCAAATTAAAATCCAATTTTAATTCCGCATTGAAATCTGATTTCAATTAATATATCCAATATATTATTCAATCAATTAATTCCAAATTAATCGTTTTCTCTCTTCTATCCGAATTTTATCCCAGATAAATTCTTACCGTAATTAATCCCAGATTAATTTTCTCTCTTATAATTAATCCTAGATTAATTATGTTCTAGTCAAATGTCATCGGTGAATCTTTGGGAAGAAACCCAAGAGATCCATGGATATGTTGGCAGTAAATACGGTCATTGGACAATCCGAACACGTGCGTACCCCGTACCACGTTCTTACCGATTTAAAAGACATGGTTGGCTTCTAGCAAAGCTCTGTGCCTACCCAATTCTCCAGAAATATTCAACGAAGAATATATAATATGTATCAGGCATAGTAATATTATGTATTGCGTATTAAGATCTAGTATCGGATGTCACATGCTAGGCCTAGGGCTGGAATTGTGTCTGCCTCGTACAAATCATATATCGGATCATCAACAACTAGTCTCTGAAATCAGATAATCATGACCTAGTCATATTATCCCGATAGCTGCAGTATTTAAGAGTACTAGTTCTGTATCCCTGCGTGATCATCGTCTCCATATGACTGAAGTGATACTTCATCTTGACATCACAACCCAATACACTACGATTCTCAATAAACCCAGAAGAGGCGTAAACAGAACCTGTTAAATCTCCGGACGACCTAAACCAAAGCATACTGATTGTCATAAGTATTAGCGATGCAAGTCTTAGGTTAAGACCACATACACCTACCCTGATTCGGATTCCCATAGACAAATAGTCATACTACAAATAAGATTCTGATGGGTCTATCCAGAGTGAAGTTGTTCTCGATCCAACGGCTAATAGAACCTCCTATCATATTTGCATAAGTATCCAATACTTAAATATATGAGAACTATGTCGTTAAGCTTCCATAACGCGCACAAGTGTAATACTAGTCTATTCCGCATTATCGATGTCCAGTCTCGATAATACTACGACTATGGATATTTAATAATTAAACCGTTCATGGATTAATACTGTCTCATATCTTATTAATCCACAACAAATCATAAGGACTTTTATCATTTATATATATCCAAGTAATCTAATTACAAAATGATAAAATAGCAATTTCATTTGTCACATAGTTAATTTGTACAAAAATCACAATGTCTTTTACAAATAGTGATGATATTGGTCATAATTGTCAAACAGTCTCCCACTTGGCTCATAGCCAATCACTCAAGTATCTAACACCTGACCTATGTACATGTCGCTCAAAATTTTACTGAGAAATAACTTTCATTAGCGGATCTGCAATGTTGTCATCTGAGGCGATCTTTTCGATCTTCACATTGCCACAATGTATGATCTCACAAATCAGATGAAACCGTCGAAGTACATGCTTGGATCGTTAATGAGACCGCGGTTCCTTAGCCTGCGTTAAAGCCCCTTTATTGTCACAATACAAAGGTACGGGCTCAGCTACTAACGGAACTACTCTCCTAATCCAATTAGGAATTTACGGATCCAAACTGCTTCTTTTGTTGCCTCAGCTGCAGTGATATATTTCGCTTATGTTTTTGAATCGACAACAGTCTCTTGCTTGGAAGATTCCAACTCACTGCTTCGTTGTTCAAACAAAATATATACCCTGATTGCGACTTAGAGTTGTCTTTATCGGTTTGGAAACTTACGTCGGTGAACCAATTCACCTCAAGTTCTCCATCTCCAAAGACTAAGAAATCATCATTAGTTCGTCTAAAATACTTAAGGATGTTCTTAACAACAATCCAGTGACCATCACCTGGATCGGCCTGATAGCGACTCCATATGCTCAAAGCATATGAGATATTCGGTCATGTACATATCATGGCATACATGATCGATCCGACTGCAGAAGCGAACAGGATTCGACTCATGTTATCTCTCTCATCTTTAGTTTTAGGACATATATCCTTAGATAGAGAGACGTCATGTGACACTGGAAGCAGCCCCCTCTTAGACCGATCCATGTTGATTCTCTTCAACACTTTGTCAATGTACGAGCTCTGTGAGAGTCCAAACAGCTTTCTAGATCTATCCTGGTAGATCCTTATTCCCAGAATAAAGGCTGCTTCTCCCAGATCTTTCATGGAGAATTTTAATGAAAGCCAAGCTTTCACCGATTGTAGCATGGGAATGTCATTGCCAATACGCAATACATCATCAACATAAAGGACAATGAATGTCAGTGCGCTCCCACTAACCTTCTTATATACACAAGAATCATCTTCGTTTTGAATGAAACCATATTCTTTTATGATCTTATCAAAATATTGGTTCCAAGAACGTGATGTTTGATTCAATCCATAAATGGATCGATTTAACTTGCAAACCTTGTTTGCATGTTTTGGGATGAAAAAACCTTCAGGCTGTTGCATATAAACATCCTCCAAAAGGTTTCCATTAAGGAAAGTGGTTTTGACGTCCATCTGCCATATTTCATAATCGAAATATGCAGCAATAACAAGCATTATCTGAATGGATTTAATCATGGCAACAGATGAAAAAATTTCATCGTAATCAACACCATGTCATTGACGATACCCTTTCACTTCAACCACCCTAGCTTTGTACGTTTGTATGTTGCCATCCATGTCGGTCTTTTTCTTGAAGACCCATTTATAACCAATCGGCTTAATGCCTTCTGGTGCATCAACCAGTGTCCAAACTTGGTTGGTATACATGGAATCCATTTCAGACTTCATGGCATCTTGCCATAAAGCGGAGTCGATACCTTGTATCGCTTCCTCATACGTGGCCGGTTCATTATCCTTAATAAGATTAATATCTACATGAGGTGAGATCAGAAACCCATACCTCTCAGGTTGTTTTCTGACTCTCTCCGACCTACGCGGTTCTTGTGTATTAGAAGATTGTGGTATAGTCTCATCCCTGATTAACTGTTCGTGTTACGTGAGGGAGTCGGTGCCAGAAACATTATCACTCTGATTTTTATCGAGTTCTACTTTCCTCCCACTTACCACTGCACTTAGGAATTCCTTTTCGAGGAAAACCGCATGGAGAGCAACAAATACCTTGTTCTCTTGTGGGTTGTAGAAGTAATATCCTTTGGTTTCCCTAGGATAACCTACAAATATGCACTTATCCGATTTGGGTTCTAGTTTGGTACCATCCAATCATTTTACATATGCCCAGCATCCCCAAATCTTCAGGAATGAGAAACCTGGTTTCTTTCTTGTCCATATTTCATATAGAGTCTGTCCAACAGACTTTGATAGAACCTTATTCAAAATAAGTATTGCATTATTCAATGCATACCCCTAGAAGGAAATTGGTAGCTCAGTACGACTCATCATTGACCTCACCATGTCCAACAAAGTTCAGTTTCTATGTTCGAACACATTGTTCAACTGAGGTGTTCTGTGAGGAGTCCACTGTTAAAGAATACCATATTCTTTCAGGTAATCAAGAAATTCATTGCTCAAGTATTCTCCACCATAATCTGACCGCAATGTTTTAATACTTTTACCGGTCTATTTTTCTACTTATTGTCGAAACTCTTTGAATTTCTCAAAAGTTTCCAACTTGTGTCTCATAAGATACACATAACCATAACGCGATACATCATTTCTAAAGGTTATGAAGTATTCATATCCACCTCTAGCCTAGCAAGACATGAGCCCACATACGTCATTATGAACGAGGGTTAACAGTTCGGTGGCACGTACACATTTACCGCTAAAAGGCGTTTTAGGCATTTTGCCTAATAAACAAGATTCGCAAACGTCATATGAATTAGGACCAAATTCGTCCAAGTATCAACTCTTCGAAAGTGTGGATATACGAGTCTTGTTAATGTGTCTCAGATGATAATGTCACAGATAAGTTTCATATGTTTTACTCAATTTAAGCCTTTTGTTTGTCATGTTATATGTTTGAGATTAATTTATATTCAAAATATAATGACCATTATTAGCATCAGCAGTACATATCTCAAAATCATCTTTATAAACAAAACACCCAATGTTCCGGGATACAAAGGTATACCCACATTGGGTCAAACAAGATACATAGATAATATTTCTAGTCAAACTAAGTACATAATAATAGTCTGATAATGAAAGTACATGCCGAGAGGGCAATTCCAAAACATAGGTCCATACAGCCAAAACAGCGACTCTGGTCCCGTTTCCAACTCGTAGGTCAATCTCGCCTGAAGCCAGTCTCTTGCTAATCTGCAGATCCTGCACATCAGTACATATATGAGTACCACATCCAGAATCAAAAATCTAATTTTTAAAACGAGAAGTAGACATGTTTATTTCAATAACAAACATACATGAAGCCGGAGCCTTGTCTGCCTTCACTTCCTTCATGTGCGCCTTGTACTCATGACAGTCACGCTTCCAGTGACCCCATTTGCCACAATGTAGGCAGACATCTTGGGATATGTCATTTGCCTTCCCAGAAGACTTTGACGATTTGGCCTTGCCATTTCTTTTCTTCTTCTTCTTCACACCTCCAAAAGCCTTGTGCCAAGCCTTGGCCTTCTGAGATGTCGAAGTAAGATGCGCCTCGCGCTTCTTGCCCTTCAAAAGATTTGGCTCTGCTTCTTTCAGCATCACCATCAACTCTCCAAGAGTCTTCTCTTGGTTCATCATATTGTAGTTCATGATGAACCCGCCCTAGCATTCGGGCAGAGACTGTAAGATCAAATCTATGGAAGTCTTAGCCTCGAAGGTTATACGCAGCTGACCAAGCTGTTCGATGTCAGCAATCATCTGTGACACATAATGTTCGACAGATGTACCCTATGACATACGTGAACGAAATAGCTTCTTTTGCAATTCATACTTCTGAGATCTAAGATTAGATCTATGAAATGTTAGACAATTATGACCCATAACGTCACTATTTGTAAAAGACATTGTGGTTTTTTTACAAATTAACTATGTAGCAATGGAAATTGCATTTTATCATTTTGTAATTTGATTACTTAAATAAATAAATGATAAAAGTCTTTTTGATTAGTTCCGGATTATAAGATATGAGATAGTATCAATCCATAACGGTTTAATCATTAAATATCCATAGTCGTAGTATTATCGAGATTGGACATCGATAATGTGGAATAGACTAGTATTACACTTGTGCGTGTTATGGAAGCGTAACATCATAGTTCTCATATATTTAAGTATTGGATACTTATGCAAGTGTGATAGGAGGTTGTGTTTACCGATGGTACTGAAACAGCTTCGCTCTGGATAGACCCCACAGAATCCCATTGGTAGTATGACTATGTGTCTATGGGAATCCGCATCAGGGTAGGTTTATTTGGTCTTAACCTGAGACTTGCATCTCTAATACTTGCGACAATCAATACGCTTTGGTTTTGGTCATCCAGGACTTTAACAGGTTCTGTGTACGCCTCTTCTGGGTTTATTGAGAATCGTAATGTATTGGGTGTGATTTCAAGATGGAAGTATCACTTCAGTCATATGGAAAAGATAATCATGCAGGGATACATAACTTGTACTCTAAATTGGTTGCAACCAGCGGGATAATATGACATGGTCATGATTATCCGATTAAAGAGACTAGTTGCTTGTAATCTGATATATGCTTCGTACGGGGCAGACAATATTCCAGCCCCAAGCCTTGCATGTGACATCTGATGCTAGATCGTAATACGTAATACTATGTATACTACGCCTGACATAGATTATATATTCCTTTAAGAATATTTCTGGAGAATTGGGTAGGCACAGTGCTTTGCTAGAAGCCAACCATGTCTCGTAAATCGGTGAAAACGTAGTACGAGGTACGTACGTGTTCGGATAGTCGGACTACAGGATTTACTGCCAACATATCTAGGGATCTCATGGGTCGCTTCCCGAAGATTCACCGATGACGTATGATTCGAACATAATTAATCTAGGATTAATTACGGAGAGATTTTATCTGGGATAAAATACTATTTGAAGAGAGAGAACGATTAATTTGGAATTAATCGATAAAATAATATTCAATATATTAAACGAAATTCGATTTCGACGCGGAATTAAAATTGGATTTTAATTCGGGCTAACGAATTAATTTAGAATTAATTCGCGAGCGATGTGAATAGTAATTTTGCTAGGCATAATTATTTAATTAAATTTGATTTAATTACGTCGCAACAGAAAATTCGTTAATTCGGAATTAGCGAACCTGAGCCCGGGAGTGTTTGCGGGCCCACTCGGATTTTGAATTAAAGTGGGTCCCATAAGTCACATCGCAAGTCACATCGCCTGTCACTTTAGTGATGGAAGTCATGTCACCTTTTGGTGATTGACAACCAGTCACTATTCATGATGGGAGTTGTTGAAGGCATTGAATGCCATTTTCCCTCCATTTTTCCTTTTGCTTTTTGGAAAAGCATATACCAAAAAAAAGTAAGAAGGATTTTTGATAAGGTTTTTAGAAAACAAAAGAAAATAAATTGAAAACTCTCTCTCTCTCCCAATAGCTCAAAACCGTGAGCTTCAAACCAAGAAGGAAAAATTATTTTTCTTTCTAATCTTGCTAGCAAATTCAAGGAATCATATCAAGGTGTTAGGGAAACTAATCCCTTGAGCTTGGAATCAAGATCAAAGCTTGGAGCTTGGATTCAACATTCAAAGAGGAAGCTTGGAGACTTCTCAAAGGAAACCTTGGCCGAAACTTCAAGAAGAAATTTTTGTGTTCAACGCATCCAACATCCATTCTTTGTAAGTATGATTCCGCCATACTTTATTTTCGTATTCACATGATTTCATTGTTTTATATGATCTTGGAATGTCTTAGAGACCAACAATGGTATCAGAGCCTTATTAAGCATGAAAATGAACTTAGGGTTTTTATTCTTGATTTGGGTATTTTTGATTTAAGCATGTTTTTGATGAAATTGTTTGTTTGAGTATGCTTGTATGTTAATAACTTGGAGTTATGCATGATCAATTTGTAGAAAAATTAATTGGATT
Organism: Zanthoxylum bungeanum; assembly: GCA_019454045.1. Taxonomy (NCBI): domain Eukaryota; kingdom Viridiplantae; phylum Streptophyta; class Magnoliopsida; order Sapindales; family Rutaceae; genus Zanthoxylum; species Zanthoxylum bungeanum. The sequence goes on along the minus strand of SKCR01021023.1, from coordinate 387,787 downwards.
AATTTTCCCAAATATGCAAGGGTTGGCCGAATACTATATGCCCTAAAAGTCATGGTATTTTTTGTTTCTTTTGATCATTGGATGAGTTTAAAGACTTGGGATAAATTGATTAATGATTTAATTGGATTGAAATCGATATCGGTTTTTTAAAATCCCTCAATGCCGTGAGCTTCAAAGCATGTAAATGAGATGATTTTTGTTTCAATAATGTGGACATGTATTGATGATGAATAAGCATGATTAATTAATTAGATTAGTATTTTGGAAATGTTAATTTAAATAAGTTAATCATGGCTCAGCACTTTAATTAATTAAATCATGATATTTGGAATATTAAAATTTAATTAGTTGGGCTTAATTTGGAATTGTGCTTAAAATGTTGTATTTGGGCCTAATAGGCTTGGATGGGCCAAGTTGGTTTAGGTCAATTGGATTGGATCCAAATTGGGCCTAAATCATTCCATTAAGTCCAAATATGACAAATGGGCCTTTTATGTTTAAGTGGGCCTAATGGGCCGAAATTGGTTTCTTGGAAAATAGGGTGATTCCTTAATTGGGCTTTGGTATTTGGGTTTGACCCATATTGACCAAAGTCCATGCCTTAAGAAATTAATTGAAAGCCCATTGGACTTTAATTAAATGACATTGGATGTTAATTGGGCTTTGAGACCCATTCAGATTAGATTTGGAATCTAAGTCGTAAAGGCGCATTTAAAAGTGTAATTATTTAATTTGGAATTAAATATAGAATTAGTATTGAATACGAATTAAATTAGATTTAAATTATAGTTCATATAATTCAACAATTCGTTGATGATCATTTTATTCAAAGATTAATTAATTGGATTAGAATGATTGAATAACATGTTTTATGTGAATACATGGATGTTGACCGGCGTAAACACACACGTATAACGCAAGCGTACGTATCGTTCAAGTAGTATAAAAAGTATCGATCCCACGAGGACTTAATACCTAAGTTATTAATTTTATGAGGTTAAATGATTACTAGTATCTAACAGGTTGTTAAATTGATTTGAAATAGCGACGATTCTAAATTTAAAGACAATAAAATAAAATTGTTTGAAGGTAGATTTTAAGAAAATTCGATATTAAAAGCTATCTAGGGTTGTGATTTATTCCAATTTTAATTAAAGATAAAGTGATTATATTATAAATGGGTAATTTATTGATTTATTAACCTGGAACACTATTGTATGTAAAAGCATCTTCCGATGGTCAATTACAAATACCTAGTATAATCCAATTGAACCATATGTCTATGTCAACCAAATTACCTAGATTCATTACGATTAAGTTCCAATTAAGACTACCCCCGTCTGACAGGTATATTCCTATCCTGTAAGGAAATCTATTGAAAGGGTTATCTATCCTTAAGGAAGATCGTGGGCTATTGAATCTAAGGTCTTAAACTTAAAATTCCTATGTCTAGTTCATTTTAAGTTTACCTAATCAATTTAATTAATGGCCAGTTAATTAAAGAGCATTAAGATTAAGACTCAATAAATAAATCTTTATATTACCCAAATTATAATCTAACCCTTATAAACCCGTGACATTGAATTTCATCACACCATAGATACTAACTTAGTTATTACACATAGCTAGGGCTGGTAAAAACTTGAAAATAAAAGACATAAAATGCTGAAAAATAATTGCGTTAAAATAAATACTGAAAAGTAAAAATACAATAAAAATAAAATGCTAAGGTAAAAGGAATTACTTTTACTATTATTAATTTAGAAATCTCCCAATAAAATAATATATAAACTTGTGATATTATTTAACCAACCGACCAATCTGGCGGTATCCTGATTAAGTCCAATTAAGTCCAACCAGCCATATAGGCGGTAATATTTGTCCATAATCCAGCCATAAAGGCGGTACCAAAATAAATTTATCAACCGACCTATCTGGCGGTATTCTTGATTAATCAGGTTCAAACCAACAGAAAATAAATATACCAACCGACCAATATAGCGGTTTCCTTGATTAAGTCAAGTTTAAACCAGATAAAATAAATTTATCAACCGACCAATCTGGCGGTATTCTTGATTAATCAGGTTCAAACCAACAGAAAATAAATATACCAACCGACCAATATAGAGGTTTCCTTGATTAAGTCAGGTTTAAACCAGATTAAATAAATTTCCCAACCGACCAATATAGCGGTATCCTTTATTAATCAGTATTTTAATTAGTAAATATATTATTTTTAAGGGAGATTAAACTAAAGAGCAACAGTAAAAGAATTACCTTTCACCTTAGCTTGAGGAATTATCTCATCATGGTAAATAGTAAAACTGTAAAAAATAAAGAAAGTAAACTTATTATTATTACAAAAAGTAATTAAAATTAAATTACAAAAGTAAAAAAATTAAAACTAAAATTTTTTTTAGAGAGAGAAACTCTCTTTACACGGAATTTGAAGAGAGAGAATAACCACTGGAAAATGAAAATTCACGCAATATTTATAGGAAAATTTTTCACTGTTCGGCGTCGCGACGCCAAGGTCCTCAGCGTCGCGACGCTGGATTTGTCGACGTGGCACAATGAGAAGGCGACACGTATCAAGGCGGCTGACTGTTCACGCGACACGTGTCAAGGCGGCTAATTCTCAATTATTGTGATGACGTCATTGATGACGTCATGCTGACGCGGCGATGACGTGGCGATGACGTGGCGTGGCAGCTGACTGTTCACTTGTCGGCACAATAGGATGGCGACACGTGGCGACACGTGTCAAGTTGTGATTGGCTGATGCTGACGTGGCAAGTTGACTAGGTTGACCTGCTGACGTGGACGATGATGTGGCATGACACATGGCAAAGTTGACTCGTTGACCGCTGACGTGGCTGATGACGAGGCGACACGTGTCAAGTCTGAGTGTCGGCAGCATATGATGTTGACACGTGGCACGGCGCACGTTAGCAGATTGGATGTGATGGTGACACGACACGTGGCACGCATTTTAGCAAAGTCAAACTTCTCAAATCTGACATGTTGACCCGACGCACTTTAGCAGATTCGGCGCATGCTGGGCGTCGCGACGCGGAAGGTCTGGGCGGCGCGACGCTGGAATTACCAAAATTCCCTTTTTCGCCAATTTTCACTGTTTTGCTCCAAATCACCTCCAGAATGTCCAAAAACTTTATTTATCTACAAAATAACACAAAACACATCAAAACATTCACAAAACTCAAGAAACTATACAAAATATTAGATTAAATGAGTGGGAAATAGTGATATAAATACCACTCATCACACCCCCAAACCTAACATTTTGCTAGTCCTCGAGCAAATACAGAATAAAATTTAACTAAGCCATTTTCGTAGGGATCACGGTTGCATTTAGCATATGCAACAAGCCTTTAAACCCCTAGGTGTCCCTAGTGGACGAGTTGTAGTCTCGTGAGGGTTTACAGCAATGATACACAAACATTTTACAAAAGTAAAAAGATAGTAAAACTAATGCACACAAAAGCAAAAAAGACAAGAAAAAGAGAATAAAGAAGATAGTAACCTAATCAGGTGAAACTTCTACTACAAGTTACTAGTTGTTTTGTTTCTTTCTAAATTACCGAATAAGTAAATTCTCCGATTATTTTTACCATTCTCATTACACAGCCAACAAACAAAATTTAACAACTCATTTTTGCCCACAACAGTCATAAGTGCAGTTGATAAGAGAGTAATATTTTTGTCCTAAAGTTCTATCAGATTTCACACCTTTTTGGGGTAATGGAATAATTTTTCTGATTTTTCTGATTTTTTCTTTGCTTTTTCTGAATTTTGACTTTTTTTATTTATATACAATACCTTCCGTCTATGTAGCGAGCTTTGGGTCGGTGACTCCCAAACCAGTTGGCTTTAGGGCACCAGGTGTTAAGACACCCCTACGAACTTAATTACTCAGACTTCAGATATAAATATATTTTTTTGCAGTATCTTTGATCCATGTAGCGAGCTTTGGGCCAATGACTCCCAAACCAGTTGGTTTTAGGGCACTAGGTGTTAAAACACCCTTACAGACTTAATAACCCGGATCTTAGATACTTTATTTTTGTACATCAGAATTATTATTATTTTTTTTTATTCCATAACTATTTATAGATGCTTCCTCCAATTAAACTAGAGCACGGAATATTACAAACTTTTCAATTACAGCTCATATGTCCGTATGTTACTATGCATGTTGATAATACCTGTCAAATGAGCATATGAAGATTCATTTTAGTCAGTATTATGGAGAATTCACAAATTAAATAATTCAAAAGAAAATAAACAAAAATTAACTTATTTCGAAATAAATGGATTGAAATACGTCTCAAGAGTGGAAACTCCTTACTCGGCTATTTCTTACCAATTCACCTTTTAGTCAAAATTAAAACACAAAAATGCAAAATATTTTTGTAATTTTTGAAAATTTTTCGAAAAATTTTGGACTAAAAATAAAAACACAATATAAACAAGTACTATTAACTATACCTCACCCCCAAACCTAAATGAGACATTGTCCCCAATGTCTTAAACAGTAGAAGAAGAGCTTAGAAAATCGTACCTGATTAGTTGAAATTCTACAGGAAAATTAAAGGTTAAGATCCAGATTAATTCGACGTCTCTTACCACGATCGTCCTCGGACCAATTTATTTTTGAAATGATAGGGTCAACTTTCGGTTCATAGGCTATGAGTTGGTCAATTAGATCTGGAGCAGTTCTGGCAGTGAAGAGGAGTTCTTTTAAAGGTTTTGACACGAACCCATTTCTTCGAGCATCATCAAGAAACACACAAAGAAAATCATAAAACCCATCAACGTTGTACAGCCCAATTGGTTTTTGGTGTATGTTTAGGTTCGCCCAAGATAGTACAATAAAAATTTCCTCCAATGTGCCCAAGCCACCTGGCAAAGCAATAAGATTTGCTTCTGCCAAGGGTTTTGGGATGATTCCCAAAACATGATTGCCTCCTTCCTGTACAGCCTTTGAAACAATCCCCATTAGTCCAAGATTACCTCCGCCATATATTAAGTGTATATTCCTTGCGGCTAAGACTCGACCCAATTCCTGTGCTGCTTCTATGTATTGTGGTTTAGTACCAACAGTACTACCGCAAAACACACAAATGTTTTCAACTCGTCTTCTTGAAGTGGTTTCCATTTTTTACTCTGGATGTCTTCAAAAGTGCAATGATGAGTTGAATTTATAATACCTGAAAAGGGTGAGTAAAATATAGCACAAGTATCTTCCAAAGGACGATTAGTAGCGAAATAGTAAAATAGATCGTGATAGTCAACAAGATCTGGATCCTGTAGAAAATAAAAGAAAACAACAAAAAAAATTACAATTATTAGGAAAAAACAAAGAGATATAATATTTACAAATAACGGGCTTGATTGACGTCTATGCGTCAGGGACAAGCTTCCCATCCAATTTTCTTATAAATTGGCAAACAGGGTCTTTTTGAGTCAGATTCCCGAGACTTAACTGTTGTCTTTCTTTTTGAAATTGTGTATGTAATTTGCGAAAGGCTATGTGAACATGTCCACTGGGATGCGTCTCAAGAGTCGAAGATATATCATCTAAAGACTCCTTACTCAAGCCATCCCTAATGAATTCAATTTTGTCTTCGCGATTAATAGACACCATTCCTAAAGAACGACAACGAGTATTGCAATTCCATCGTGCACATTTGTAACAAACACCCATTTGTTTAGCTCTACGTTTCTTTGCATAGGTGCTTCTTCCAAAACCAGGCAGATGTGAAATAAAAGATTCAGAAGACTCACCTGCCAATCGAACTCGTGCTTCAATTACCCAACGAATATCATTGGGCACACCATGGATCGTCAGTAGTCTCATTCGTTCCAAGCGAGCTTTGTAAACTTTCAATAGAGATTTTTGTGGGAGAGAAGGAAATTGCTTGTGAAGATTTGCGAGAGCTTCTTCCATCTTGAAATGACTTAATCTGCAAAAAACTAAAACACACAAAATTAAATCCACCAAATCACAATATATACAAAAATTGCATGGGTTGCCTCCCTGCGAGCGCTAAGTTTAAAGTCGTCAGCTAGACGTTACTTCTCGAACGTTTATGCTGGATCTGAAAGTGTAACACTTTCTTTTTGTCGCCCAAATGATTCTCCCCAGTAGTGCTTGACACGCTGACTGTTAACTTTGAATGTGTTGTTGGTATTGGGATCCAGTAACTCAACAGCTCCATATGGTAAAACCTGAGTGATTACAAATGGTCCAGACCACCTAGATTTCAACTTTCCAGGGAAAAGTTTCAACCTCGAGTTGTACCAACACCCTGCTGTCTTGGTTCCAACTGTCTGTGCACTATTTTTCGGTCATGCCATTTCTTTGTCTTTTCCTTGTATATTTTGGCATTGTCATAAGCCTGTAGGCGAAATTCCTCCAATTCGTTGAGTTGGTGAAGTCTTTTCTCTCCTGCAGCTTGTGAGTCAAAATTCAACTTCTTCAGTGCCCAGTACGCCTTGTGTTCAAGCTCAACTGGTAGATGGCACGCTTTCCCAAACACTAATCGATATGGTGACATACCAATGGGTGTCTTGTAAGCTGTCCTGTAGGCCCATAATGCATCATCTAGTTTTGTTGACCAGTCCCTCCTTGTTGATCCAACGGTTCTTTCTAGGATTCTTTTGATTTCCCTGTTTGAAACCTCAACCTGTCCATTTGACTGTGGATGGTAAGCTGTGGCAACCTTGTGTGTTACTCCGTATTTGGATAGGAGTGCATCGAAGTATTTGTTGCAGAAATGTGAGCCACCATCGCTGATAATTGCCCGAGGTGTTCCGAATCGAGTGAAAATGTTCTTTTTCAGGAATTTGATCACAACTTTTGAATCATTGGATGGCAGTGCAATTGCTTCGACCCATTTGGAGACGTAGTCTACAGCAACCAGGATGTACAAGTTTCCAAATGATGGAACAAAGGGTCCCATGAAATCAATACCCCATACATCAATATTTCCACTTCTAGAATGTTTTCAATGGTCCTTCGTTTCTCCTCGAAATATTCCCTGTTCTCTGCGGCACCTGTCACATTGAAAAGCAAAAAGATAAGCATCTTTAAAAAGTGTGGGCCAGAATAAACCTGATTGAAGGACTTTGGCTGCAGTTTTGTTTCCGCTGAAGTGTCCGCCGTATGGTGATGAATGACAGTGTTGCAAAACACTGTTGATTTCCTCCTGTGGAACACATCGTCTCAGTAGTTGATCAGCACACCGTTTGAACAGGTACGGTTCATCCCAGACATAATGTTTGACTTCTTTGAAGAACTTTTTTCCGTTGCTGAGTTTTCCATTCCAACGGCCATTTTCCTGTCACAATATAATTGACATAGTCAGCATACCAAGGGACTTCCTGTAGATTTATGGAAAACAATTGTTCATCTGGAAAGGTTTCTTTGATTGAAGGATCTTTGTCAGCTGTTTCTCCTCCATTCTCGAGCCTCGATAGATGATCTGCCACCTGATTCTCTGTTCCTTTCCTGTCTCGAATCTCCCACGTCGAATTCTTGCAGAAGAAGTATCCAACGGATCAATCTGGGTTTGGCATCTTTCTTTTTGATCAGATATTTGATTGCTGAATGATCTGTGTAAACCACCACTTTGGGACCCAACAGATAAGAGCGGAATTTGTCAAAAGCGTACACAACTGCGAGCAACTCCTTTTCGGTGGTTGTGTAGTTGAGTTGAGCTTCATTCAAAGTTCTGCTGGAGTAGTAAATGGTGTGGAAAATCTTTGCTTTGCGTTGTCCCAAAACTGCACCTACAGCAAAATCACTAGCATCACACATTACCTCGAATGGAAGGGTCCAATCTGGTGCTACAATGATGGGGGCAGAAATCAGCTTTTGTTTTAAGATTTCAAAGGCTTTCTGGCATTCTGTGGTGAAGTTGAAAGGCACATCTTTCTCCAGAAGATTACAAAGAGGTTTAGCAATCTTGGAAAAGTCTTTGATAAATCTCCTGTAAAAACCTGCATGTCCAAGAAAACTTCGAATACCTTTAACTGATGTTGGTGGAGGTAGTTTTTCAATTGTCACTATCTTTGCTTTGTCTACCTCAATCCCCTTTTGTGAGATCCGGTGTCCAAGAACAATGCCTTCCTGCACCATAAAATGACATTTTTCCCAATTGAGTACCAGGTTTGTAACTTCGCATCTTTGTAATACATGTTCCAAATTTAACAAACAATGGTCAAAAGAATCTCCAAACACAGAAAAATCATCCATAAAAACTTCCATACTCTGCTCCAGCATGTTTGAGAAAATGGCCATCATACAACGCTGAAATGTGGCAGGGGCATTACATAATCCAAATGGCATCCTGCGGAAAGCAAAAGTACCATAGGGACATGTAAAGGTAGTTTTCTCCTGGTCTTCTGGTGTGATGGCAATCTGATTGTATCCTGAATATCCGTCCAGAAAGCAATAGAATTCATGTCCTGCCAACCTGTCTAACATCTGGTCAATAAATGGTAGCGGAAAATGGTCTTTTCTCGTGGCTTTGTTCAATTTCCTGTAATCCATGCATACTCTCCATCCAGTCACTGTTCTTGTCGGAATTAATTCGTTCTTTTCATTGGTAACCACAGTAATTCCTCCTTTCTTTGGTACACACTGCATAGGACTTACCCAAGTGCTATCTGAGATGGGGTAAATGATGCCAGCATCCAACCATTTGATGATTTCTTTCTTCACAACTTCCTTCATGATTGGATTGAGTCTCCGTTGATGCTCCACTGTAGGTTTGTATTCATCATTCATCAGAATCTTGTGCATGCAAAATGATGGACTAATGCCTCGAATGTCTGCTATAGTCCAGCCAATGGCTTTTTGTGTCTCGTAAAACTCTTAGTAGCTTTTCTTCCTGCTCCAATGTTAGTGAAGAAGAAATAATAACAGGTAAATCAGAAGAGTTTCCAAGAAATGCATACCTGAGATGGTTCGGAAGTAACTTTAGTTCCAGCTGTGGTGGTTCTTCAATCGAAGGTTTGATTCGATCTTTCTTTGGCAGTTCCAAGCTTTCAACTGGTGGTGTTGCTTTGAATCGGAATGGTTTGTCAAGGTAGCTGATAATTCCAGGATTTCAGCATATCTAGCTCGTTGTCAGTCATATGGTGATGCAAGCTTCAAGTGTATCCGTGGGATTTGGCTCAGTATTCTGAATGATATTATCAATAACATCAACTCTGAAGCATTCTTCTTCTTCCTTTTCATCGCTTGGAAATTTCATAGCTTTGAAAACATTAAAGGTCACTTCTTGGTCCTGCACTTTCATGGTTAGTTCTCCTTTTTGCACATCAATTACAGTTTTACCTGTAGCCAAAAATGGTCTCCCAAGAATGATAGGTATTTCTTTGTCTTCTTCCATGTCAAGGATGATAAGTCTGCTGGAAGGATGAGTTTGTCAACTTTGACCAGCACATTTTCAACGACTCCTCTCGGAATGCGAGTGATCGATCAGCAAGTTGCAAAGATATTGAGGTAGGCATTGCTTCTCCAATTTGCAGTTTCCTGTAAATAGAAAGGCATTAAATTAACACTGGCACCTAAATCACAAAAGCCTTACCGATGTAATGTTCTCCAATGGTACATGGGACTGTGAAACTGCCAGGATCTTTCAACTTCGGGGGAAGCTTCCTCTGAATGATGGCGCTGCATTCTTCTGTCAAAGCTACTGTCTCGTAATCTCCCAATCTCCGTTTTCGTGAAAGGATGTCTTTCATGAATTTGACATAACTGGGCATTTGTTCCAAGGCTTCAGCAAATGGGATGTTGATGTGCAACTTTTTGAAAATCTCCAAGAAACGAGCAAACTGTTTGTCCAGTTTGTTTTTCTGAAGACGCTGAGGAAATGGTGGTGGTGGAGTGATCTGTTCTTTTTCTTTTTCCTTTGCTTCTTTTTCTTCCATCTGTGGAACTGCATCTTTTGGAACTTCCTCAGCAGCTGTTTTGACTCCAATATCTTTGTTGATCTCAGTACCACTCTTTAAGGTAATGGCTTGACATTGCTCCTTCCCTCGGTTCTTTGGATTTGGTTCTGTGTTGTGTGCTGGGAAGATTACCTGGTGGTCTGTAACTCTGAGCATTGGCCAGTTGGCCGATTTGATTCTCCAGTGCTTTGATGGAAGCTGATTGGCTCTGAATCATGGCTTCATATCTTTTTATTGAGCTAACATCTCTGCCATCACTGGTTCATTTGTCTGCTCCTGGCCTTTATTCTGTTGCTGGAATCCAGGTGGTGGATAGTTCCGCTGTTGGCCTGAATTGTTGCTCCATGAAAAATTAGGATGATTCCTCCACCCTGGGTTGTAGGTGTTGGAATATGGATTGTTCCCCTGCCTGTTGAAATTGTTGACATAATTCACCGTTTTCTTCATGTTGATTTGATTCTGGTGCTCCTCCATATGGTGAACTTGTGGATCCAGTGGTAAGAGTCTCCATGAATTTGCATATTTGATCTAGCTTGGTGTTGACTGCTGTATTAGCTCCAACCTCATATATTCCTGCAATTCTTTGAATCAAACTTCTTTCAGTTGGCCACAAAGAGTTGTTGTTGGCCATTTCTTCAATGAGTTCCCAGGCTTGATCTTCACCTTTTGCCATTAAAGCTCCTCCAGCAGCAGCATCAATTGTGGTTCTCATTATTCCAGAAAGCCCATTGTAAAATGTTTGGACTTGAAGCCATTTTGGAATTTCATGGTGTGGACATTTCCGGAGTAAGTCTTTGTACCTTTCCCAAGCTTCGTAGAGAGTTTCTGAGTCTTGTTGCACAAAGGATGTGATGTCATTCCTCAGTTTTCCGGTTCTGGCTGGTGGAAAATACTTTGCAAGAAATTTGGTGGCTAAGATGTTCCATGTTGTGATAGAACCTGCTGGTAATGAATGTAGCCAGGCTTTAGCTCTGTCCTTCAAAGAGTATGGGAAAACACGTAGTCTCATTGCTTCTTCAGCTTCTCGGTTGTAATTGAAAGTACCGCAAACTTCCAGGAAGTTGCTGATGTGGGCATTAGGATCTTCAGTTGCATTTCCCCCAAACTGAACTGACTGTTGTATCATTTGAATGCAAGTTTTGATGTCACCCATATTGCTGGTAATGGAGGGAGTACAATACATGAAATGAGTCTGTCAACCACCGGAATGGTTCTGTCTCGAATGAATTGGTGGTGCAATCTCCAAAGGTTCAGGTTCCATGTTGACTAAAGCTTCTTGGGCTTCTCGCCTTTCTCTTCTCAACTGTCTGATAGTTCTTTCAATTTCTGGGTCAAACGGTCGGAGTTCAAAGCTTCTGGTTCGTCTCATGAAGTTTCTGAGAACCTGAAACACAAGAAAACAATAACAATAAGTAAAAAGAAATTAGATACAAGTAAAAGTATCTAACCCCTAAATTAATAATAAAAGATAAATAAGTCCCCGGCAACGGCGCCAAAAACTTGACCGGCGTAAACACACACGTATAACGCAAGCGTACGTATCGTTCAAGTAGTATAAAAAGTATCGATCCCACGAGGACTTAATACCTAAGTTATTAATTTTATGAGGTTAAATGATTACTAGTATCTAACAGGTTGTTAAATTGATTTGAAATAGCGACGATTCTAAATTAAAGACAATAAAATAAAATTGTTTGAAGGTAGATTTTAAGAAAATTCAATATTAAAAGCTATCTAGGGTTGTGATTTATTCCAATTTAATTAAAGATAAAGTGATTATATTATAAATGGGTAATTTATTGATTTATTAACCTGGAACACTATTGTATGTAAAAGCATCTTCCGATGGTCAATTACAAATACCTAGTATAATCCAATTGAACCATATGTCTATGTCAACCAAATTACCTAGATTCATTACGATTAAGTTCCAATTAAGACTACCCCCGCCCGACAGGTATATTCCTATCCTGTAAGGAAATCTATTGAAAGGGTTATCAATCCTTAAGGAAGATCGTGGGCTATTGAATCTAAGGTCTTAAACTTAAAATCCTATGTCTAGTTCATTTTAAGTTTACCTAATCAATTTAATTAATGGCCAGTTAATTAAAGAGCATTAAGATTAAGACTCAATAAATAAATCTTTATATTACCCAAATTATAATCTAACCCTTATAAACCCGTGACATTGAATTTCATCACAACCCTAGATACTAACTTAGTTATTACACATAGCTAGGGCTGGTAAAAACTTGAAAATAAAAGACATAAAATGCTGAAAAATAATTGCGTTAAAATAAATACTGAAAAGTAAAAATACAATAAAAATAAAATGCTAAGGTAAAAGGAATTACTTTTACTATTACTAATTTAGAAATCTCCAATAAAATAATATATAAACTTGTGATATTATTTAACCAACCGACCAATCTGGCGGTATCCTGATTAAGTCCAATTAAGTCCAACCAGCCATATAGGCGGTAATATTTGTCCATAATCCAGCCATAAAGGCGGTACCAAAACAAATTTATCAACCGACCAATCTGGCGGTATTCTTGATTATCAGGTTCAAACCAACAGAAAATAAATATACCAACCGACCAATATAGCGGTTTCCTTGATTAAGTCAAGTTTAAACTAGATAAAATAAATTTATCAACCGACCAATCTGGCGGTATTCTTGATTAATCAGGTTCAAACCAACAGAAAATAAATATACCAACCGACCAATATAACGGTTTCCTTCCTTGATTAAGTCAGGTTTAAAACCAGATTAAATAAATTTCCCAACCGACCAATATAGCGGTATCCTTTATTAATCAGTATTTTAATTAGTAAATATATTATTTTTAAGGGAGATTAAACTAAAGAGCAACAGTAAAAGAATTACCTTTCACCTTAGCTGGAGGAATTACCTCATCATGGTAAATAGTAAAACTGTAAAAAATAAAGAAAGTAAACTTATTATTATTACAAAAAGTAATTAAAATTAAATTACAAAAGTAAAAAAAATTAAAACCTAAAATTTTTTTTAGAGAGAGAAACTCTCTTTACACGGAATTTGAAGAGAGAGAATAACCACTGGAAAATGAAAATTCGCGCAATATTTATAGGAAAATTTTTCACTGTTCGGGGGAGCGTCGACGCCAAGGTCCTCAGCGTCGCGACTCTGGATTTGTCGACGTGGCACAATGAGAAGGCGACACGTATCAAGGCGGCTGACTGTTCACGCGACACGTGTCAAGGCGGCTAATTCTCAATTATTGTGATGACGTCATGTTGACACGGCGACGACGTGGCGATGACGTGGTGTGGCGGCTGACTGTTCACTTGTCGGCACAATAGGATGGCGACACATGGCGACACGTGTCAAGTTGTGATTGGCTGATGCTGACGTGGCAAGTTGACTAGGTTGACCTGCTGACGTGGACGATGATGTGGCATGACACATGGCAAAGTTGACTCGTTGACCGCTGACGTGGCTGATGACGAGGCGACACGTGTCAAGTCTGAGTGTCGGCAGCATATGATGTTGACACGTGGCACGGCGCACGTTAGCAGATTGGATGTGATGGTGACACGTGGCACGATGCATTTTAGCAAAGTCAAACTTCTCAAATTCTGACATGTTGACCCGGCGCACTTTAGCAGATTCGGCGCATGCTGGGCGTCGCGACGCGGAAGGTCTGGGCGGCGCGACGCTGGGAATTACCAAAATGCCCTTTTTCGCCAATTTTCACTGTCTTGCTCCAAATCACCTCCAGAATGTCCTGAAACTTTATTTATCTACAAAATAACACAAAACACATCAAAACATTCACAAAACTCAAGAAACTATACAAAATATTAGATTAAATGAGTGGGAAATAGTGATATAAATACCACTCATCAGATGTGTTGAATGAATAATGTATATCGGATGGATATTAGAAGGGAAAGGGCAATTTTGGAAATTGTTGTAAATTTAGAATTTATTAAATTTGACCTGCGTGTCCAGCCTTATCTCTCTTGATTCTTTGTAATTCTCTTCTCACCTAATTCCCCTTAATGTTAATGAGGTTTCTTTAATTGTAAAGATGTCCAGGATCTGCAGATTAGCAGGAGATTGGCCTCATGAGAGATTGACCTCCGCATTGGAAATGGGACACGGGTCGCCGTTTTGGCCGTTGGCGCTTTTGATTTGGAACTGCCCTCGGGGCATGTATTTAAACTTATAGACTGTTATTATGTACCTAGTTTGACTAGTAATATTATTTCTGTATCTATGTTAGCCCAATGTGGGTACACTTTTGTATTTAGAACACTGGGTGTTTTATGCATAAAAATGATATTTTAAATTTGCACTGCTAATGTAAATAATGGTCTTTATATTTTGAATATGAATCAATCTCAAACATATAATGTAACAAACAAAAGGCTTAAAGTAAGTAACAAAGATGAAACTTACATGTGACATTGTTATCTGGGACACATAAACAAGACACGTATATCCACACTTTCGAAGAGTGGGTACTTGGACGGATTTGATCCAAATTCATATGACGTCTGCGAATCTTGTTTATTAGGCAAGATGCCTAAATCACCTTTTAGCGGTAATGGTGCACGTGCCACCGAACTGTTAGCCATCGTTCATAGTGACGTATGTGGGCCCATGTCTGTTAGGTTTCTAGTTAATCCCAGATTAATTTTCTCTCTCTTTTAATTAATCCCAGATTAATAAAGTGTGAGTCATACGTCATCGGTGAATCTTCGGGAAGCGATCCATGAGATCCCCGGATATGTTGGCAGTAAATCTGGACGTCGGACTATCTGAACACGTACGTACCTAGTACTACGTTTTTACCGATTTACAAGACATGGTTGGCTTCTAGCAAAGAACCGTGCCTACCCAATTCTCCAGAAATATTCTTATAGGAATATGCGATCTATATCAGGCATAGTATACGTAGTATTGCGTATTACGATCCAGTATCGGATGTCACGTGCAAGGCGTGGGGCTGATATTGTGTCTGCCCCGTACAAAGCACATATCGGATCTCTAGTAACTAGTCTCTATTATCGGATAATCATGACCTAGTCATATTATCCCGATGACTGCAGTACATAAGAGCACCAATTCCATATCCTACATGATCATCATCTCCTCTATGACTGGAGTGATACTTCATTCTTGACATCACACCCAATACACTACGATTCTTAATATACCCAGAAGAGGCCTACACAGAACCTGTTAAAGCCCTGGATAACCAAAACCAAAGTATATTGATTGTCGCAAGTATTAGCGGTGCAAGTCTCAGGTTAAGACCAAATAGAACTACCCTGATTCGGACTTCCATAGACACATAGTCATATTACCAATGGAATTCCGATGGGTCTATCCAGAGCGAAGCTGTTCTCGTACCATCGGAAAATACAACCTCCAATTACACTTGCATGAGTATCCTATACCCAAATATATGCAAACTTTGTCGTTATTCTCCCACAACGCGCACAAGTGTAATACTAGTCTTTTACACATTATCGATGTCCAATCTCGATAATATTCTGACTAGGGATATTTAATGATTAAACCTTCGTGGATTGATACTGTCTCATATCATCTCAATCCGGAACTAATCATATGGACCTTCTATCATTTATACATTTTGGTAATCTAATTACAAATGATAAAAGGGCAATTTCCTTTGTCACATAGTTAATTTTTACAACAATACCATGATCTGTATAAATAGTGATGCTATAGGTCATAATTGTCCAACAATCTCCCACTTGGCCTATAGCCAATCACTCAAGTGTCCTACACCCGAACTATGTATGGTTCGCTCAAACTTCTGCTGAGGAAAGGCTTTCGTCAGCGGATTTGCAAGGTTATCATCTGATGCGATTTATTCGATCATCACATCGCCACGATGTATGATCCGAACGAATCAGATGAATATTTGAAGTATACATCTGGATCAATTATGAGACCATTGATTCTTTAGCCTGTGATGAAGCCTAGCTCAGCTGTAAACAGAACTACTCCTAATCTAATTAGGATTATTATCGATCCAAAAGGCTTCTATTGCTGCCTCAGCTGCAACAATATTTCGCTTTTGTTGTTTATACGGTAACAGTATCTTGCTTGGAAGATTTCCAGCTCATTGTTCCGTTATTCAAACTTTATAGTACCTTTATTACGACTTATAGTCGTTTTTATTGGTTAGGAAACTTGCAACTGTGAACCTAGTCACTTCAAGTTCTCCTCCTCTATAGTTTAAGAAAGCATCCTTAGTTCATCTAAGATACTAAAGGATGTTCTTAACATCAATCCAGTGGCTATCACTTGGATTGGCCTGATTGTGACTCTATATGCTCAAAGTATATGAGACACCAGGTCACATATATTTATTTCAATGTACAAGTTCTCGGAGAGTATTAACAACTTTAAATCTATCCCAGTAGATCTTTATCCCTAGAATAAAGGTTGTTTCTCCCAAGAATTCTACGGAGAATTTTTCTTGGAAGCCAAGCTTTCACCAATTGTATTATGGGAAAATCATTTCCAAGAAATGACATATCATCATTATTTAGGACATTCACTGTCATTGCGCTCCCACTAACCTCCTTATATACACAAGAATCATTTTCGTTTTTGAATTAAATCATATACCATTATGATTACATCAAAACGATAATTCCAAGAATGATATGCTTGTTTCAATCCATCCATGGATCGAATTAACTTGCAAACCTTGTTTGCTCGTTTTGGTATGACAAAACCGTCAGGATGTTGTAAATATCCTCCAAAAGGTTTCCGTTTAAGGAAAGCGATTTTGACGTTCTAGCTGCCATATTTCATAAATGAAACATGCATCATTAGCAAGCATTATCCAAATGGATTTATCCATAGCAACAGGTAAAAGGTTTCGTCGTAATCGACACAATGTTGATAACGATACCTTTTTCACTACAAGTCTAGCTTAGTACGTTGGTATGTTGCCTTCCATGTTTGTCTTCCTTGAAGACTTGTATAGTACCAATAGGCACAATGCCTTCCGGTACATCAACTAGTATCCAAACTTGGTTGGTATACATGAAATCCATTTCGGACTTCATGGCACTTTTCCATTATAGGGAGTCGATACCTTGTATCTCTTCCTCATACGTAGTCAGATCATATTCCTCAATAAGATTGACATCTTTATGAGGTGAGATCAGAAACCCATACCTCCCAGGTTATTTTCTGACTCTCTCTGACTTACGTAGTTTTTGTGTATTCGAAGATTATTGGTATAGTTTCATCCTAGATGAACTATTTATATTCCATTAAGGAATTGGTGCTTGGAATAGTATTACTCTGATTTTCATCGAGTTTTACTTTCTTCCCACTTACCACTGCATATAGGTATTCCTCTTAGGAAAACCGCATGGTGAGCAACAATTACATTGTTCTCATGTGAGATGTATAAGTATTATACTTTGGTTTCCCTAGGATAACCTACAAATTAGGCACTTATCCAATTTGGGTTCTAGTTTGGTATCATCCAAACTTATGCCTAGTATCCCAAATCTTCAGGAATGAGAAAACCCAGTTTCTTTCCTGTTCATATCTAATACGAAGCCTTTCAAACAGATTTTTTTAATGGAACCTTATTCAAAATAAGTTTTTCACTGTTAATGCGTATCCCTTGAAGGAAATGGTAGCTCAGAGCGACTCATGATTAACCTTATCATGTCCAACAAAATTTGGTTTCTCCGTTCGGACACACCGTCAAATTGACGTGTTCCGGAAGGAGTCCTCATTGAAAGAATACTATACTATTTCAAGTATTTGAGAAACTTATTGCTTTAGTATGTTCATCATGGTCTAACCGTGACAATTTTCATACTTTAGCCAATCTATTTGTCTACTTCGTGTCGAAACTTTCTGAAAGTTTTTGATTCGTGTTTCGCAAGAAACACATAACCATAACGCGATGCCACATCCGTAAAGGTCACGAAACATTCATATCCACCTCTAGCCTAGCTAGATATGGGCCCACTTATGTCACTATGAACGAGGGCTAACAGATCGGTGGCATTTACACTTTTACCAAGTAAAAGGTATTATAGGCACTTTGCCTATTAAACTAGATTCGTAGACTTTATTTGATTAGAATCAAATTCGTCCTAGTATCCTGACCGGCGTAAACACACACATATAACGCAAGCGCACGTATCGTTCAAGTAGTATAAAAATATCGATCCCCCGAGGACTTAATTCATACTGTTGTTATTAATTGTTGAATCTATTTATTTACAAATATCTAATTAAATGGAGAAGAGAATGATTGTTTGATTGGTTGAATGTGGTTTTCCTTAATTAAAATAAATAAAATAAACAAAAGAAAATACTAAGGAAAATAACAAAAGACTCAAAGATCTAGGGTTATGAATCTTTCTAATATCTTTTAAAAGATGAAGTGATTATTTTATGTTTGTGTAATAAATTGGTTTACTAACCTGGAACACAAAATTATACGAAATCCTCTGTCGATGGTCAGACGCAAATACACAGTTTAACCCAATTGAACCATATGTCTATATCAACCAAATTACCTGGATTCATTAAGTTTAAGTTCCAATTATGGCTACCCCCGCCCGACAGGTATATGTCTATCCTGTAAGGAAATCTATTAAAGGTTTATTTATCCTCAAGGAAGATTGTGGACTATTAAATCTAAGGCTGAAACCTAAAATTCATTTGTCAAGTTTATTTTAGATTTACCACATCAATCTTATTGGTGATCAGACAACAAGAAGCATTAAGATTAAGACTAAATAAGTAAACCTTTAAATTACCCAAACTATAAAATAACTCCTTATAAACCGGTGATATTGGATTTCATCACAACCCCGGATAACTGGCTTAGTTACGACACATATTTACGGGTAGTAAAAACTGAAATAAAATAAAAGACATAAAGTAAAATGTTGAAAAGTAAATTGCTGAAAAGTAAATGACAGAAAGTAAATGCTGAAAATAAATTACTGAAAAGTAAATACTGAAAGTAAATTGCTAAAAGTAAATGGTGAAAAGTAATTGCTGAAAGTAAATGCTGAAATTAAATTGCTAAAAATAAAATAAAGTAAAAGTACAATAAATGAAAATGCTGAGGTAAAAGGATCCACTTTTATTACTTCTATTTTAGATATCTCTCTTAATATAATATATTAACTTTGCATGATAATTACCAACCCGCCATATAGGCGGTATCCAGATTAAGTCAAATTAATAATTAATTACCAATTGACCAACCAGGCGGTATCCAGTTTAGTCAGGTTAAAACCAATTTAAATAATTACCAACCGACCAATATGGCGGTATCCTCGTTAAGTCAGGATTTAACTAGTTATATATTATAATTAAGGGAGATTAATATAAATATTAGTAATAAAAGTTTTACCTTTTACCCCAGCAAAGGGGAGTTACCTCCTCATTACTGAAAAGTAAAAACTGAAAATTAAAGAAAGAAAATTAATGTGCGTAAAAGTAAATTGCGAAAAGTAAGAACTGAAAAGTAAAGAAAGAAAGTACGAAAGTGGAAATTAATTACTGAAAGCTGTAAATAAACAAACAAAATACAATCTTCTTAGTATTCTTAAGGAATTCCTTAGAAGAAAGTATGAATTTACAAATGAAATGGCTTGGTATTTATAGGCAAAATTTTGCCTCCATCAAATCATCCACCAAATCCATTATTAATTGCTCCACTAATTACTCCACCAAATCCATTATTAATTGCTCCACTAATTGCTTATCATGTTTGGTGGTGATTTGATAATTTTTATTATTTTTTTATTAATTTATTTTTTGCTTTGAAAATGATTGAAAGTGACTTTAATAATTACACACAACACACTTCTGGATGGTTCATCAATTTCAGGCATGCAATCTTCAGAATTCGAAATTATTTTGTCTTTCAAAGTTGTAGATCTTCAAATATTCTTTAATCTGGAACTTGAATCAGATCAATCCGATATCAGAGTAAAACGTTATGCCCAAAATACGACAGATGCGCAAAATTGGAATTTCCAAAATTGTACTTCGTTAAAACGCCCTTTCAAGTTTCCAATCTCCAAAATTAATATGTCAAGTGCAATTTTTTCCATTATTTGACCCACATTTTCTCCTAAATGATTTCATTGTGTCCCAATATTATTTTATCTGTAAAATAAACTAAAACACATCAAAACGTTCATCAAACCCGAGAAACTAAACGAAATATTAAGTAAAAGGGGCGGTAAATATTGATATATTTTCCGCTCATCACACCCCCAAGCCTAACATTTTGCTAGTCCTCGAGCAAAAAAATAAAATACAAGAAACAATTAAAATTAAACTAAGCCACTTTCGTAGGTATCACGGTTGCATTTAGCATATGCAACAAGCCTTTAAACCCTTAGGTGTCCCTAGTGGACGAGTTGTAGTCTCGTGAGGGTTTACAGCAATGATACCCACAAACATTTTACAAAACTAAAAAGATAATAAAACTAATGCACACAAAAGCAAAAAGACAAGAGAAAAGAGAATAAAGAAGTTAGCGACTAATCAGGTGAAACTTCTACTCCAAGTTACTAGTTGTTTTCTTTCTTTCTAAATTACTAAATAAGTAAATTCTCCGATTATATTTACATACAATATCTTCCATCTATATAGCGAGTGTTGGTTCGGTGGCTCCCAAACCAGTTGGCTTTAGGGCACCAGGTGTTAAGACACCCATACAGACTTAATTACTCAGACTTTAGATATATATATATATATTATATATATATATATATATATATATTTTGCAACATCTTTGATCCATGTAGCGAGCTTTGGGCCAGTGACTCCCAAACTAGTTGGTTTTAGGGCACTAGGTGTTAAAAGACCCTTACAGACTTAATAACTCGTGTTGGTGTTGGCTAAGGTCCCAAGGATCATTAAACAAGCATGAAACAAATGCGAATACAAATCAAGGGAGTTTCGAAATACTCACATCGATCGGTTGAGCGACGCAGCAACGAATAAAACTTGAAATTCTACTCACTGCATGTCACGGCAGTGTCTGTGTGCAGTCCACTATTTTCAGCCATTGGAGGTTCTTCGTCAAGCTCCAAGCTTCGTCAAACGATTCCCGGCTCATGGGTGGACTTCCCTATCACCTTCGCATGTCTCTCGGAGTGCTAGCTCTCATGATTTTTGCCACAAAAATCACCACTTTTGCTTCCCATCTTCTCGGAAAAACCAGAAGAAAACAACCCCAAGGGCGTGAAGAAGAGAGAGTTGTGTTTTGTTACTTAATTAATGGTAAATGAATTTCTAAAATCATATATACCATTTGCTTTCCAAAAGTCAAAGTAATTAAATAACAATATATGTCATTCAAGCTTTCAAAAAGCTTTCCAACAACTCCCATCAATCCATCAATCAATCAAATCAAGTGACAAGTTGTCACATCACTCAAAGTGACTAGTGATATGACGCTTGATGTGACTAGCGATTTGACGCTTGATTTGACTTGTCAAAAGGACTCCTTATTTTCTTAATCAGAACTAAGGATTAGATCCTTAAAGTATGATGAAGAAATTGAAGGATCTTCATAGATCTATTCTTAGATCTTAGAAGTATTAAATTGCAATAATTAATTCTTGGAGAGTTAATGGCTATGCTCAAGGAGCCAAAGCCAAAGTTTGCAATAGGGCAAGAAGCGCAAGGCGCATCTTACTTCGATATTCTAGAAACCCAAGGCTTGGCCAAAGGCTTCTGGAATGTTGAAATGGGCAAAGGCAAAATCATTATAATCTTCTAGGAAGATAAAGGAGATATCCCAAAGTGTCTGTTAAATTGTGGCAAACGGAGTCATTGAAGCGTGACTACCGTATGGACAAAGCAGACATAAAGGAATTGAAGACGAGCAAGGCTCTAACTTCAAATATGTTTGTCATAAAAGTGTACACTACTAGTATTAAAATTGGATTTTAAATACTAAGTGTGATACATAAATATGCATTGATGTGCAGAATATGCTATGAGCATGATACTGACTTCAATTGAGATTAATCTGCGAATCAGAAACGGGACGAAAGTTGCTGTTTTACCATAGATACCTAAGTTTAGAAACTACCCTTGGGTGTGTACTTAAATTAGGAAACTGTTGTAATGTAACTAGTTTGACTAGAGATATTATCTCTATATCGAGTACAACTCGTTGCGAGTACACCTTTATATTCTAGAACACTAAAGTGTTTTATTTTATAAAGATGATATTGAGATAAACACATTATATGTGAATAACAGTATTTGTATTTTGAATATAAATAAATCTCAAACATATAACATGACAAACAAATAGCTCAAACTGATTTGATCAGATGAGACTTATTTGTGGCAGTGTTGTCTGGGACACAATTAAACAAGACTCGTATACCCACACTTTTGAAGAGTGGATACTAGGACGGATTTAATTCCATTCAAATGAAATCTATGAATCTAGTTTATTGGGCAAAGTGCCTAAAACACCTTTACTTGGTAAAAGTATAAGTGCCACCGATCTATTAGCCCTTGTTCATAGTGACGTAAGTGGGCCCATGTCTAGCTAGGCTAGAGGTGGATATGAATATTTCGTGACCTTTACGGATGTGGCATCGTGTTATGGTTATGTGTCTCTTATGAAACAAAAATCGGAAACTTTTAGAGTTTCGACACGAAATAGACAAACAGATCGGCTAAAGTATTAAAACCATCACGGTTTGACCATGATGAAAATACTTAAGCAGTAAGTTTCTCAAATACTTGAAAGAGTATAGTATTCTTCAATGAGGACTCCTCCTGGAACACGTCAATTTGACGGTGTGTCCAAACGGAGAAACCGAATTTTGTTAGACATGAAGGTTAATCATGAGTCGGTTTGAGCTACCATTTTCCTTCAAAGGGATAAGCATTAACAGTGCAATACTTATTTTGAATAAGGTTCCATGAAAATATGTTAGAAAGAATTCATATTTAATATGAACAGGAAAGAAACAGGGTTTTCTCATTCCTGATGATTTGGGAATGATGGGCATACGTTTGGATGATACCAAACTAGAACCCAACTTGATAAGTGCCTAAATTGTAGGTTATCCTAGGGAAACCAAAGTATAGTACTTATACATCTCACATGAGAACAATGTAATTGTTGCTCGCCATGCGTTTTTCCTAAGGAATACCGATATGCAGTGGTAAGTGGGAGGATAGTAAAACTCGATGAAAATCGGAGTAATACTGTTCAAGGCACCTAGTCCTTAATGGAACACAACACAGTTCATCAAGGATGAAACTGTACCACAATCTTCGAATACACAAGAACCGTGTTAGTCTGAGAGAATCAGAAAACAACCTGGGAGGTATGGGTTTCTGATCTCACCTTATAAAGATGTCAATCTTATTGAGGAAGACGATTTGGCTACATATGAGGAAGTGATACAGGGTATCAACTCCCCATTATGACAAAGTGCCATGAAGTCCGAAATGGATTCCATGTATACCAACTATGTTTAGAGACTAGTTGATATACCAGAAGGCATTGTGCCTATTGGTACTATATAAGTCTTCAAGGAAGACATACATGGATGACAACATACCAACATACTAAGCTAGGCTTGTAGCGAAAAGGCATCGTTATCAACACTATGTCGATTACAACGAAACCTTTTACCTGTTGCCATGGATAAATCCATTCGGATAATGCTTGCTGATGCTGCATGTTTCATTCATGAAATATGGCAGCTGAACGTCAAAATCTCTTTCCTTAAACGAAAACCTTTTTGAGGATGTTTATAACATCTTGACGATTTTATCGTATCAAAACTAGCAAACAAGGTTTGCAGGTTATTCGATCCGTGTTTGGATTAAAGCAAACATTAGGTTCTTGGAATTATCGTTTTGATGTAATCATAATGGTTTATGATTTAATTCAAAACGATAAATGATTCTTGTGTATATAAGGAGGTTAGTGGGAGTGCACTGAAAGTGACTGTCCTAAATAATGATGATATGTCATTTCTTGGAAATGATATTCCCATATTACAATCGGTGAAAGCTTGGCTTTCATGAAAATTCTCCGTAGAATTCTTGGGAGAAACAACATTTATTCTAGGAATAAAGATCTACTGGGATAGATTTAAAATTGTTAACACTCTCTGAGAACTCGTACATTGAAAAATGTACGTAACCTGGTGTCTCATACGTTTTGAGCATATGGAGTCACAAACAGGTCAATCCAAGTGATAGTCACTGGATTGATATTAAGAATATCCGTTAGTATCTTAGAGAACTAAGGATGATGTCTTAAACTATGGAGAAGAAGAACTTGAAGTGACTGGGATCATTGCTGCAAGTTTCCTAACCGATAAAAACAACGGTACTATACAGTTTGAATAGTGGAACAGTGAGCCGGAAATATTCCAAGTAAGATACTGTTACCGAATAAACAACCAATGCAGATTATTGTTGCGGCTGAGGCAGCAATAGAAGCCATTTGGGTCAATGATAAATCTAATTAGATTAGATATAGTTCTGAAAGCAGATGAGCTAGGCGTCAGCACAAGCTCAAGAATTAATGGTCTCATCAACGATCCAAATATATACTTCGACTATTCATCTGATTCGTTCGGATCATACATCGTGCGATGTGATGATCGAATAAATTGCATCAGACGATAATCATACAAATCCGCTGACGAAAGCCTTTCCTCAGCAGTTTGAGCGAACCGTACATAGTTCGGGTGTAAGACACTCGAGTGACTGGCTATAGGCCAAGTAGGAGATTGTTGGACAGTTATGACCCATAGCGTCACTATTTGTACAGATCATGATGTTGTTGTATAAATTAACTATGTGATAAAGAGATCGCGCTCTTATCATTTGTGATTAGATCACCTAGATGTATAAATGATAGGAGGTCCCTATGATTAGTTCCTGGATTGAGATGATATGAGACCGTATCAGTCATCGAAGGATTAATCATTAAATATCCCTAGTCGTAGTATTATCGAGACTGGACATCGATAATGCGGAATAGACTAGTATTACACTTGTGCGCGTTGTGGGAGCACAACGGCATAGTTCTCATATATTTAAGTAGTGGATACTTATGCAAGTGTGATAGGAGGTTGTGTTTACCGATAGTGCGGAAACAGCTTCGCTTTGGATAGACCCCTCAAAATTCCATTGGTAGTATGACTATGTGTCTATGGAAGTCCGATATCAGGGTAGGTGTATTTGGTCTTAACCTGAGACTTGCACCGCTAATACTTGCGACAATCAATATGCTTTGGTTTTGGTCGTCCAGGGATTTAACCGGTTCTGTGTACGCCTCTGCTGGGTATATTGAGAATCATAGTGTATTGGGTGTGATGTCAAGATGGAAGTATCATTCCAGTCATAGTGGAGATGATGTCACGTAGGATACGGTACTAGTGCTCTTAAAGTACTGCAGTCATCGGGATATTATGACTAGGTCATGTATATCCGATAATAGAGACTAGTTACCAGACATCCGACATGTGCTTCGTACGGGGCAGACACATTCCAGCCCCAGGCCTAGCACGTGACATTCGATACTGGATCGACATACGCAATACTACGTATACTACGCCTGACATAGATTATATATTCCAGTAAGAATATTTCTGGAGAATTGGGTAGGCACAGTGTTTTGCTAGAAGCCAACCCTATCTTGTAAATCGGTAAGCACGTGGTATGAGGTACGTAAGTATTCGGATAATCCGATGACCGTATTTACTGCCAACATATCCAAGGATCTCTTGGGTCGCTTCCCAAAGATTCACCGATGACAGTTGACTCGAATTAGAATTAATCTGGGATTAATTAAGAGAGAGAATTAACCTGGGATTAATTAAGATGGAGAAAATTAATCTTGGATTAATTGAGGTATTATTTAATCTGGGATTAAATGTGTTCGGAAGAGAGAGAACGCGATTAATTTGGAATTAATCGGTAGAATAAATTTTAATATTTAAATTTGATTTTTCTATTTAATTTTTTCGTATGGGCTAAAATTAATATATCAGATATATTAATATGAATTAGATTTCATTACGAAATTAAAGTTGGACTTTAATACGAGCGAACGAATTAATTTAGAATTAATTCATAAACGACATTCGTAATATATTTACGAGGCGTCGTCATTTAATTAAATTAGATTTAATTATTTAGCGACGTAAATTCGTTTAATCAGATTAAACGAATCCGAGCCGCGGCAAACATTCGCAGAATCCATTTGAATTTTGAATTCAAATGTGGGGCCCACTTCACTTGTGGTAGTTGGGAGGGTAGTTGGCATTTATGCCAAGCCACCAACCATCCAACCACCTTGTAATGGTTTTGGTAAAACCATTTACCCAACCACCTAGTTTAGGTGAAAAGGGTAAAAGGGATTTTACCAAAAGCCTTCTCTCTCTCTTCACTTCCAACACAACACTTGAAACAATTGGAAAAACTATTATCCTCTCCTCCATGGGCGTGAACTTAGACTCTCCCTCTCTTTGATTTTGTTACAAAATCAACAAAGCTAGCACTTCATGGAATCAACTATGGTGATAGGGAAACTAACTCAAGGGTTGGAATCATCACTCAAAGCTTGAATCTTGGAGATCTTCATTCACA
This sequence comes from Zanthoxylum bungeanum, assembly GCA_019454045.1. NCBI lineage: Eukaryota > Viridiplantae > Streptophyta > Magnoliopsida > Sapindales > Rutaceae > Zanthoxylum > Zanthoxylum bungeanum. The sequence goes on along the minus strand of SKCR01021023.1, from coordinate 361,122 downwards.
AATCAAAGCTTGGAATCAACAAAGGAAGGATCTTGGAAACCAACTCAAATCTTGGAATCAACAAATGAAGGATCTTGGAGATCTTATTCTCAAAATTTTAAAAGCTCAAATCCATTCAATGTAAGTAATTCCACAACTTATAATGAATTTATGAACACCTTTTCTTGCTTATTAGATCCTTGGCATGTTCTAGGAACACTAACATTTATGTTCCATTAAGATTTTGTGCCTTGGACAGTATTACTCCGATTTTCATCGAGTCTTACTATCCTCCCACTTACCACTGCATATAGGTATTCCTCTTAGGAAAACCGCATGGTGAGCAACAATTACATTGTTCTCATGTGAGTTGTATAAGTACTATACTTTGGTATCCCTAGGATTACCTACAATTGGCACTTATCCAATTTGGGTTTTAGTTTGGTATCATCCAAACATATGCCTAGCATACCCAAATAATCAGGAATCAGAAAACCTGGTTTCTTTCCCATTCATATCTAATATGAAATCTGTCAAACAGATTTTTATGAAACCTTATTCTAAATAAGCTCTGCACTGTTTATGCTTATCCATTGAAGGAAATAGTAGCTCAGAGCGACTCATGATTAACCTTATCATGTCCAACAAAATTCGGTTACTCGGTTCAGACACACCGTCAAAATGACGTGTTCCGGGAGGAGTCCTCATTGAAAGAATACTATACTCTTTCAAGTATATTAGAAACTTATTGCTTAAGTATTTTCCATTACGGTCTAACCATGACAGTTTAATACTTTAGCCGATCTGTTTGTCTATTTTCGTGTCGAAACTTAAAAATTTCCGATTTGTGTTTCAAAGAAACACATAACCATAATGCGATGCTACATCCGTAAAGGTCACGAAATATTCATATCCACATCTAGCCTAGCTAGACATGGGCCCACTTGCTTCACTATGAACTAGGGCTAACAGATCGGTGGCATTTACACTTTTACCAAGTAAATAGTGTTATAGGCACATTGCCCAATAAACTAGATTCGTAGACTTTATTGAATAGAATCAAATCAGTCCGAGTACCCACTCTTTAAAAGTGTGGATATACGATTCTTGTTTAATTGTGTCCCAGACAACAATGCCACATCAGTTTCTTCTAATCAAATAAGTTTGAGCTATTTGGTTGTCATGTTATACGTTTGAGATTTATTTATATTCAAAATATAAATGCTGTTATTCACATCTAATGTGTTTATCTCAATATCATCTTTATATAATAAAACACTTTAGTGTTCTAGAATATAAAGGTAAATCCGCAACGGATTAAACACTGATATAGAGATAATGTTTCTAGTCAAAATAGTTACTTTATAACAGTTTCCAACACATCCAATGATCAAAATCAAAAAATCCAAGACAATTTAGGGCATGCTTATTTTCGACCAAGCCATAAAATTGGGGAAATTTGTTCCAAACACAATTTAATCAAATTGATCCAATCAATCATCCACAAAACATCAATTAAACATATTAAATAATCCAATTTCATTATTCATGCTGAAAATCAATTTTACCCAAATTTTAAGCCCTAGATATTTTTCATGCTTTTTCCTTGCTCTGATACCATTGTTAGTGTTGGCTAAGGTCCCAATGATCAATAAACAAGCATGAAACAAGTGCGAATACAAATCAAGGGAGTTGTGGAATACTCCCATCGATTGGTTGAGCGACGCGACAATAAACAAAACTTGAAATTCTGCTCACTGCATGTCACGGCAGTGGCTGTGTGTAGTCCACTGTTTTCGGCCATTGGAGGTTCTTCGTCAAGCTCCAAGCTTCGTCAAACGATTCTCGGCTCATGGGTGGACTTCCCTATCACCTTCGCATGTCTCTTGGAGTGCTAGCTCTCGTGATTTTTGCCATAAAAATCACCACTTTTGCTTCCCATCTTCTCGGCAAAACCAGAAGAAAATAGCACCAAGGGCGTGAAGAAGAGAGAGATGAGAGGAAGAGAGAGTTGTGTTTTGTTACTTAATTAATGGTTAATGAATTTCTAAAATCATATATACCATTTGCTTTCCAAAAGTCAAAGTAATTAAATAACAATATATGTCATTCAAGCTTTCAAAAAGCTTTCCAACAACTCCCATCAATCCATCAATCAATCAAATCAAGTGACAAGTTGTCACATCACTCAAAGTGACTAGTGATATGACGCTTGATGTGACTAGCGATTTGACGCTTGATTTGACTTGCGTGCCGCACTCGAATTCAAAACGCGAATGCGCTCGTAAATAATCTCGGGCTCAGGTTTGCTAATTCCAAATTAACAAATTTTTTGTTGCGACGTAATTAAATCTAATTTAATTAAATAATCATGCCTAGCATAATTACTATTCTGGTCGCTAACGAATTAATTCTAAATTAATTCGTTCGCCCGAATTAAAATCTAATTTTTATTCCGCGTCGAAATCTAATTTCATTTAATATATCGAATATATTAATTTATCGATTAATTCCAAATGAATCGTTCTCTCTTTAAATGATATTTTATCCCAGATAAAATATCTCGGCTATTAATCCCAGATTAACTTTCTCCCTCATCTAATTAATCCCAGATTAATTAAAAGTACGAGTCATACGTCATCGGTGAATCTTTGGTAAGCGACCCATAAGATCCCCGGATATGTTGGCTGTAAATCAGGTCGTCGGACTATTCGAACACGTAAGTACCAAGTACTACGTTTTACCGATTTACAAGACAAGGTTGGCTTTAGCAAAGCGCTATGCCTACCCAATTCTCTAGAAATATCCTTACAGGAATAAAGGATCTATATCAGGCGTAGTATACGTAGTATTGTGTATGTCGATCCAGTATCGGATGATCACGTGCTAGGCCTGGGGCTGGAATTGTGTCTGCCCCGTATGAAGCATATGTCGGATGTCTGGTAACTAGTCTCTATAATCGGATAAACCTGACCTTGTCATTTTATCCCGATGACTGCAGTACTTAAGAGTACTAGTACCGTATCCTACGTGACCATCATCTCCATATGACTGGAGTGACACTTCTATCTTGACATCACACCCAACACACTACGATTCTCGATATACCCAGAAGAGGCGTACACAGAAACCGGTTAAAACCCTGGACGACCGCAACCAAAGTATATTGATTGTCGTAAGTATTAGCGTTGCAAGTCTCAGGTTAAGACCAAATACACCTACCCTGATTTCAGACTTCCATAGACACATAGTCATACTACCAATGGAATTCCGATGGGGTCTATCCAGAGCGAAGCTATTTCCCATACCATCGGTAAAACACAACCTCCTATTACACTTGCAAGAGTATCCTATACCCAAATATATGAGAACTATGCCGTTGTGCCCTCACAACGCGCACAAGTGTAATACTAGTCTTTTACGTATTTATCGATGTCCAATCTCGATAATAATCTGACTATGGATATTTAATGATTTATCCTTCGTGGACTGATACTGTCTCATATCATTCTCAATCCAGGAACTAATCATAGGGACCTCCTATCATTTATACATCTTGGTGATCTAATCACAAATGATAAGAGAGCAATCTCCTTTGTCACATAGTTAATTTGTACAACAATACCATGATCTGTACAAATAGTGACGTTATGGGTCATAATTGTCCAACAACTCGGATCTCAGACGTTTTTTTTTATTCCATCACTTTTTGAGATGATTCCTCCAATTAAACTAGAGCACTGAATATTACAAACTTTTCAATTTTAGCTCATGTCCGTATGTTACTATGTATGTTGATAATTTCTGCTAACTGAGCATATGAAGATCCATTTTAGTCAGTATTATGGAGAATTCAAAAATTAAATAATTCAAAATGAAATAAATAAAAATTAACTTGTTTCGAATTAGGTTTGAGATACGTCTCACGAGTGGAAACTCCTTACTCAGCTATCTCTTACCAATTTCATCTTTTTAGTCAAAATAAAAACACAAAAACACAAAATATTTTTGTAATTTTTGAATAATTTTCAATTTTTTTTTGTATTTTTCGAAAAATTTTGGAATAAAAAAAAACAACACACATACTATAAACAAGGTTCTGATCAACTAATTCCCTCCCCCAAATCTAAATGAGACATTGTCCCCAATGTCTTAAACAGTAGAAGAAGAGTTTAGAAGATAATACCTGGTTAGCTGAAATTTTACTGGAAATTAAAGGTTAAGATCCAGATTAATCCGATGCCTCTTACCACGATCGTCCTCGGACCAATTTATCTTTGAAATGATAGCATCAATTTGTGGTTCATAGGCTAAGATTTGGTCAATTAGATCCGGAGCAGTTCTGGCAGTAAAGAGGAGTTCTTTTAAAGGTTTTGACACGAACCCATTTCTCCGAACATCATCAAGAAACACACAAAGAAAATCATAAAATCCATCAACGTTAAACAACCCAATTGGTTTCTGGTGTATATTCAGGTTCGCCCAAGATGGCACTATAAAAATTTCCTCCAATGTGCCCAAGCCACCTGGCAAAGCAATAAAAGCATCAGCACGGTTAATCATTTCTACCAGTCGTTCAGACATACCTGGCACAATAAGTTCCTCTCTGTTTGATGGTTCAATAAGATTTGCCTCTGCCAAGGGTTTTGGGATGATTCCCAAAATGTGACTGCCTCCTTCCTGTACGGCCTTTGAAACGATCCCCATTAATCCAAGATTGCCTCCGCCATATACTAAGTGCGTATTCTTTGTAGCTAAGACTCGACCCAATTCATGTGCTGCTTCTATATATTGTGGCTTAACACCAACACTAGTACCACAAAACACACAGATATTTTCAACTCGTCTTCTTGAAGTGGCTTCCATGTTTTACTCTGGATGTCTTCAAAAGTGCAATGACAAGCTAAATTTATAGAACCTGGAAATGGTGAGTAATAATAGCACTAGTATCTTCCAAATGATGATTGTTAGCTAAACAATAAAAAAATCGTGAAAGGTCAAAAAGTCTAGGTTCTGTCTACAAAAATAAAGATAATACAACAGAAAAGCAAATCAAAGCAATAATTAAGGCACCCGAATTGTGTACACAATACGCCATTCGCTTAGTATAAATTCATTATGATGCGTCTGAAGAATCCATTCCTTACTCAGCCATCGCTAATGAATTATCTCTTATCTTTGCCAAACACCATTCCTTCTGTCTTAGCTTTTGTTGAGCTTTTCCCTACAAAAATAACACTAGAAATTACAACAAAGTGCATGGGTTGCCTCCCTGCTAGCGCTAAATATAACACACAAAATTAAAAACTCTACAACATGTATACACAAAATATAAAAATAGAAATTACAACAAAGTGCATGTGTTGCCTCCCTGCTAGCGCTAAATATTTCGTCTTCATCCAGACGTGACTGAAATCCATCTGTCAATGAGGTTTCAGCGTCCTTTTGGATGTCCAATTAAAGACATTCCCATGTGTGTTGCTTTTGAAGGGTCTCTTCCAACGATAAAGAGGCAAAAAGAATTTTGTCCCATTCAGTGCTTATGCTACCTTTTTAACCTTTGTTGCTCCAGTGGTTCCTGAAAAGAAAGAAAGAAAATCATGAGGTCTTGTATGGTGCTTGACTTTGAATGGGAGTTCCATTCTTTCAAGCTTATGGGTGATTTCTCTAAATTGTACTCCCTGATACAGCGATGTTTCGCCTGAATGCTCTGGATCTTCAATTTGGTATGACAATTGCTCCTCCATTTGCTCTGCTTCTTGTTCCAGCTTTTCTTCACAGATGAATTTTAAAATTTCCGTATTCAACTCTTCATCCGTCATCTGTGAAATCCATGCTCCATAAGTGTCAATCTGAGGATGTAAAGTTATGTCTGTTTTTAGTTCTTCATCCTATGATCTGAGTGAAATGATTGGCTCAGGTAGATCTTCTTCAAACATTTGTGCAATGGAAGCTCCAAGATCTTCATTTGGAGGATAGAAAGTTTCATCCTCATTTGTTGGTGCAGTTGGTAAAAATAGCTCAGCTTCTTTATCCTCGTCAGAGTCAGAATAATAAAAATCAAATTGAGACTTTGTTGGTTCAGGCTACTGAACTGATACCTCTGATTCTTGATACTGCTCAGCCTCGTCCTCTGTTATGATGTCATGATGAATCTCAGGATAATCGAAGGCTTATTCAGTATTATTTGAATTTGCTCTATGCGATATGTGATTCAGGTTATCTGTTAATTGCCTAACTTGATCTGTCATCCTCTGTATAGACGCCGCTTGACTCTGAATTTGTGCATCAAATTGAGCTTCCCGTTCCTTGAACCAATCTTTGACCATGTGAATCAACTGATCTTCCTCTGATGGTTCTGGTTCTTGTTGAAGATAGTAGGTGGGTGGTGTATAAGATGGAAATTGTGGTTTTGTGAAATGTGATGGTTCTTCATACCATGAAGGGTTTTGATAGCTCTGCCACCCTGGATTGTAGTTGTACTCACAATGATCTCTCGGGTGGTTACCATTACATATGTCACATCTCCCCATTGTGTCTTGTTGAGCAAATGTGGTATTGCTTGGTTCTGGCATCAACTAATAGTTGTTGGGCTGGAAAACAGGCCTCATAAAACCGGACTGTTGCTCCCAGATTTAGGGTGTATCTTCTTCTATTAAAGCTCATAATCTTTCAATCCCAATAATGTTCCATTTTTCAATCACCTGAAAACAAAAGATAAAAATTACAGATAAAAATAAAGAAAATTAGATACAAGTAAATTAGATAGCTTCAAAATTAATAACTCAAGAAAAATAAGTCCCCGACAACGGTGCCAAAAACTGACTAGTGCATAATCACACACGTATAACGCAAGCGCACGTATCGTTCAAGTAGTATAAAAATATCGATCCCACGAGGACTTAATTCCTAATGTTGTTATTAATTGTTGAATCTATTTATTTATAAATATCTAATTAAATGGAGAAGAGAATGATTGTTTGATTGGTTGAATGTGGTTTTCCTTAATTAAAATAAATAAAATAAACAAAAGAGAATACTAAGGAAAATAACAAAAGACTCAAAGATCTAGGGTTGTGAATCTTTCTAATATCTTTTAAAAGATGAAGTGATTATTTTATATTTTGTGTAATAATTAGTTTACTAACCTGGAACACGAAATTATGCGAAAGCCTCTGTCGATGGTCAGACACAAATACCCAGTTTAACCCAATTGAACCATATGTCTATGTCAACCAAATTACCTACCTGATTCATTAAGTTTAAGTTCCAATTATGGCTAACCCCCGCCCGACAGGTATATGTCTATCCTATAAGGATATCTATTAAAGGGTTATTATCCTCAAGGAAGATCGTGGGCTATTAAGTCTAAGGCTAAAACCTAAAATTCCTTTATCAAGTTTATTTTAGATCTACCACATCAATTTTATTGGTGATCAGACAACAAGAAGCATTAAGCTTAAGACTAAATAAGTAAACCTTTAAATGACCCAAACTATAAAATAACCCCTTATAAACCGGTGATATTGGATTTCATCACAACTCCAGATAACTGGCTTAGTTACGACACATAATTACGGGTAGTAAAAACTTAAATAAAATAAAAGACATAAAGTAAAATGCTGAAAAGTAAATTGTTGAAAAGTAAATGACGGAAAGTAAATGATGAAAGTAAATTACTGAAAAGTAAAATGCTGAAGTAAATTGCTGAAAGTAAATTGCTGAAAGTAAATACTGAAAGTAAATTGCTGAAAATAAAATAAAGTAAAAGTACAATAAAAGAAAATGCTGAGGTAAAAGGATCCACTTTTATTACTTCTATTTTAGATATCTCCATTAATATAATATATTAACTTTGCATGATAATTACCAACCAGCCATATAGGCGGTATCCAGATTAAGTCAAATTAATAATTAATTACCAACCGACCAATCATGCGGTATCCAGTTTAGTCAGGTTAAAACCAATTTAAATAATTACCAACCGACCAATATGGCTGTATCCTCGTTAAGTCAGGTTTTAACTAGTTTATATATTATAATTAAGGGAGATTAATCTAAATATTAGTAATAAAAGTTTTACCTTTTACCCCAGCAAAGGGGAGTTACCTCATAATCACTGAAAAGTAAAAATGAAAGAAAGAAAGAAAAGTACTGTGCGTAAAAGTAAATTGCGGAAGTAAAAACTGAAAAGTAAAGAAAAGAAAGTGCGAAAGTGGAAATTAATTACTGAAAGCTGTAAATAAACAAACAAGATATAATCTTCTTAGTATTCTTAAGGAATTCCTTAGAAGAAAGTATGAATTTACAAATGAAATGGCTTGGTATTTATAGGCAAAATTTTGCCTCCATTAAATTATCCACCAAATCCATTATTAATTGCTCCACTAATTGCTCCACAAAATACATTATTAATTGCTCCACTAATTGCTTATCATGTTTGGTGGTGATTTGATAATTTTTATTATTTTTTTATTAATTTATTTTTTTGCTTTGAAAATGGTTGAAAATGACTTTAATAATTACACACAACACACTTTTGGATGGTTCATCAATATCGGGCATGAAATCTTCAGAATTCGAAATTATTTTGTCTTTCAAAATTGTAGAGCTTCGAGTTTTCTTTAATCTGGAACTTGAATCAGATCAATCCGATATCGGAGTAAAACGTTATTCCCAAAATACGATAGATACGCAAAATTGGAATTTCCAAAACTACACTTCGTTAAAACGCCCTTTTCAAGTTTCCAATCTCCAAAATTAATATGTCAAGACCAGTTTTTTCCCTTATTTGACCCACATTTCATCCTAAATGATTTCATTGTGTCTCAATATTATTTTATCTGTAAAATAAACTAAAACACATCAAAATATTTATCAAACCCGAGAAACTAAACAAAATATTAAGTAAAATAGGCGGTAAATATTGATATATTTTCCGCTTATCATATCCACTCTTCGAAAGTGTGGATATGGGAGTCTTGTTAATTGTGACCCAGACAATCATGCCACTTATAAGTCTCATCTGATTAAATCAGTTTGAGCTACTTGTTTTTCACATTGTATGTTTGAGATTATTTTATATTCAAAATATAAATACTGTTATTCACATCTAATGTGTTTATCTCAATATCATCTTTATAAAATAAAACACTTTAGTGTTCTAGAATATAAAGGTATACCCGCAACGGGTTAAACCCTGATATAGAGATAATGTTTCTAGTCAAACTAGTTACATTGTAACAGATTCCTAATTTAAGTACAGAGCCAAATGGTAGTTCCTAAACTTAGGTTTCTACGGTTAAAACAGCGACTGTCGTCCCGTTTTCGATTCGTAGATAGATCTCATCTGAAGTCAGTATCTTGCTCTCAGTAGATTCTGCACATCAGCACATATTTATGTACCACACTCAGTATCTAAAATCCAATTTTAATACTAGTAGCGAACATGTTTATGACAAATATATTTGAATTCGGAGCCTTGCCCGTCTTCAATTCCTTCATGTCTGCCTTGTCCATACGGCAGTCAAGCTTCAGTGACCCCGATTGCCACAGTTTAGGCAGACATCTTGGGATATGTCATTTGTCTTCCCAGAAGATTATAATGATTTTTCCTTTGCCCCTTTTCAACACCCCAGAAGCCTTTGGCCAAGTCTTGGCCTTCTAGAATATCGAAATAAGATGCGCCTTGCGCTTCTTGCCTATTGCAAACTCTGGCTTTGTCTCATTGAGTATAGCCATTAACTCTCCAAGAGTTTTCTATTGCAATTTAGTATTTCTTAGATCTAAGGATAGATCTATGAAAATCCTTCAATTTCAATATCATACTATAAGGATCTAATCCTTAGTTCTGACTAAGAAATTAAGGAGTCTTTGCGGCAAGCATAAAGGATTGAGCACTTGAGTTATCATCACATGAATCTTCCAAAGATCATGCTCTACTATTTGCTCAGCTCCAGGCTTAGGCCCAAGATGTTATTCTATCAAATAGAATAACTTCTCAGTTCCTAGGAATATCTTGAGGTTTTATTCCCAATTTATAAATTAAAGTCGTTTAAATACATTTTCACCTAGGATTATGTTTTAAACACTAATCTTTCAATTATCTTGATTCCAATAGTCCAACTATTGAATCAACGATTTTAGGTACTATTTATTATAATGATTACTATAGTCTAACTATATAATCAACTATAATTTAATTGGTTAAATTCAATTATATTGATTACTATAATCCAATTATAAAATCAACTATTAATTGAAGTAGTTTGAATACAGTCCAACTGTTTAATTAAAATAATAATTAAATATTTGTCCAACTAATATATTAATTTATATTGACGAAAAATTTGTAATGAGCGCGTATGGCAAATATCTAAACGAATATTGCAAATTTAATACTTGCCTCCCACTATTTTTCAGCGAGCCTCTAACCCTCTGTGGAGTACTCGGTGTTGGAAAATTATGACCCATAACATCACTATTTGTATAGATCACGGTGTTGTTGTACAAATTAACCATGTGACAAAGGAAATTGCACTCTTATCATTTGTGATTAGATCACCTAGATATATAAATAATGAGAGGTCCCTATGATTTGTTCCTGGACAGAGAATGATATGAGACTGTATCAGTCCACGAAGGATAAATCATTAAATATCCCTAGTCAGAGTATTATCGAGATTGGACATCGATAAATATGTAAAAGACTAGTATTACACTTGTGCGCGTTTGTGAGGGCACAACGGCATAGTTCTCATATATTTAGGTATAGGATACTCATGCAAGTGTAATAGGAGGTTGTGTTTTACCGATGGTACGGGAAACAGCTTCGCTCTGGATAGACCCCCCGCGGAATCCCATTGGTAGTATGACTATGTGTCTATGGGAGTCTGCAATCAGGGTAGGTGTATTTGGTCTTAACCTGAGACTTGCACCGCTAATACATACGACAATCAATATACTTTAGTTGAGGTCGTCCAGGGCTTTAACCGGTTCTGTGCATGCCAATGCTGGGTATATTGAGAATCGTAGTGTGTTTGGTGTGATGTCAAGACAGAAGTGTCACTCCAGTCATATGGAGATGATGGTCACGTAGGATACGGAACTTGTTCTCTTAAATGCTCGAGCAATCGGGATATTATGACAAGGTCATGAATATCCGATTATAGGGACTAGTTACCAGACATCCAATATGTGATTCGTACGGGGCAGACACAATTCCAGCCCCAGGCCTAGCACGTGAACATCTGATACTGGACAGAAATACGCAATACTTCGGTATACTATGCTTGATATAGATCAAATATTCCTTTAAGGATATTTCTAGAGAATTGGGTAGGCATGGCGCTTTGTTAGAAGTCAACCTTGTCTTGTAAATCGGTATAAACGTAGTACGAGGTACTTACGTGTTCGGATAGTCCGACGACCGTATTTACTGCCAACATATCCGGGGATCTCATGGGTCGCTTCCCGAAGATTCACCGATGACGTATAACTCGCACTTTATTAATCTGGGATTAATTAGAAGAGAGAGTAAATTAATCTGGGATTAATTACGGAGATATTTTATCTGGGATAAAATATTAATTAAAGAGAGAGAATGATTAATTTGGAATTAATCGATAAAATAATATATTCGATATATTATGCGAAGTTGGATTTCGACGCGGAATTAAAATTAGATTTTAATTCGGGTGAACGAATTAATTTAGAATTAATTCGTTAGCGAAGTGAATAGTGATTTCGCTAGGCGTAATCATTTAATTACGACGCAATGGAAAATTCATTTATTTAGAATTAGCGAACCCGAGCCCGAGATTATTTGCGAGTGCATTCGCATTTCGAATTCGAGTGCGGCACGCAAGTCAAATCAAGCGTCAAATCGCTAGTCACATCAAGCGTCAAATCACATGTCACTTTGAGTGATGTGACAATTTGATTGATTGATTTGAGTGATTGATGTGGTAGTTGAAAAGCATTAAAGGCATTTGCTTTTTGACTTTTGCTTTTTGGCCTTTGACTTTTGCATTTAAGGAAAAGTAAAATTTGGTAAATGGTTTATTATTTTTTGAAAATATATAAACTAAATACACATTTTTTTCCTTAACCTATCTCTCTCTCTCCTCTTTTTACGTTCTCCTCTCTTTCCCTCATTTTTCCTTCACGGTTTGGAACCGTATTCCATCTCATTTTTCTGGTTTTGAACGCATGAAGAATAGAACAAAAGGAAGAAGAGAAGTGCTAGCACACACATGGGTTTATACTATGGTGATAAGGAAACGAACTCTAGAGCTTGGAACCATTTTGGAGCTTGAAGCTTGGAGCTTCCATGGAGTCTTCCATTGCCGATTTTGGAGCAACAAAACAGACCCTAACCGAGCACTACAGCAGCTCAAAGAGCTCACTACCGAGCTTCAACAAGGAAGAAGAAATGGATTTTTTTCTTCGCATCCAAAACCGTTCAATGTGAGTTATGTTTCCGCCTTAATCCTTTGATGTATTCATGCGTTTTCTTGCTTGATTTCATGATCTTGGGACCTAATTACAAACCAACAATGGTATCTTGAGCTTTGATCAAGCATGAAAAATTTTAGGGTTTGAAATTGGGTAAAATCAATTAAAGCATGATTTGGTTGAATTGATTAATTAAGTATGTTTGTATATTGATGAATTAAAGTTGTGTATGTTCAATTTAATGAAATTGGATTGGATCCATTTTTCCCCAAATTTTTGGAGTAGGCCGAAAATGATGAACCCTAATTTCTTGGTGATTTTTGTTTGTTTGATCATTGGATGACTTAAAACAAGTGGGTAATGTTGTTTTGAAGTTCAATTGGATTGAATTTTGATTTGGAACAATTTTTCCCTTTTAAAGTGGCTTGGCCGAATTCTTGAACATTTGAAATTCATTGTGTTTTTTTTTTTTATTTTAATTCATTGGATGAGTTGAATTGATTTGGGAAATGATGATTGTGGATTCAATTGGATTGAAACCGAATCGGATTGAAAAACCCCCTAATTGCCGAGAATAAAGTAGCATGTAATGGGTTCGATTTTGATGAAATTGTGTATTTGATATTAAAGTGCATGATTAATTAGGCTAATTGATGTTTTAGGAATGTTAATTGGGTAATTAATTGTGTATTACACTTAGGTTAATTAATTATGGAATTTGGAATTTTATAAGTTAATTAATTTGGGCTTATTTTGGAATTTGGGCCTTAATAGGTTGTAATTGGGCTTTTGGGCTTGGTTGTATCAAGTTAGGTTTAGGCCAATTTGGTTGGATCCAATTGGGCCCAAAACCGCATCCAAAAAGTCCAATTATGACTTAATGGACCTTAATTATTTAATTGGGCCTAATGGGCCAAAATTAATTTAAAGGCTTATGGGGTAACTCCAGGATTTGACCTTGGTTATCGGTTTGACCCGAGTTGACCAAAAGTCCACGCCTTAAGAAATTAATTAAAAGCCCATTGGACTTTAATTAAATAAACATTAGATGTTAATCGGGCTTAGAGACCCGTTGCGATTAAATTTGGAATTTAAGTCGTAAATGTTCATTAATAAAAGTGTAATATTTAATTTGGAATTAAATAGTGAATTAGTATTAAATACAAATTGAATTGGATTTAATTTTGTAGTTTAATTTTATTCAAGAATTTGTACTTTGAGTACTTATTCGCAAAACGAGTTTGACTCGCGCAAAAATCAAATCGTTGTTTGAACATTGGATGATCACTAATTATCAGATTAATTAATTGGATTAGATTGATTGATAACATGCTTGTATGAATACATGGTTGCGATGCGTGAATAATGAATATCGGATGGAAATCAGTCGGGTGGGGCAATTTTGGAAATTATGTAATAAATTTGATTTATTAATTGGACCTGCGTGTCCAGTCTTATCACTCTCTATTCTCATTGTATTTCTCTTCTCACCTATTCCCCTCAATGTAAATGAGGTTTCTTTAGAAGTGTAGTGTAACGGCTAGAAGTAATACAAATGCTAGCTAGAGAGAGAAAAAGAGAGATTTGATCTAGGATCAATGTAAAATATCCATCCGCATATCATTATTATTTTATTCATATGCGCTTTATTATGTGTTTAGAATGCATGTTTAAGGGTGTATGATGATGAGACCTTAACAAAGATAATAAATTGGTTGCCAATTTGCACGCGAAAAACCCTCACTTAATATTAAGCGTCTTTCCTTCCATTGAGTACGGCATTGGTTTGTTGGCCAAAGTCAAGGCCTTTGTCGGTCGAATATGTGTTTGAATCATGAAGGCTTTGTGTGGGAACACAGAAACTGGGCGACGCATGCTGTTCCAGGCTCGCGGCCTGGTTGGGAGTACGGGGTAGCCACGGGGACTAAACCGGAGAATAATGGAGTCGCCACCCGGTGTGAACCGGGAAAATGAGATTTAAGGCCGCACTCACCCCTCGTAAGGGAAGACCTCAAACCGTTGGGTTCGGAATGGTCCCTTACTTATGTCACTTGTAATGAAATGATTTATATAATAATTTAATCAAGCTTAAGTAACACTTATTTCCAAGAGTGTCATGCTTCTAAGTTCACATACATACATCAACAAGTTCATCCAAATTTACATGTAACACATATTCGAATTTGCATACAGCCTATTTGCATGTAATCTATGTCTCAATTTGCATACATAAGGATTATCATACGTCAAGCATACAAGTTAATGAACACATTGGTAGACACAGAAACGCAAACAAATAGCATTCTTACAACCATGCATATTAAGAAAAGATATTTAAGCGCATAACAGAATAGACAACTAGAGAGGTAATACAAATGCATAACGTAAAAAGAGGTAACTATTTGCTAAGATGGACATGTCGTAATGTGATGCAAGAGGACCTGCTTACCGTGGGTGTTCGTGCATCATTTGTAGACGCGTTCGAACGGTAAACAGAAGGTTCTCGTTCGAGTAGCGTTCGTAAACGTATTCGAACGGAAATGAAACAGAATGCTCACGTTCGTATGGCGTTCGTGAACGCGTTCGAACATAAATGAGACCTGATGCATGATAAGGCAAAATGCATGCGCGTTCGAGTTGAGTTCGTAAACGCGTTCGAACGGGAACAGACCTGATGCATGAAATGGGACGCAATACATAAATGGAAAATAGCACAATGCGAGGCGCGGCGAAGCCTCGTGGTAAAGGATTTTAACCTCTTCAATTAGAGGACCTCTCATCGCACTTACTAAGCCCATGCGCTCGATCGCATCATGCATACAAACATAAAGACAATCATGTCAAACTAAGTATGCCCGATTGAACATATCTTACATCCAACCGAACACACATCAACCGGCGCGGCAAAGTATCGTGGTAAAGGATTTTAACCTCTTCAATTAGAGGACCTTTCATCGCACTTACTAAGCCCATGCGCTCGATCGCATCATGCATACAAACATAAAGACAATCATATCAAACTAAGTATGCCAGATTGAACATATCTTACATCCAACCGAACACATATCAACCGGCGTGGCAAAATATCGTGGTAAATGATGTTAACCTCTTCAATTAGAGGACCTTTCATCGCAGTTACTAAGCCCATGCGCTCGATCGCATCATGCATACAAACATAAAGACAATCATATCAAACTAAGTATGCCCGATTGAACATATCTTACATCCAACCGAACACACATCAACCGGCGCGGCAAAGCATCGTGGTAAAGGATTTTAACCTCTTCAATTAGAGGACCTTTCATCGCACTTACTAAGCCCATGCGCTCGATTGAATTATGCATAAATAAGCAACATGCAAAATTCAAGTGACGAAAAATAAATAAACCAAAGCAACACAAAACAAAAGAGAGTGTCGTTTTCTCAAGCGGTACGTGGAATTGTATCCCGAGTACAGATCATACTACCGTCCATTCGGAATCGGCTATGAAATTTATGTCCAGGTTTCCATCCGATATACCACGAGAGTTGACACATCTTTCATTTTATTCCATAGCCACAACATACAATATCTCGTAATCCATGCATATTTATCTACTCAAGGGCCACAACATACATTTCAACATAACAATTATGCAAGCAATACTCAATAAATAATACAAATAAAACAAAAAACGAATGTGGAAAATACCCTCAGGTCTAACCTTTTATGTTGACTTTCGAACTCGCGTTTCACGGCCGTCGGAAGGGCTATCACACCGCAACTTTTCTGGTTCACTGGTTTGGGTTTTGTTCCTCGCTGTTTCGCTGCTCAAGCTACTGTTTTGACTCCGTTTTGCTGCCGTTTCCTCGTGGTTTTCTGGCCACTGTTTTTGGTTGTTTCAGGGACTGTTTTGGGTTGTTTCGGGGACTGTTTTACTGGGCAGTTTGTGGGGTTGATTTAGTACAGTTTTCTGGATAGTTTCTGGACAATTTCAGGGGCTATTTTTGTGCCAAAACTGGGCAGTACATTTTAGGGGTTTTCTCGTGTAGTGAGGGAGGCAGTTTTGCGGCAAAGGGTGCAGTTTATGGAGGAATTCCGTGTGCAGTTTGTAGGGGGTTAATGGGCTGTTGACTTATGGGGACGTGCGTGATGGCTATTGATTTGTAAAGAGGTAATGTGCGTGAGGGCTATGTGGCGTTAAGGTTGAGTGCATGGCTATGTGGCGCTAAGGTTGAGTGCATGGCTATGTGGCGCTTAGGCGCTGAAGTGAATGGGGGCTTGTGGCGTGATGAGAGTGAGTGTGTGGCTTTGAGTCTTTGAGGGCTAGGTGAACAAAGGGCTGATGGCTTACTTTGTTGTGAGGAGTGTAGTGAGGGACGTGTAAGGTGGCTTGTGTGAAGCAGGTCAAGGGCATGGCTTGCGTTTGAAGGTTGAGTGAAGTTGGGTGCGTATGTTGCTTGATGTGTGAGGCTGGCTGGTGAGAGAGAGGGGAAGATGAGAGAAGCTATCTAGGGTTTATAGTTTGTTGTTTTGGCCGTGTCTTTTGGTGAGTGTTTTTGAGGTTAGTGAGAGAAGCTATCTAGGGTTTATTTTTGTTGTGTTTATATAGAGAGAGGGAAGATATTAGGGTTTGCATGGATTAAAAGGAAACAAAATAAAAAAGGGATGGATTTATTTTGGTTTATAAAGGGAAAGAAAATCAATTAATTGGGGACATGATTTGTTTGTTTAGGAAGGTTATATATTTTAATTTGGTATTTATTTGTTTTATTTAGGCATTTAATTTGTTAATTAGGTGAGTAAATATTTTAAATTGGTGAGTGATTTATTAAATTAGGAAGTGATTTATTTTAATTTTGGTATTAGATTTTAATTGGTTGATGACTTAATTAATATTTTATTTAATTTTAATATTTTATTTAGTTGGTATATCATTTAATTAATTATTTTATTTAATTTGGATGTCTTTTAGGACCTTGGGCGTGTGGGCCAAGGTGGTGGTGGTGTGGGCTTTGTCTTGGTGGGTTAGGTGTTGTGTGGACTAGGTGAGTGGGTTTGGGCCAAGGTTAAATGGTTCTGGGTTTTTTTTTAGGCTAAAGGTACTTTAAAACGGAGGTCCAACGAGTGAGCCTGGAGCTAAACAAGCGAATAAACTTTAACGAAATACCGATTCCCTTCCGACAACCGTTTCTCGCAACTTCCTCGACTAAAAGGTAGTGTCTCCAAATGAGACTCATCATAGGGACTCACATGCAAAAATGCAGTGCCTACAGTCGCCCCCACTTTGATGGGACTTGTGTAATGTGTAACAGTGACAATCCTATCAAAGTTATGCAATGGGTTTTCACTTACCTGGCTCGCCAGCTGCCACTTGACTTACCATGTGTTGAGTTGAGTTGATTTGGTGAGGAGGTGCTGCGACCCCTGGTTCATTCCCGAACCGTGCTCCATTTTTTAGAGCGCCATTTTCGGCATCTTTTATGTGTGTGCTCCATTTTGGAGCGCCATTTTCGGCATCCATTTTCGGCATCTGTTGTGTGTGTGCTCCATTTTGGAACGCCATTTTCGGCATTTGCTGTGTTGGCTCCATTTTGGAACGCATTTTCGGCCTTTCCTGTGTGTGTTCCCTTTGGAACGCCATTTTCGGCCTTTGCTGTGTGTGCTCCATTTTGGAGCGCCATTTTCGCGGCCTTTGCGTGTTACGCTCTCCATTTTGGAACTCCATTCCCTTCCGGCATTTGCTTGGTGTGCTCCATTTTGGGGCCCTTTTTCGGCATCTGTTGTGTGTGTGCTCCATTTTGGAACGCCATTTTCGGCATTTGCTGTGTGTGCTCCATTTTGGAACGCCATTTTCGGCCTTTCCTGTGTGTGTTCCACTTTGGAACGCCATTTTCGGCCTTTGCTGTGTGTGCTCCATTTTGGAGCGCCATTTTCGGCCTTTGCTGTGTGTACGCTCCATTTTGGAACTCCATTTCCGGCATTTGCTTTGTGTGCTCCATTTTGGGGCGCCATTTTCGGCATCTGTTGTGGTAGCGGTCCATTTTCGAATCGTGCTGTGCGAGAATGTGGCTCATTTTTGAACCGTTATTTGATGAGATGGTCTTTGCCGCTACAAACCTGCGAAGACAAAACAAACATTGCATGTATGCATGTATGCATGGATATGTATCATATTCCGATGAGTTAGGCCTTCCTTGGTCCATTTCCGAACCGTGCTCCACTTTCGGAGTGCCATAGTCGGCCAAACTGATGCTGATGTGGGTTCACCCCTAGGACTCGTCCCCAAACTGAAACTGATGTGGGCCTCGGCCCTGGGACTCATCCCCAAAACTGAAACTGATGTGGGCCTCAGCCATGGGACTCATCCCCAAAACTGAAACTGATGTGGGCCTCAGCCCCTAAACTGATACTACTGATGTGGGCCTCGCCCCCAAGCTGATACTGATGTGAGCCTCGGCCCTGGGACTCATCCCTAAACTGTAACTAATGTGGGCCTCGGCCCTGACTGATACTGATATGGGCCTCGCCCCTAGACTGATACTGATGTAGGCCTTGGCCCTGGGACTCATCCCCAAACTGATACTAATGTAGGCCTCGGCCTTGGGACTTATCCCCAAAATGATGCTGATGTGGGCCTCGGCCCTAACTGATACTGACATGGGCCTCGCCCATAGAATGATACTGATATGGACCTCGCCTCAAGCTGATACTGATATGGGTCTCACCCCCAACTGATACTGATATGGGCCTTGCCCCCAGACTGATACTGATATGGGCCTCGCCCCAACTGATACTGATATGGGCCTCGCCCCCAGACTGATACTGATATGGGCCTCGCCCCAAACTAAATCTGATATGGGCCTCGCCCTGAGACTGATACTGATGTGGGCCTCGCCCCCAGACTGATACTGCTGATATGGGCCTCGCCCCTAGACTGATACTGATTCATTTCTGAAACTGACTGTACTGTTGTTGCTTCCGAAGATTCCCCGTGTTCTAAACATCACTGAATTTCATAGTACCAATGTTGAATTTTTTCTCAAATATACTCATATTGCAGAAGAGATTCAGCGAAATAACGTCTTATTTATCATTTAAAAAAAATGATTCGAACAGGTAGACCAAATCAATGTCTATATTAAAAATGCAGGATCAAATAAACTAGGAGGAACAACTTCATTATTCGCAGCATTGCCTTCTTTCTTGACCTAAGGTTCTTCACTGTCATCCCCTATCTCCATGTAAGAAGCTTGGTGGTTAAGGGTTTGGAGGACAAAAGTTTCGGGTAATCGAGAGTTGATCATGTAGGTGGGTGGTGGAACGGAGTGGTAATTTGGTAGGGGGTTCCAATATATGTTGGGTTGTTCTTTCTCTAGGTCGGGTATTTTGTGAGCATTGATGAGGTTTGGATTTCATGTCTAAGGCGGGTGCAGTTGTCAGTTTCGTGGCCTCTCCTCTGATGGAAGTGACAATACAAGCTTAGGTTAAGGTTGGGTGGTATAGGATCTGGAAGTGGTTTAGGCTCTAAGGCTTTTAGGAGTCCTTGTCCCTTCAACTTCTCAAGCACCTTAGATAACGGCTTCCCCAGGTTAGAGAAATGTCGGTTCTTGATGGCAGAAACCTCGGCAGTAGCGGGTTTAGTCTCAGAATACCCCCTAAAAGTTCTTCTATTCTGGCCATAAAACTTTCTGTTTTCAGCCTCCTCTTCTTCAATATCCATAACAGTCTCTCTCAACTGTCGGAAATCAGTAATCATGGAGGTTATCCTCCTCAGCTTACCATAAATAGAGGGCTTGGTGCCCTTGATAATCATATTAATTTGGTCTTTCTCTGAAGGTCGAGTCTGCATTTTCAAAAGCTGGCTTCTCCAGCGATCCACATACTTTTTGAAACTTTCCTCTGGCTTCTGCTTAGTGTTCTCCAAATCACGGAGTGACAAATCAATCTCTAAGTCTGTAACATACTGCTTCAGTAAAGCATCAGCTAGTTCCCTCTAATCTTCCTTAACCTTCTTCTCAAGGCTATGGTACCACACTACGGGTGCCCTCTCAAGTGACATCCCAAACATCTTCTGAGCTTGGCGTTGTGTTAGGCCCACTGAACTCATAACTGACACATATTGTCGGAGGTGGACCCTCGATCCCCATTCCCGTTGAACTTTGCCATATCCGACATCTTGAACTGAGCAGGCAACTGTTCCTCAAAAGCCATCGCCTCATAGTCTAGTAATTCTTCGTCCTTACCCTTCATCTTACGGGTAACTGACTCAACCTGGTCCCGAAGGTTCTGAAATTCTGCCTGATACCCAATCACTCTGCCTATTGCATGATCTGTCATGTCATCATCAAAAGTGGGGATATCATCCCCCAACCCGTTCGGAGGCTCCTCACGCCTCATATTCTCAGAATTTCCCCCAGCACGCGGCACAGCCATATTTGTCATGGCAGTAGTCAAGGCTTGCAACTGTTCAGTGACCTTGGTGAGACCGTTTCCCAACAGATCCATACGGGATACCTCAATATCTGATCACTCATGTCTGTTCCCAGTATTTTGGTGAGTCTTCCCTTTTCCCTAACCCAACGGGAATCTATGATGGCTTTCAGAACACAAGGGTTAACATGATGTATGTATGCATGGGGTGCATGAGATGTATGTAACATATATAACATACTAAATCAACTAAAATTTTCAAACAAAACGGCCCGTTATCATTTTAGAAGCTTTTGGGCTAACTGTCATAGGAGTGAACTCGTCCCAGTTTAAATGGCCCAACGAGTTCACATCTCATGACAAAGAGCCCAACTAAATCCAAATGGTAACGTTCCGAACACAAGCACAAAGTGGCCCATCAACACTTAGAAGCCTTTGGCCCAACCGTCATAAAATACGTTCTTGTCCCAGTTTAAATGGCCCAACAAGCCCATATCTAATGACAAATGGATCCAAACGACGGTGTTCCCAAACACAAACATAAAAGAAAGATAATGCAAACATAAAGTAATAATTTCTACGGAACGGCCCATCAACATTTCAGAAGCTTTGGGCCCAATGGTCATAAGGTACGAACTCGCCCCAGTTTAAATGGCCCAGCAAGTCCGTATTTCTGACAATGGTCCAACTGCTCCAAATGAGGATGGTCCACAAGCACATACTCAAGGAAATAGTTGTTACTTTAACCATACAAACCCGGTCTATGGGTGGGTTCGAAGGAGTATAAACAAAGGCTCTCATTGGCGAAGGATGGCCCACAACTAGGTCTCCCCAATCAAGGGTTCGAGCAACCAAGTGAGCGCACCTTTTTTTTATACACTAGGTACGTGCCAATGAGCTATGGTGTGTGACGGACTGTCAAATGGATTTCCCGTTGTAGATTCCCCAGAGGGAAGGTGGAGCGAGGCTCACTTAAATACCCAAGCCTCTTAGGCTCTTATCGCTTGGTGTCAGGAATAAACAACGAGTCCTCCAAATTAGTCCATCACAATAGGCTACGAGTAGATGGCTATCTAGGTGCCTTCACAGCTTTTCCTTCTAGAAAGGTAGTGAGTGAAGGAAGACACCAAACCATTACCTAGCCTCAGAATGCCTTTGATTAAACCCCCATTTCATCCACTATAGACACAGTCAATTAGAACATAAATCCAAACATTACAAAAGACAATATTTCGGGGCCGATTCTCTATCCCCAGTGGAGTCGCCAGACTGTGGGAACACAGGAACTGGGCGACGCATGCTGTTCCAGGCTCGCAGCCTGGTTGGGAGTACGGAGTAGCCACGGGGACTAAACCGGAGAATAATGGAGTCGCCACCTGGTGTGAACCGGGAAAATGAGATTTAAGGCCGCACTCACCCCTCGCAAGGGAAGACCTCAAACCGTTGGGTTCGGAATGGTCCCTTACTTATGTCACTTGTAATGAAAGGATTTATATAATAATTTAATAAAACTTAAGTAACACTTATTTCCAAGAGTGTCATGCTTCTAAGTTCACATACATACATCAACAAGTTCATCTAAATTTACATGTAACACATATTTGAATTTGCATACAGCCTATTTGCATGTAATCTATGTCTCAATTTGCATACATAAGGATTATCATAGGACAAGCATACAAGTTAATGAACACATTGGTAGACATAGAAACGCAAACAAATAGCATTCTTACAAGCATACATATTAAGAAAAGATATTTAAGCGCATAACAGAAATAGACAACTAGAGAGGTAATACAAATGCATAACGTAAAAAGAGGTAACTATATGCTAAGATGGACATGTCGTAATGTGATGCAAGAGGACCTGTTTACCGTGGGCGTTCGTACAGCGTTTGTAGACGCGTTCGAACGGTAAACAGAAGGTTCTCGTTCGAGTAGCGTTCGTAAACGCGTTTGAACGGAAATGAAACAGAATGCTCACGTTCGTATGGCGTTCGTGAACGCATTCGAACGAAAATGAAACAGAATGCTCACGTTCGTATGGCGTTCGTGAACGCGTTCGAACGTAAATGAGACCTGATGCATGATAAGGCAAAATTCATGCGTGTTCGAGTTGCGTTCGTAAACGCATTCGAACGGGAACAGACCTGATGCATGAAATGGGACGCAATACATAAATGGCAAATAACACAATGCGAGGCGCGGCGAAGACTCGTGGTAAAGGATTTTAACCTCTTCAATTAGAAGACCTCTCATCGCACTTACTAAGCCCATGCGCTCGATCATATCATGCATACAAACATAAAGACAATCATGTCAAACTAAGTATACCCGATTGAACATATCTTACATCCAACCGAACACACATCAACTGGCGTGGCAAAGCATCGTGGTAAAGGATTTTAACCTCTTCAATTAGAGGACCTTTCATCGCACTTACTAAGCCCATGCGCTCGATCTCATCATGCATACAAACATAAAGACAATCATATCAAACTAAGTATGCCTGATTGAACATATCTTACATCCAACCGAACACATATCAACCGGCGCGGAAAAACATCGTGGTAAAGGATTTTAACCTCTTCAATTAGAGGACCTTTCATCGCAGTTACTAACCCATGCGCTCGATCGCATCATCCATACAAACATAAAGACAATCATATCAAACTAAGTATGCCCATTGAACATATCTTACATCCAACCGAACACACATCAACCGGCGCGGCAAAGCATCGTGGTAAAGGATTTTAACCTCTCTCAATTAGAGGACCTTTCATCGCACTTACTAAGCCCATGCGCTCGATTGAATTATGCATAAATAAGCGACATGCAGAATTCAAGTGACGAAAAATAAATAAACCAAAGCAACACAAAACAAAAGAGAGTGTCATTTACTCAAGCGGTACGTGGAATTGTATCCCGAGTACAGATCATACTACCGTCCATTCAGAATCGGCTATGAAATTTATGTCCGGGTTTCCATCCGATATACGCGAGAGTTGACACATCTTTCATTTTATTCCATAGCCACAACATACAATATCTCGTAATCCATGCATATTTATCTACTCAAGGGCCACAACATGCATTTCAACATAACAATTATGCAAGCAACTCAAAATATTACAAAAACAGAAAACGAATGTGGAAAATACCCTCAGGTCTAACCTTTTTGTCGACTTTCGAACTCGCGTTTCACGGCCGTCGGAATGGCTATCACACCGCAACTTTTCTGGTTCACTGGTTTGCGTTTTACCTCGCTGTTTCGCTGCTCAAGCTACTGTTTTGACTCCGTTTGCTGCTGTTCCTCGCGGTTTTCTGGCCACTGTTTTTGGTTGTTTAAGGGACTGTTTTGGGTGTTTCGGGGACTGTTTTGGGCGGTTTCTGGACTGTTTTACAGGGCAGTTTGTGGGGTTGATTTAGTGCAATTTTCTGGACAGTTTCTGGACAATTTCAGGGGCTATTTTTGTGCCAAAACTGGGCAGTACATTTTAGGGGTTTTCTCATGCAATAAGGGAGGCAGTTTTGCGGCAAAGGGTGCAGTTTAGGGAGGAATTGCGTGTGCAGTTTGTAGGGGGTTAATGGGCTGTTGACTTGTGGGGACGTGCATGATGGCTATTGATTTGTAAAGGGGTAATGTGTGTGAGGGCTATGTGGCGTTAAGGTTGAGTGTATGGCTATGTGGCGTTAAGGTTGAGTGCATGGCTATGTGGCGCTTAGGCGCTGAAGTGAATGGGGGCTTGTGGCGTGATGAGAGTGAGTGTGTGGCTTTGAGTCTTTGAAGGCTAGGTGAACAAAAGGCTGATGGCTTACGTTGTTGTGAGGAGTGTAGTGAGGGACGTGTAAGGTGGCTTGTGTGAAGCAGGTCAATGGCGTGGCTTGCGTTTGACCGGTTGAGTGAAGTTGGGTGCTTATGTTGCTTGATGTGTGAGGCTGCCTGGTGAGAGAGATGGGAAGATGAGAGAAGCTATCTAGGGTTTATAGTTTGTTGTTTTGGCCGTGTCTTTTGGTGAGTGTTTTTTTTAGGTTAGTGAGAGAAGCTATCTAGGGTTTATTTTTGTTGTGTTTATATAGAGAGAGGGAAGATATTAGGGTTTGCATGGATTAAAAGGAAACAAATCAAAAAGGGATGGATTTATTTTGGTTTATAAAGGGAAAGAAAATCAATTAATTGGGGACATGATTTGTTTGTTTAGGAAGGTTATATATTTTAATTTGGTATTTTTTTGTTTTATTTAGGCATTTAATTTGTTAATTAGGTGAGTAAATATTTTAAATTGGTGAGTGATTTATTAATTAGGAAGTGATTTATTTTATTTTGGTATTAGATTTTAATTGGTTGATGACTTAATTAATATTTTATTTAATTTTAATATTTTATTTAGTTGGTATATCATTTAATTAATTATTTTATTTAATTTGGATGTCTTTTAGGGCCTTGGGCGTGTGGGCCAAGGTGGTGGTGGTGTGGGCTTTGTCTTGGTGGGTTAGGTGTTGTGTGGACTAGGTGAGTGGGTTTGGGCCAAGGTTAAATGGTTCTGGGTTTTTTTTTTAGGCTAAAGGTGCTTTAAAACGGAGGTCCAACGAGTGAACCTGGAGCTAAACAAGCGAATAAAATTTAACGAAATACTGATTCCCTTCCAACAACTGTTTCCCGCAACTTCCTCGACTAAAATGTAGTGTCTCCAAATGAGACTCATCATAGGGACTCACATGCAAAAATGCAGTGCCTACACTTTGTTCCATATCAGTGTCTTGTCCAAGTTGGTGGTTTGTTGGCCAAAGTCAGACCACTTCTTGTCCATCGACATTGATTACGAAGCTTCCATGGTCAATGGGTCGCGCTTGACTGGGATCACTAAGTTTGTTGTGCCCAAGCCAAGGCTTAGTTGATTCAGAGGAAAAAGGTTAGGTAATACATTGGATGTATTGGAATATATAAGATATATGTTTCGGACTTGGACGTCCCCCTACCGGATCTAGGAATTGGATTGGATCCAATTGATCTTAGAGATCTACCTAGTTAATTATCATACAATTTGTTGGCCAAAGTCAAGATTGTGTGATATTTAAAGGGATCCTAGCCCACTAGGAAACGCGTTTTTCCCGAGTACTCGACAGAGGGTTAGAGGATCGCCGAAAAATAATGGGAGGCAAGAATTGATTTGCAATACTCGTTCAATTACGCCATACTCGCGCGCGCTCATTCAAATTATTTCGTCGTTAGATTAAATGTTAGTTGACTAATATTTAAATTGTTGTTTTAATTAACAGTTGGACTGTATTATAGTTGATTATATATAATTGGATTATATTAATCAATATTTTTGAATTAATTAATTTCAATTTACAGTGATTTTATAATTGGATTATAGTAATCAATGTAATTGAGGTTAATTAATTTAGATTATATTTGATTATATAGTTGGACTATTATAATCATTATAATAAATAGTACCACAAATCATTGATTAAATAGTTGGACTATTAGAATCAAGATATAAAATGAAAGATTAGTGTTTAAGACATAATCCTGGGTGAAAATGTATTTAAACAACTTTAATTTTCAAATTGGGAATAAATTTCAGGATGGTCCTAGAAAAATAATAAGTTATTTTTTTTGATAAAATAATATATTAAGCCTAAGCCCGGAGTTAAGCAAATAAGTGGAACATGATATTTGGAATATTCATGTAACGATAACTTTAGTGCTTAATCCATAATACTTGTCATATAGACTCCTTAATTTCTTTATCAGAACTAATGATTAGATTCTTAAAGTATGATATTGAAATTGAAGGATATTCAAAGATTAGATCTTAGAAGTACTTTTAAAATTGCAATAAATAATTCTTGGAGAATTAATGACTATTCTCAAGGAGACAAAGTCAAAGTTTGCAATTAGGCAAGTAGTGCAAGGCACACCTTACTTCAATATTCTAGAAACCCGAGGCTTGGCCAAAGGCTACCGGAATATTGAAAATGACAAAGGCAAAATCATTATAATCTTCTAGGAAGATAAAAGGACATATCCCAAGAAGGAATTGAAGACGAGCAAGGCTCTGACTTCAAAAATGATTATCATAATTATGTTCACAGCTAGTATTAAAATTAGATAACACACAACCTTGACTTTGGCCAATAAGTTGTATGAAACTTAATTAGGTAGATCTCTAAGATCATTTGGATCTCATCCAATTCCTAGATCCGGTAAGTGGACCTCCAAGTCCAAAATATATATCCAATATATATTTTCTAACATTTTCCTC
Organism: Zanthoxylum bungeanum; assembly: GCA_019454045.1. NCBI lineage: Eukaryota > Viridiplantae > Streptophyta > Magnoliopsida > Sapindales > Rutaceae > Zanthoxylum > Zanthoxylum bungeanum. The sequence continues at coordinate 334,000 of SKCR01021023.1, read as the reverse complement.
TGAATCAACTAAGCCTTGGCTTTGGCTCAACAAGCTTAATGATTCCAGTTAAGTGCGACCCATTGACAGTGGGAAAGCTTCGTAATCCACATCGATGAACAAGAAGTGACCTTGACTCTGGCCAACAAGTCACAACTTCCCAAGACATGCGATATATAACAAAGCCTTCGTGGTTTCAAACACATCCGCGATGGACAATGATCTTGACTTTGGCCAACAAATCAAAGCCAATCTTGGATCTTGAGAAAGAACCACTCAATGGAAGGAAAACACTTAATATTTAATGATGGTTTTTCTGTAAATTGGCATCCAATTTATTATTTTTGATTAGGTTTCATCATACACCTTTAAGCATGCATTCTAAAAGCATAATAAGGCGCAGATAAATTAATAATGATATGCGGATGGATATATAACACAATTTATTCCTAGAACAAATCTCTCAATTTCCTCTCTCCCGCTAGCACTATACATACTTCTACCCAATTACATAATAAATTAAAGAAACCTCATTTACATTGACATGAATTGTGAGAAGAGAAATACAAAGAGTAATGAGATGATAGGCTGGACACGCAGGTCCAATTTAATAAATTCCAAATTTATTACAATAATTTCCAAATTGCCCCCACCCTTTTAATATCCATCCGATATACATTATTCATACAAATACATCCAAGTATTCACACAAAGCATGCTATCAATCAATCTAATCCAATTAATAAATCTTTGATTAATGACCATCCAATGTTCATACAACGATTTGATTTGCGAGAGTCCAACTCGTTTATGAATAAATACTCAAAGTACATATTTATAGGACACAGAAATCGGCGACGCTGTTCTAGGCTTGCGGCCTAGTTGGGAGTACGGAATAACTCGCGGGGAACTAAATCGGAGAAATAACATGGAGTCGCCACCCGTTGTGAACCGAGACAAAGATTTAAGGCCGCACTCACCCCTCGCGAATTGGGTTCAGAATGGTCCCTTACTTATGCCACTTGTAATGATGTGATTTGTGCAATATCTTAACCGAATCTACTCAACATGCTCAAGAACAACCTATATCTAGTTCATATTCATCAAAAGAAATCCTATGACTAAGTTTGCATGTTTGGAAAGTATGTCCTCATAACACACGACAATCTCATGAACATATTTCAATTATATAATGAGAAAAGCAAACAACAACATAAACCTAATGCAAATTCCAACGCAAAACAAATAACTACTCATGCTTAAAAAAAAACAACTAAATCATGTTTAAAAAAAAATAACATACTAGACTAAATCATGCTTAAAGAAAATAAATAACATATAAGACTAAATCATGCTCGCATACATGTTTGGATGAAACGAAATACGTGTGTCTCTCAAGTGGTACGTGGCATTGTATCCTGAGTACAAATCGAACTACCGTCCATTCAGATTCGGCTACGGAATTTACGTCGAGGTTTCCATCCAATATACCACAAAAGAGAACACACATTCCGTTCACCCGGAATTCACATCATGCATCAACAAACGACTCTCATGCGATAATATATTAAAATAAATAAAAATTGAAGAATAATAAATAAAAAAAGAGGTGCCCTCAGGTCTAACCTCTTGAGTCATCTTACGGAAGCGCGTTATACGGCCGTCGGAAGGGTTGATGCTTCGCAACTCTTCCGGTTCACTAATCCAATGTTTTTCCTAGCTGTTTCACTGTTTGGGCTGCTGTTTTCACTCCGTTTCACTGCTGTTTTCACTGTATTTTTTGGTCACATGTTTTAGGGTAAATAAGAGACTGTTTTGGAGGTTATTTAAGGGCTTTGGGCTTTGGTTTTTCTCACTGTTTCGGGGTGAATTCCGGACTATTTTTGGCAGTTTTATAGGTGCAGATTTAGGCAGTTTTTTGGGTGCAATTTTTGGGTTAATTCGGGGAGTGTTTTGGGTAGTTTTTAGGTGCGGTTCCAGGTAGTTTGGCAGGGGTTAATGGCGTGAAGTGGGCAGTGAATTGAAGGACATTAACGTGGCGAGCTTAGGATAAGTTGTAAGGGTTTTACGTGAAGATGGCAGGTGGCATGAATGGGCAGTTGTTACGTGAGGGTAGTAGCATGAATGCGGTTATTACGTGGGGGCAATGTGGCTTTGGGTGCTTTGCGTCGGATTGTGGGTGCAACGTGAGGGTTATGTGTGTGTTGCTGTCGGTGAGGGGCTTGTGAGTGATGGGGCAGGTGGCGTGTGATGGGGCTGATGAAGTTAAGGGCAATGTGTGAATCGTTGGCTGGTTAGGGAGCTGGTTACGTGAAGTATGTGGGTTGCTGGAAGGGCTAGGTGGGTTGCTGGAAGGGCTAGGTGGGGGCTGATGAGTTGGGCATTGGTGCGTTGAATGTAGATTACTGAGTGAGGGCTTTATACGTGAAGGAGGGCAAGTGACAAGGCTGTGCGTGAAGTAGGTGGGTTGCTGGAAGGGCTAGGTGGGGGCTGATGAGTGAGGTATTGAGGGAAATACGTGAGTTACCGAGAGAGTGGCCAAAGGTGAAGGTGCCGTGAGAGCCTGGGGAGTTTTTGGTGTGTTTGTTGTGTGATTGAGCTCCAAGGGTTTAATGTGTTGGTGAAGGGTTCTTTTTATAGGCAAATGGATGAGGACTTTCCTTATTTGAGAAGGAGAAGGATTTGTGCAATAATGAGAGATATTTTTAATTAGTATTTGATAAGGAAAAATATTTTAATTAGGGAAATGATTTGATTTTATTTGATTTGTTCTCTTTTTATTAGGGATATGATTTGATTTGTATCTTTTAATTAGGGAATGTAATTTAAGTGAATTAGGAAAGCTTTTGATGGGATTTTATTTGACTTTATTTAATTTTGGTATGTGATTTATTTAATTTGAGAAGGTGATTTGGTTTGATTTCAACATGTGTTTAATGTGTGGATTTTTTTTAGGAAGGTGTATTGGGCGTGTGGCTTAGGGTGATTTTGGTGGGCTTGGTTGTGACTTGTGGGGGTTTGGGCTAAAGATGTGTTTTAAAATGGAGGTCCAACAAGTGAACTCGCAGCTACTCCAGCGAATTAAATCCAACAATGTGTCAATTCTTGATTCTTCCATTCCGACGTCCGTTTCCCGCAGCTTCCACAATCTACAGAGGTAGTGTCTCCATACGAGACTCATCATCGGGATTTATATGCAAAAATGCAGTGCCTACAGTCGCCCCCACTTTGATGGGACTTGTGCAGTGTGTGACAATGACAATCCTATCAAAGTACGTGTAATGCATTTTTACTTACCTGGCTTGCCTGTTGCTCTAAACTGAATTGATTATGTGCCATTTCGGGCGTGCTAAACCTCGTACCTAGGGTGTCACGGTAGTCCACAATAGTCCACGATAGTCCCAATGCCGTACCTGGCGTGCTAAACCCTGTACCTAGGGTGTCGCGGTATTCCACAATAGTCCACGATAGTCCACATGCCGTACCTGGAGTGATAAACCCCGTACCTAGGGTGTCGCAGTAGTCCACAATAGTCCACGATAGTCCCAATGCCGTACCTGGCGTGCTAAACCCCGTACCTAGGGTGTCGCAGTAGTCCACAATAGTCCACATGTCATGCCTGGCATGCTAAACCCCGTACCTAGGGTGTCGCAGTAGTCCACAATAGTCCACATGCTGTATCTGGCGTGCTAAACCCCGTACCTAGGGTGTCATAGTAGTCCACAATAGTCCACATACTGTACCTGGCGTGCTAAACCTTGTACCTAGGGTGTCGCAGTTGCGTCTCCATACCTAGAGTGTCGCAGTGATATCTCCATATCCGAAGTGTCGAGGTTGCGTCTCCATACCTAGAGTGTCGCAGTGATGTCTCCATACCCGGAGTGTCGTACCTAGCGTACTAAACCCCATACCCGAGGTGTCGCAGTTGCGTCTCTATACCTAGAGTGTCGTAGTGATGTCTCCATACCCAGAGTGTCGTACCTGGCGTGCTAAACCCCATACCCGAGGTGTCACTGTTGCGTCTTCATACTTAGAGTGTCGCAGTGATGTCTCCATACCCGGAGTGCCGTACCTGGCGTGCTAAACCCCATGCCCGAGGTGTCGCAGTTGCGTCTCCATACCTAGAGTGTCACAGTGATATCTCCATACCCGGAGTGCTGTTCCTGGCAAAACTGATGTTGTGTTCTCCATACCTGGAGTGCCGTACCTGGCAAAACTGATGTTGTATCTCCATACCCGGAGTGCCGTACCTGGCAAAACTGATGTTGTATCTCCATACCCGGAGTGTCGTACCTGGCAAGACTGATGTTGTAAATGATGTGGGCCTCGCCCCCAGAGTGCCATACCCGGCAAGACTGATATTGATGTTGATTTGGGCCTCGCCCCCAGAGTGCCATACCCGACGACACTAATAATGATGTGGGCCTCGCCCCAACAGTGCCATACCCATCAAGACTGATACTAGCGATGTGGTGGTTCGTTCTCGAACGATGCTGTGAGGTGGTCCATTCCCGAATGTGGTTCCATTCTCGGAGTTCCATTCTCGGCTTGTTCATTCCCCGAACCGTGCTCCATTCTCGGAGTTCCATTCTCGGCTTGTTCATTCTTGAACCGTGCTCCATTCTCGGAGTGCCATTCCCGGCTTATTCATTCTCGAACCGTGCTCCATTCTCGGAGTGTCATTCTCAGCTTGTTCATTCCCGAACCGTGCTCCATTCTCGGAGTGCCATTCCCGGCTTGTTCATTCTCGAACCGTGCTATATTCTCAGAGTGTCATTCCCGGCTTGTTCATTCTCGAACCGTGCTCCATTCTCGGAGTGCCATTCTAGGCTTGTTCATTCTCGAACCGTGCTCCATTCTCGGAGTACCATTCCCGGCTTGTTCATTCTCGAACCGTGCTCCATTCTAGGAGTGCCATTCTCGGCTTGTTCAATCTAGAACTGTGCTCTATTTCTCGAACTGTGCTCCATTCTCGGAGTGTCATTCCCGGCTTGTTCATTCTCGAACTGTTCTCCATGCTCGGAGTGCCATTTCCGGCTTGTTCATTCTCGAACCGTGCTCCATTCTCGGAGTTCCATTCCCGGCTTGTTCATTCTCGAACTGTGCTACATTCTCGGAGTGCCATTCCTGGCTTTCTGATGATGTGTGGGCCTTAACCTTGGGACCCATCCCCAAAACTGATACTGATGTGGGCCTCGACCCTGAACTGATACTGATGTGGGCCTCGCCCCCAAACTGATACTGATGTGGGCCTCTCCCTGGGACTCATCCCCAAAACTGATACTGACGTGGGCCTCAACCCTGGGACTTATCCCCAAAACTTATACTGACGTGGGTCTCAACCCTGGGACTTATCCCTAAGCTGATATTGATGTGGGTCTCAACCCTGGGACGCATCCCCAAAACCAATACTGATGCAGGCCTCAACCCTGGGACTCATCCCCGAAACTGATACCGATGTGGGCCTCGGCCCTGAACTGATACTGATGTGGGCCTCGACCCTGGGACTCATCCCCAAAACTGCTGATGTGGGCCTCGACCCTGGGACTTATCCCCAAAACTGATACTGACGTAGTCCTCAATCCTGGGATTCATTCCTGAAACTGCTGACAAAGTGGGCCTCGACCCTGGGATCCATTCCCGAAGCTACTGGTAAGGTGGGCCTCGGCCCTGGGATTCATTCCCCTGGGATTCTGACGGCGTAAACACACGCGTATAACGCAAGCGCACGTATCGTTCAAGTAGTATAAAAATATCAATCCCACGAGGACTTAATTCCTACTGTTGTTATTAATTGTTGAATCTATTTATTTACAAATATCTAATTAAATGGAGAAGAGAATGATTGTTTGATTGGTTGAATGTGGTTTTACAAAATAAATAAATAAAAAGACAAAATAAAATACTAAGGAAAATAACAAAAGACACAAAGATCTAGGGTCGTGAATCATTCTAATATCATTTAAAAGATGAAGTGGTTATTTTATGTTTGTGTAATAAATCAGTTTACTAACCTGGAACACTAATTATGCAAAAGCCTCTGTCGATGGTCAGACGCAAATACCCAGTTTAACCCAATTGAACCATATGTCTATGTCAACCAAATTATCTAGATTCATTAAGTTTAAATTCCAATTATGGCTACCCCCGCCCGACAGGTATATTCTTATCCTGTAAGGAAATCTATTAAAGGGTTATCTATCCTCAAGGAAGATCGTGGGCTATTAAGTCTAAGGCTGAAACCTAAAATCCCTATGTCTAGTTCATTTTAGATTTACCACATCAATCTTATTGGTGATCAGACAACAAGAAGCATTAAGCTTAAGACTTAATAAGTAAACCTTTAAATTACCCAAACTATAAAATAACCCCTTATAAACCGGTGATATTAGAATTCATCACAACCCCAGATAACTAACACATAACTAGGGCTAGTAACAACTTAAAAGTAAAAGACATAAAGTAAAAATACTGAAAAGTAAAAGACATAAAGTAAAACTGAAAAGTAAAATAAAATAAAATATTAAGGTAAAAGGAATTACTTTTACTACTACTAATTTAGATATCTCCCATAAAATAATATATAAACTTGTGATTCTTTCTCCAACCAGCCATATAGGCGGTAACCTGATTAAGTCAAATTAAGTCCAACCAGCCATAAAGGCGGAATCAAAATTAAATTACCAACCGACCAATCTGGCGGTATCCTTTATTAGTCAGGTTTAAACCAGATTAAAATGAATTACCAGCCGACCAATCTGGCGGTATCCTTTTTAAGTCAATATTTTAAATAGTGAATATATTATTTTTAAGGGAGATTAATCTAAATAGTAACAGTAAAAGAATTACCTTTCACCATAGCTGGGGAAGTTACCTCCTCATGGTAAATAGTAAAAACTGTAAAAAGTAAAAAGTAAAAATTAAATTACTATTATTACAAAACGTAATTAAAATTATTTACAAAACTAAAAACTAAAAATAAAAAAAAAAAACTAAAAACTAAAGAATCTAGAGAGAGAAACTCTCTCTTTAGAAAGAATTTAAGAGATAGGAAGGTGCACTGAATTCTGAAATCTCGATCTCAATTTATAGTCCTCGGTAGGATCCAGCGTCGCGACGCCAGGTCCTCAGCGTCGCTACGCCAGATTTGTCGACGTGGCACGCTCTGGTTCGTCGGTTTGAAGATTCTGGATAAGCTGATAAGGTGACACGTGGCAGAGTGGTTGGGCTTCAAATATTGTGACACGTGGCGGCTTCTGATTGGTCGCTGAGATTCTTATCCGCCACGTGTCAGATAAGGATTAGATACTCAATTATTGATGCTGACGTGGCGACACGTGAGAAAGAGACTGTCGGCACCGTAGAATTGCGACACGTGTCACTTCCTGATTGGCTGATGATGATGTGGCACGACACGTGGCAATTTTGACTTGTTGACTTGCTGACGTGGCTGATGACATGGAGACACGTAGGCTGACACGTGGCACACATGGCGATGATGACTGTCGGCACCGTAGGATGCTGACACGTGGCACGGCGCATATTAGCAGATCGGCTGTGATGCTGACACGTGGCACGGCGCATTTTAGCAAAGTCAAACTTTTCTCAGATTCTGATTTGTGGACCCGGTGCACGTTAGCACTGTTCGGCGCATTTTAGACGTCGCGACGCTGAAAGCTTGGCGTCGCGACGCGATTAAGACCAAAATATCCCTGTTGATGCATTTTTGTCCGTTTTTGCCCCAAATTGCCTCCAATGCTTTCCAAACTTTATTTATCTATAAAATAACACAAAACATATCAAAACGTTCACAAAACTCAAGAAACTATACAAAATATTAGGTCAAATGAGTGGGAATAAGTGATATAAATACCACTCATCACACCCCCAAACTTAACATTTTGCTAGTCCTCGAGCAAAACATAAAATAAAATAACATGAAAATAAAATTAACTAAGCCACTTTCGTAGGGATCACGGTTGCATTTAGCGTATGCAACAAGCCTTTAAACCCCTAGGTGTCCCTAATGGACGAGTTGTAGTCTCGTGAGGGCTTACAGCAATGATACCCACAAACATTTTACAAAAGTAAACAGGTATTAAAACTAATGCACACAAAAGAAAAAAGACAAGCGAAAAGAGAATAAAGATGTTAGTGACTAATCAGGTGAAACTTCTACTCCAAGTTACTAGTTGTTTTGTTTTATTTTAAATTAATGAATAAGTAAATTCTCCGATTGTTTTTACCATTCTCCATATACACAGCCAAAAAAATATTAATCAACTCATTTTTGCCCACAACAGTCATAAGTGCAGTTGATAAGAGAGTAATATTTTTGTCCTAAAGTTCTATCAGATTTCACACCTTTTTGTAGCAATGGAATAATTTTTCTCATTTTTCTGATTTTTTCTTTGATTTTTCTCTATTTTTTTTTTATTATATACAATATCTTCCATCTGTGTAACGAGTGTTGGGTCGGTGGCTTCCAAACCAGTTGGCTTTAGGGCACCAGGTGTTAAGACACCTCTACGGACTTAATTACTCAGATTTCTGATATATATATTTTTGCAGCATCTTTGATCCATGTAGCGAGTTTTAGGCCAGTGACTCCCAAACCAGTTGGTTTTAGGGCACTAGGTGTTAAAACACCCTTACAGACTTAATAACTCGGATCTCAGATTTTTTTTTTTTTACTCCATTGCTTTTTTGAGATGCTTCCTCCAATTAAACTAGAGCACTGAATATTACAAACTTTTCAATTTTAGCTCATGTCGTATTGTATACTATATATGTTGATAATATCTGTCAACTGAGCATATGAAGATCCATTTTAGTCCGTTTTAAGGAGAATTCACAAATTAAATAATTCAAAATGAAATAAACAAAAATTAACTTGTTTCGAAAATAGGCTTGAGATACGTCTCAGGAATGGAAACTCCTTACTCAGCTATCTCTTACCAATTTCACTTTTTTAGTCAAAATAAAAACACAAAAACACAAAATATTTTTGTAATTTTTTGAAAATTTTTCAATTTTTTTTTTTCGAAAAATTTGGACTAAAAATAAAAACAACATACAAACTAAAGAACTCTCATTTCTATGATTTTAACGGAATTTTGTTGCATAAATGAAAAATTTTAACGGAAAGTTTTAACACAAAAGCATTGCACCCCCAAACCTAAATTAAGCATTGTCCCCAATGTTTTAAAACAAAAACTAAATATAGGATCAATGATACCAAGTTTACGCGTCAGCCTCGTCCTCGTCGCTATCTGAAAGTGGATATGGTGGCATCTGATCCTCCTGCATTCCCATATGTCGTGCCATTCCTTGCTGCAGTTGAACCAAATATCTCAGCTTCGTTTCCACTCTGGCGACTCTCTCAGGCAAGGTACGAGACTGTGTGCTCTGCTGACTGGTGTGACTGTGAGGTGGCTGCTGTGTGGAGCAGCTGCAGGTGCTGAGGAAGATGGTCCGGCAGGTATCTGCCTCTCTGCTCGGAGCTGCTGTATCAGTCGGGGAGTCAGAGCTGTCATGGGCTGCATAGGTTCTTCTTGCGGGTCAACTGGAACCATACCCAAATTGCATAAGGAAGTGATCAGGTAAGGGTAATACAGTCCAGCTTGCGATTGGGTAGTAGCAGCCAAGCAATATATGTAGAAATCAGAACTCCCACATCAATGGACAATCCCTTCATCAAACAGTATAATAAAGTCATCATCTCTCGGTGTGAAAAAAGTAATATGGGTCCCTGGTATGAGAGATCTCGTAATGAAATGAAACCAAACTCTCGCATCTGGTTTAAGAAATCTAGAACTCATCTTCATGTACTCCCCACTGCTACTCATCTCCCATGTAGCATTGGGGATACACAACTCATCAGTCAGCTGCGAGATCTCAATCCCATTCCTCAACTCTGTATACTCATCTACCTCCATCTCAGGGATCCCATAGAACTTGTTGATTGTCACCGAATCAAAAGCAACATGTTTCCCTCTTACCATAGTATGAAAAGCGACATGTTGAGCAGCATTCACGTAAAACTCTCTGACAAGTGAAATGCTCGCAGGTCTGGCTTGCATACAAAGCTTCTCCCAACGCCGGTCGGTGATCACTCTATCAATATCCGGAAACATCCCAGAGGGAATCTCAAATCATCTCTCAATGATCCCGACCTTCTTAGTCAATACCTGCTCATAACGCTGCTCAGCAGCTGCTGAGACAAACTTATACCTATCAAAATCAGGTTGTGCAGATGTCGAACCCCTTGATCTCTTCGGCATTTTTCCGAAATTTTGGCAGAACCTCCTTTGTTTTTCCAACAATCCTCAATCCTAAACTACTCAATTACCACAACCAAACTCCAAATATCAAACTCACTCTCTTCGCCCCCAATTACTACGAATCAAATTCAACCATCAACACTTCACTATCTCAATCTACTCCTCACAGCACCAAATCACAAAACAGAATTATCAATCCACTAAATACCAAATTAAATTCAAATTTATACCATTCAATTGATTTGGCAGTGTGAATTCTCGGATTCAGTCTCGGTTGTATGGCTCGGCAGTGATGGCTTGGATCTGTTTTGGTGATGTCTCGGTTCCGGTCTTGGGTGTTGGCTTCTTGGCAGTGGGTTGGCTCGGCAGTGGGTTAAATCAGTGGTGGTGTCAGTGGCTTACGGCAGATGTGGTTCGGTAATGGGTTAAATCAGTGGTGGTCAGTGGCTTACGTGGTGTTGATGCAGTTATGGGTTGATTTGGTCTCAGCAGTGTGGATCTCGGTTTGATGGTGGCTGGTGGGTCTCGGCTCTGTTGGTTTCGGGTGATGAGGCTCACGGCAAATCTTGGTGTTTGGTGAGTGGTGACTATGATGATTCTCGGTGATGTTGGTGCGGTTGGTGGGTCGTGGTTGGCTTGGCAAGGCAGGTTCGCGGCTAGTGGTGTCTCGACTGGTGGATCTCTCGGTGATGGTGGTTGACACGGCTCGGTTTCGGTTTCGATGGTGGTGGCTAAGACTCGGCGAAAGAGAGGGCTCGGTCACGGTGATGAAGGTAGTAGCTCGGTCACGGCAAGGGTGGCTCGCGGTGGTGTTGATTCGGTCTCGGCGGCTTGATGTTTGAAGAAGATGAAGGACTGAAATGGAGATCTGCGGTGCCTCTGCTTATGTCTCTGATTTCGATCGCGCGTCACGACGCCGAAAATTGCCTAGCGTCGCGACACTAGGTTCTTCTAGGGTTTTGACGTGTTTTTTTTTTTTTTTGGCAAAACCTTGTCTTGCGATGGATAAATCCATAGGGACGCGTCCCAAGAGCTGACTCCTTACTCTGCCGTCTCTTCTGGATTGACTTTATATCTTTGTGATTTTGTCAAATTTTTATTTTGAAAATTCCCGCTTGCACTGGCTTGCTTTGTCCTGAAAAATTCCGTTTTATTTTTCCTGCAAAACTAACACACAAAATTAAAAAGTTCACACAAAATATGAAAATAAATTACAACAAATAGCATGGGTTGCCTCCCTGCTAGCGCTAAATTTTCCGTCTTCAGCCAGACGTGAATGAAATTCATCTGTTAAGGAGGTTTCAATGTCGTTTTAGATGTCCGATTAAAGACAATCCCGTGAGCGTTGCTTTTGAAGGGTCTCTTCCAACGGTAAAGTGGCAAAAAGAATTTTGTCTCATTCAGTGCTCGTGCCACCTTTTTGCTCCTTGTTACTCCTGTGATTCCTGAAAAGAAAGAAAGAAAATCAGGAGGTCTCATATGATGCTTGACTTGGAATGGAAGTTCCATTCTGTCAAGCTTCTGGTTGATATCTTTGATTTGTACTCCCCAAAACAGCGATGTTTCTCCTGAATGCTCTGGATCTTTATTAAGGTCAGACATTTGCTCCTCCATTTGCTCTGCTTCTTGCTCCACCTTTTCTTCACAGATGTATTGTAAAATTTTTGTATTCAGCTCTTCATCTGTCATCTTTGAAATACATGCTCCATAAGTATCTGCCTGAGGATGTAAAGATGTTTTTGTAATTAGGTTTTCATCCTCTGATACGACTGGAATGGATGGTTCAGATAGATCTTCTTCAAACATCATGGTAAAGCATGCTCCAAGATCTTCATTGTGAGGATTGAAAGTTTGATCCTTCGTTGTTGGTGCAGTTGGTACAAATAAATCAGCTTCATCCTCGTCAGAATCTGAATAATAAAAGTCAAATTGAGACTTTGCCGGTTCGGGCTCCTGAACTGATACCTCTGGTTGTTGATACTGCTCAGCCTCCTCCTCTGTTGAAGTGTCATTGTGAAATGATTGGTACTCGAAGGCTCATCAGTGTCATCTGAAACTGGTTCTTGAGGTATGTAGTCCTGGTTTTCTCTGAATTGTCTCATTTGATCTGTCATCCTCTGAATGAATTCTGATTGTCTCTGAATACTTTCCAATTGATTCTGGCTTGTTTCAAGCATTGCATCCAACTCGAACATATCTTTGAGCATGTTTAACAACTGATCTTCCTTTGATGGTTCTATTTGTTGATGAAAATCGCATATGGATGGTGGATAAGATGGAAAATGTGATGGTTTTTCATACTTTGAATGATTCTGAAAATTCTGCCACTCTGAAAGGTATATACATTGATCGCTCGGGTGGTTACCATCACATTTACACATCTCCCCATTTCGTTCTGTTGAGCAAATGTAGAATTGTTTGGTTCTGGCATCCAGTGATAATCATTGGGCTGGACAACAGGCCTCAGAAAACCGGACTGCCGCTCCCAGGGTGTATCTTCTTGTAAAGCTCGTAATCTTTCAATCTCCCAGTAGTGTTCCATTTTTCAATCACCTGAAAATACAATAAGAAATAAAAATTACAGATAAAGATAAAGAAAATTAGATACAAGTAAATTAGATAGCTTCAAATTAACAACTTAAGAAATATAAGTCCCCGGCAACGGCGCCAAAAACTTGATCGGCGTAAACACACGCGTATAACGCAAGCGCACGTATCGTTCAAGTAGTATAAAAATATCGATCCCACGAGGACTTAATTCCTACTGTTGTTATTAATTGTTGAATCTATTTATTTACAAATTTCTAATTAAATGGAGAAGAGAATGATTGTTTGATTGGTTGAATGTGGTTTTACAAAATAAATAAATAAAAAGACAAAATAAAATACTAAGGAAAATAACAAAAGACACAAAGATTTAGGGTCGTGAATCATTCTAATATCATTTAAAAGATGAAGTGGTTATTTTATGTTTGTGTAATAAATCAGTTTACTAACCTGGAACACTAAATTATGCAAAAGCCTCTGTCGATGGTCAGACGCAAATACCCAGTTTAACCCAATTGAACCATATGTCTATGTCAACCAAATTATCTGGATTCATTAAGTTTAAGTTCCAATTATGGCTACCCCCGCCCGACAGGTATATTCCTATCCTGTAAGGAAATCTATTAAAGGGTTATCTATCATCAAGGAAGATCGTGGGCTATTAAGTCTAAGGCTGAAACCTAAAATCCCTATGTCTAGTTCATTTTAGATTTACAACATCAATCTTATTGGTGATCAGACAACAAGAAGCATTAAGCTTAAGACTTAATAAGTAAACCTTTAAATTACCCAAACTATAAAATAACCCCTTATAAACGGTGATATTAGAATTCATCACAACCCCAGATAACTAACACATAACTAGGGCTAGTAACAACTTAAAAGTAAAAGACATAAAGTAAAAATACTGAAAAGTAAAAGACATAAAGTAAAACTGAAAAGTAAAATAAAATAAAATGCTAAGGTAAAAGGAATTACTTTTACTACTACTAATTTAGATATCTCCGATAAAATAATATATAAACTTGTGATTCTTTCTCCAACCAGCCATATAGGCGGTAACCTGATTAAGTCAAATTAAGTCCAACCAGCCATAAAGGCGGAATCAAAATTAAATTACCAACCGACCAATCTGGCGGTATCCTTTATTAGTCAGGTTTAAACCAGATAAAAATGAATTACCAACCGACCAATCTGGCGGTATCCTTTTTAAGTCAATATTTTAAATAGTGAATATATTATTTTTAAGGGAGATTAATCTAAATAGTAACAGTAAAAGAATTACCTTTCACCATAGCTGGGGAAGTTACCTCCTCATGGTAAATAGTAAAAACTGTAAAAAGTAAAAAGTAAAAATTAAATTACTATTATTACAAAACGTAATTAAAATTATTTACAAAACTAAAAACTAAAAAAAAAAAACTAAAAAAAAAAAAAAACTAAAAACTAAAGAATCTAGAGAGAGAAACTCTCTCTTTAAAAAGAATTTAAGAGAGAGGAAGGTGCACTGAATTCTGAAATCTCGAGTTCAATTTATAGGCCTCGGTAGGATCCAGCGTCGCGACGCCAGGTCCTCAGCGTCGCTACGCCAGATTTGTCGACGTGGCACGCTCTGGTTCGCCGGTTTGAAGATTCTGGATAAGCTGATAAGGTGACACGTGGCAGAGTGGTTGGGCTTCAAATATTGTGACACGTGGCGGCTTCTGATTGGTCGCTGAGATTCTTATCCGGCACGTGTCAGATAAGGATTAGATACTCAATTATTGATGCTGACGTGGCGGTGACGTGGCGACACGTGAGAAAGAGACTGTCGGCATCGTAGAATTGCGACACGTGTCACTTACTGATTGTCTGATGATGATGTGGCACGACACATGGCAATTTTGACTTGTTGACTTGCTGACGTGGCTGATGACATGGAGACACGTAGGCTGACACGTGGCACACGTGGCGATGATGACTGTCGGCACCGTAGGATGCTGACACGTGGCACGGCGCATGTTAGCAGATCGGCTGTGATGCTGACACGTGGCACGGCGCATTTTAGCAAAGTCAAACTTTTCTCAGATTCTGATTTGTGGACCCGGCGCACGTTACCACTGTTCGGCGCATTTTAGACGTCGCGACGCTGAAAGCTTGGCGTCGCGACGCGATTAAGACCAAAATATCCATGTTGACGCATTTTTGTCCGTTTTTGCCCCAAATTGCCTCCAATGCTTTCCAAACTTTATTTATCTACAAAATAACACAAAACATATCAAAACGTTCACAAAACTCAAGAAACTATACAAAATATTAGGTCAAATGAGTGGGAATAAGTGATATAAATACCACTCATCAGATTCATTCCAAAACTCTGACAATGTGGGCCTCGACCCTGGGATTCATTCCCGGATTCATTCCAAAACTCTGATGATGTGGGCCTCAACCCTAAAAATCATTCCCGGATTCATTCCAAAACTCTGATGATATGGGCCTCGACCCTGGGATTCATTCCAAAACTCTGATGATGTGGGCCTCGATCCTGATATTCATTCCAAAACTCTGACGATGTGGGCCTCGACCCTGATATTCATTCCCGGATTCATTCCAAAACTCTGACTAATGTGGGCCTCGACCCTATGATTCATTCCCGGATTCATTCCAAAACTCTGCTGATGTGGGCCTCGACCTTGAGATTCATTCCAAAACTCTGACGATGTGGGCCTCGACCCTAGGATTCATTCCCAGATTCATTCCAAAACTCTGCTGATGTGGGCTTCGACCCTGGGATTCATTCTCGGATTCATTCCAAAACTGAGATTCATTCCCGGATTCATTCCAAAACTGAGATTCATTCTCGGATTCATTCCAAAACTGAGATTCATTCTCGGATTCATTCCAAAACTGAGATTCATTCTCGGATTCATTCCAAAACTCTGATGATGTGGGCCTTGACCCTGGGATTCATTCCCGAATCTGATATCGAGGCTGATGTGGGCCTCGCCCCCGGGACTCATCCCTAAAACTGATACTGACGACGCGGGCCTACACCCCAGACTGATACTGATGTGGGCCTCGCCCCCATACTGGTACTGATGTGGGCCTCGTCCCCAGACTGATACTGATGTGGGTCTCGCCCCCAGACTGATACTGATGTGGGCCTCGCCCTGGGACTCATCCCCAAAACTGATACTAATGTGGGCCTCGACCCTGGGATTCATTCCCAAAACTGCTGATAGTGTGGGCCTCGACCCTGGGATTCCTTCCCGAAACTGCTTGTCTTTGCCGCTTTTCCCTTTTCTTCAAAACCTGCGAACAAAACAAAAAATACGTGTATGTGACGTGTATGCATGAATGTGTTTCCTATTCCGATGGGTTACGTCTTCCTTGTGCTCTTCGGTGCTTCTTGCGTAGAAAAGTCTTTGGTCGCCCCTTAGGTCTGCTTGTAATTTCCTTCTACCAGTTATATTCTGGTGATTGATTGGTTCTCTTTCGTCTCATGGCTCAAGATCTCGTTGTTTCCCTTATTTACGGGGTGGTAGACTGGTCGCCCCCAGTCTTGATTTAACTTTCTGCTCTTTGCTGCTTGTAAAAGGTCAAGGTGAACCACGTGATGTGGCATTCCATATCATCATACTGTATCACATGCTACGAAATAGTCCCAATAGTTACACATATTATTGCCCTCAAGGAATGCTCAGTAATGAAACCAAAGAACCTTCAAAACATTCAACGCAACTCAAATCCAAGTCTTTGAATAAATGATCTAAGCCAGACTCAAAGTGTGTGTGTGAAAAGGTTCCTTTGCGGATTCAAAAATTGTGGTCGATGGGTTAAACTAACCTAGATGTCTCAATTATGCCTGCAGTTGCTTTTCTGTGCTCAATGTGGTATGGTTTTCTTTCTTTTTTGTCTTTTTTTTTTCTTTTCATTTTGAACTTCTTTTTTTCTTTTCTTTTCTTTTCTTTTCTTTTTTCTTTTTTTCTTTCTTTTTTTCTAACACACCTACCCTTTAAGGTAGCATTTCTCCTCATGGTGGTACTAATACTCGCCCATGGGTAGCTTCATGCTTATCGATTATAGGTGGTTCAATTCTTTTCTTTAGAGACTTTTCTTTCATTTTCAACCATACCATACATCATAACATAAGCAAATCAAGATAGACATCTAAGCAAACGGTCATTCACTGACCTACAATTTCTTCAACTAGACACCTTGCTAACTACTCAGGTTTTCACCGCTAAGAACCTATAGTGAAGTGCTTATGAGTCTAACATAGATCAATCACTCAAAGTATCAGATAAAAGCACATCAAGAGTTTATCGTTTCTAAGATTTCACCTTAAAGCAAACGATTTCATCATTGGACTTATGTCTAACTATCAAGGACTAAAAACAAATAATTTTTTTCTCTTTTTTTCCTTTTTTTTTTTTTTTCTTTGGGTCCACCATGGTCTTTCTATCCTTGCCGTAAAGTTTTATGTTCCTCGGTTTCCTTTTCCCCGATATCCATGTTTGCTAAACTCTTCTTTGACAAGTCTTCTTTTTCCTAACCCAACAGATATCTATGATGGCTTTTAAGACACATGGGTTAACATGATGCATGAGATGCATGAGATGCGTGTGATGCATGGAATATATAATTCGGCCCGTTATCATTTTAAAGCATTCAATCATACTATTGCGTGGTGTAAACTTGTCCTAGTTGAAAAGGCCCAACAGGTTTACACTTTTGCGATAACATGGCTAAACAACCTCAAATGATAAGAGGCCCAAACATAAAATGGCCCACCGGTATTTTAGAAGCTTTTGGCCCAACTGTCAAAGGACACGAACTCGTCCCAGTTTAAATGGCCCAACAAGTTCACATCTTCTGACAAAAGGTCCAACTAGATCCAAATGATGACAGTCCAAAACATAAACACAAAATAAATAATTTCTATTAGTTCTACGACTAAGGTTCTCATATGGGTTTACAGGAGTGCAGACAAAGGCTCTCGTTGACGAAGGATTGCCCACAACTAGGACTCCCCACACAAGGGTTCGAGCGACCAAGTGAGCGCACCTTTTTTATACCTTATGGTACGTGCCAACGAGTCATGGTGCGTGACTGACTGTCAAATGGATTTCCTATTGTAGATTCCCCGGAGGGAGGGTGGAGTGAACTCTCTTAAATACCCAAGCCTCTTAGGCTCTTATCGCCTTGGTGACAGGAATAAACAACAAGTCCTCCAAATTAGCCTGACACAACAAGCTGCGGGTAATGATTATTTAGGTGCCTTCACAGCTTTTCCTTATAGAAAGGTAGTGAATGAAGGAAGACACCAAACCATCACCTAGCTTTAACAATGCCTTTGATTAAACCCCATCAACCCACTATAGACACGGTTAACTAAAGCACAAATCACAATCACTACAAGACATTATTTCGGGGCCAATTCTCTATACCCAGTGGAGTCGCCAGACTATAGGACACATAAAACGGCGACTCTGTTCTAGGCTCGCGGCCTAGTTGGGAGTACGGAATAACTCGCGGGGAACTAAATTAGAGAAATAACATGTAGTCGCCACCGGTGTGAACCGGGACAAAGATTTAAGGCCGTACTCACCCCTCGCGAGGGAAGACCTCAAACCTGTTGGGTTCGGAATGGTCCCTTACTTATGCCACTTGTAATGATGTGATTTGTGCAATATCTTAACCGAATCTACGCAACATGCTCAAGAGCAACTTATATCTAGTTCATATTCATCAAAAGAAATCATATGACAAAGTTTGCATGTTTGGAAAGTAAGTCCTCATAACACATGACAACACACGGCAATCTCATGAACATATTTCAATTATATAATGCGAAAAGCAAACAACAACATAAACCTAATGCAAATTCCAAACGCAAAACAAATAACTACTCATGCTTAAAAATAAACAACTAAATCATGCTTAAAAAATAAATAACATACTAGACTAAATCATGCTCGCATACATGTTTGGATGAAACGAAATACGTGTGTCTCTCAAGTGGTACGTGGCATTGTATCCCGAGTACAAACCGAACTACCGTCCATTCAGATACGGCTACGGAATTTACGTCCGGGTTTCCATCCAATATACCACAAAAGAGAACACGCATTCCGTTCACCCGGAATTCACATCATGCATCAGCAAACGACTCTCATGCGATAACATTTTAAAATAAATAAAAAACAAAGAATAATAAATAAAGAAGGGGTGGCCTCAGGTATAACCTATTGAGTCATCTCTCGGAAGCGCGTTATACAGCCGTCGGAAGAGTTGATGCTCCGCAACTCTTCCGGTTCACTAATCCAATGTTTTTCCTCACAATTTCGCTGTTTGGGCTGCTGTTTTCACTCAGTTTCACTGCTGTTTTCACTGTATTTTCTGGTCACATGTTTTAGGGTAAATAAGGGACTATTTTGGCAGTTATTTAAGGGCTTGGGGCTGCAGTTTGTCTCACTATTTTAGGGCGAATGCTGGACTGTTTTGGGCAGTTTTTTAGGTGCAGTTTTAGGCTGTTTTTTGGTGCAGTTTTTGGGTTAATTCGGGGACTTTTTTAGGTAGTTTTTAGGTGCGGTTCCAGGCAATTTGCAGGGGGTTAATGGCGTGAAGTGGGCAGTGAATTGAAGGGCAGTAACGTGGGGAGCTTAGGACGAGTTGTAAGGGTTTTACTTGAAGATGGCAGGTGGAGTGAATGGGCAGTTGTTACGTGAGGGTAGTAGCGTGAATGGGGTTATTACGTGGGGGCAGTGTGGCTTTGGGTGCTTTGCATCTAATTGTGGGTGCAACATGAGGGTTATGTGTGTGTTGCTGTCGGTGAGGGGCTTGTGAGTGAAGGGGCAGGTGACGTGTGAGGGGGCTGATGAAGTTAAGGGCAATGTGTGAATCGTTGGCTGGTTAAGGAGCTGGTTACGTGAAGTAGGTGGGTTGCTCAAAGGGCTAGGTGGGGGCTGATGAGTGGGGCTTTGGTGCGTTGAATGGAGGCTGCTGAGTGGGGGCTTTATGCGTGAAGGAGGGCAAGTGACATGGCTGTGCGTGAAGTAGGTGGGTTGCTGGAAGGGCTAGGTGGGGGTTGATGAGTGAGGTGTTGAGGGCAATACGTGAGTTGCCGAGAGAGTAGCCAATGGTGAAGGTGTCGTGAGAGCCTAGGGAGTTTTTGGTGTGTTTGTTGTGTGATTGAGCTCCAAGGGTTTAATGTGTTGGTGAATGGTTCTTTTTATAGGCAAATGGATGGGGACCTCCCTTATTTGAGAAGGAGAAGGATTTGTGCATTAATGGGAGATATTTTTAATTAGTATTTGATAAGGAAAAATCTTTTAATTAGGGAAGTGATTTGATTTAATTTAATTTGTTCTCTTTTGATTATGGATATGATTTGATTTGTATCTTTTAATTAGGGAATGTAATTTAAGTGAATTAGGAAAGCTTTTGATGGGATTTTATTTGACTTTATTTAATTTTGGTATGTGATTTATTTAATTTGAGAAGGTGATTTGGTTTGATTTCAACATGTGTTTAATGTGTGGATTTTTTATTTAGGAAAGTGTATTGGGCGTGTGGCTTAGGGTGATTTTGGTGGGCTTGGTTTGTGACTTGCGGGGGTTTAGGCTAAGGATGTGTTTTAAAAAGGAGGTCCAACAAGCGAACCCGCAGCTACTTTAGTGAATTAAATCCAACAATATGTCAATTCTTGATTCTTCCCTTCCAACGTCCGTTTCCCGCAGCTTCCACAATCTAAAGAGGTAGTGTCTCCATACGAGACTCATCATCGGGACTTATATGCAAAAATACAGTGCCTACAATATTCTTGAATTATATCAAACTACAATTTTAAATCAAATTTAAATTGTATCCAATACTAATTCATATTTAATTCTAAATTAAATAATTAAACTTTTAATCTGCATTTTAGGCTTGGATTCCAAATCCAATCTAAATGGGTCTCAAAGGCCCAATTAGCATCCAATACTATTCAATTAAAGTCCAATGGGCTTTCAATTAATTCTTTAGGCATGGGCTTTGGCAATTATGGATCCAATCCAATTAGCAAGGCCCAATAAGGAATCACCATTTTTCCAAAAATCAATTTATGCCCATTAGGCCCAATTAAATTATTTAAAGGCCGAATTGTCATATTTGGACTTTATGGAAATGGTTTTAGGCCCAATAGGATCCAAACCAATTGTCCAAAACCAAACTTGGCCCAACCAAGCCCATTAGCCCAAATATAACAAATTAGCCCAATCCAATTTTAAAAACTAATTTATATTAACATAATATTCCAAATATCACATTAATTTAATTAAAGTGCAATTACAACAATTAATTAATTAAACTAATATTTCCAAAACATCAATTAAATTAATTAATCATGCTAAAATCATCCAATTCATGTCCAACACAAATTGAAGCAAAATCAATCCATTAAACATGTTCAATCTCACGGTAATTGGCATAAATAATATCCAATTTTGATTTCAATCCAATTAAACCAACAATTAATATTCATTTCATGCTTTAAACTCATCCAATAGTCTAAAATCAAAAAATCACCATGAGAACACAAGGGTCTATATTCGGCCAAGCTTAAGAATTTTAGGCATTTTCAAACTCCAAGCAAAAAATCCCCAAATAACGTCCATAAACCCTAAATACAAATCATGCTTAGATATGGCTCTGATACCGTTGTTAGTGTCCTAGACATGCCCAAGGTCTCTAAGTCATGATATTGTGTGTGAATGATCAAGTGAGTTTGAGGAAAAAACTTACATTGAACGGATGTGTGATTTCAAAAATCTTTGTATGTTGATGAAGCTTCAAGCTTTTTTGAATGTTTCCAACCCAAGGGTGAGTTTCCCTATCACCTCACAAGACTCTTTAAGTGCTAGCTTGCTTGATTTTTGAAGCAAAAATCAATGGAGAAGAAGATGGTGTTCACGACAATGAGAGGGAAAAGGAGAGAGTTTTTTATTTTTGATACTTTGTTTCCAAAATTCATACCAAAGTTGACTTTCCAAAAGGTGTATATGCTTTTCCGAAAAGCTAACAAAGAGTGTTGAGTAAGTTTCATTAAATGCTCTCAACTACTTCCATCAACTTGTTGACAATTGATGTGAGGTAGTGGGTCCCACCACTTAAATTAAAAATTGAAGTTGGCTTAGACTACACACTTCGGGCTCGGGTTCGTTTAATCCGATTAAATGAATTTTCCATTGCGACGTAATTAAATCCAATTTAATTAAATAATAATGCCTAGTAAAATTATTATGAAAGTCGCTTACGAATTAATTTCAAATTAATTCATTCGCCCAAATTAAAATCCAATTTTAATTCTGCATTGAAATCCGATTTCAATTAATATATCCAATATATTATTCAATCGATTAATTCCAAATTAATCTCTTTCTCTCTCCTATTTGAATTTTATCCCAAATAAATTCTTGCCGTAATTAATCCGAGATTAATTTTCTCTCATAATTAATCCTAGATTAATTCTGTTAAAGTCAAATGTCATTGGTGAATCTTTGGGAAGCGACCCAAGAGATCCCTGGATATATTGGCAGTAAATACGGTCATCGGACTATCCGAACACGTACGTATCCTGTACCACGTTCTTACCGATTTACAAGGCATTGTTGGCTTCTAGCAAAGCACCGTGCCTACCCAATTCTCCATAAATATTCAACGAAGAATATATAATATGTACCAGGCATAATATACTATGTATTGCGTATTAAGATCCAGTATCGGATGTCACATGCTAGGCCTAGGGCTGGAATTGTGTCTATCCCGTACGAAGCATATATCAGATCATCAGCAACTAGTCTATGTAATCGGATAATCATGACCTAGTCATACTATCCCGATAGCTGTAACATTTAAGAGTACTAGTTCTGTATCCATGTGTGATCATCATCTCCATGTGACTGAAGTGATACTTCCATCTTGACATCACACCCAATATACTATGATTCTCAATAAACCCAGAAGAGGCGTAAACAGAACCTGTTAAAGCTCTGG
Organism: Zanthoxylum bungeanum; assembly: GCA_019454045.1. Taxonomy (NCBI): domain Eukaryota; kingdom Viridiplantae; phylum Streptophyta; class Magnoliopsida; order Sapindales; family Rutaceae; genus Zanthoxylum; species Zanthoxylum bungeanum. The sequence continues at coordinate 311,174 of SKCR01021023.1, read as the reverse complement.
ACGACCTAAACCAAAGCATACTGATTATCACAAGTATTAGCGATGCAAGTCTAAGGTTAAGACCATATACACCTACCCTGATTCGGATTCCCATAGACACATAGTCATACTACCAATGAGATTCCGAGGGGTCTATCCAGAGCGAAGCTGTTCCTGGTCCAACAACTAACAGAACCTCATATCACACTTGCATAAGTATCTAATACTTAAATATATGAGAACTATGTCGTTAAGCTTCCATAACGCGCACAAGTGTAATACTAGTCTATTCCGCATTATCGATGTCCAGTCTCGATAATACTACGACAATGGATATTTAATGATTAAAACCATTCATGGATTAATACTATCTCATATCTTATTAATCCGAAACTAATCATAAGGACTTTTATCATTTATATATATCCAAGTAATCTAATTACAAAATGATAAAATAGCAATTTCCTTTGTCAAATAGTTAATTTGTACAAAAACCACAATGTCTTTTACAAATAGTGATGCTATGGGTCATAATTGTCCAATAATGTGTTCATGGAAAGACTTTTTGGACATTCGGCGAATTCCTTTGCAGTTCTGATGCGGAATTTAGCTTACGTTCTATTCCGAAGAGCCCTTAGTATTTGGGGCATAACCTTTTAATACGATCTCTGATATTTTTGAATGTTATATACCGTCGAAAATCTAAGACCAAGACCTACGACCAACACGTTGGATATTTTTCAAAATTCGAATCAGAAGCAGGTCCAAAATCGTGAATACCAGAGATGCTAGAGTAAATTCAGAATAAGCTAGAATAGTGTGATGTGGAAAAATATGGATCATTCATTTGCAAAAAAAAAAAAAAAAAAGCATCTCTATGCACTATAAATAGAAAACATTATTCATCATATCTCTTTCCCTTAAGCCACAAATTTGACTCCTAAATAACCTCAAAACGTTTTCATTTTCTTATGCCAAAGGTGAATGGAAATTGATGATTTCAAGATTCTTTCATGCAAAGTAAGCTCCCTATTCCCTTTTATTTCTTTATTTTTCAGTTTTGGGCAAGGAAACCAAAGCCCCAATTCGCATCTTGCATTACCTTAGAAAAGAGAATTGCATAATTGGCATTGGTAGAATTGACCGGCGTAAACACACACGTATAACGCAAGCGCACGTATCGTTCAAGTAGTATAAAAATATCGATCCCACGAGGACTTAATTCCTACTGTTGTTATTAATTGTTGATACTATTTATTTACAGGTATTTAATTATAGAGAGAATGGAATTGATTGCTTTTGGTTGGTTGAATGTGGTTTTGCAAAATAAAATAAAAACAGACTCAAAAGAAAATACTAAGGAAAATAAAAGAAAAGACTCAAGGATCTAGGGTCGTGACTCCACACAATATTATTATAAAGATGAATTGACTCTCTTATTTATGTGTAATAAATCAATTTGCTAACCTGGAACACGATGATATGCAAAAGCCTCTTCCGATGGTCAGACGCAAATACCCAGTATAACCCAATTGAACCATATGTCTATGTCAATCAAATTACCTGGATTCATTAAGATTAAGTTCCCGCCCGACAGGTATATGTCTATCTTGTAAGGAAATCTATTAAAGGGTTATCTATCCTCAAGGAAGATCGTGGGCTATTGAATCTAAGGCTGGAACCTAAAATCCTTATGTCTAGTTCATTTTAAGTTTACCATATCAATCTTATTGGTGATCAGACAACAAGAAGCATTAAGGTTAAGACTCAATAAACAAACTAAAGAATTACCCATAAAAAGAAAATCATTATTAAGTGTGGATATTGTGTTTCATCACTTCGCTAGAATAAAAATAAAATGCTGGGGTTAGAGGATCCACGTTTAATATTTCTTATCTAAGAATCTCACTTATTATAATATATAAATTATTTTCTGTTCTGTTTTCTCAGGAATTAATAATGTTAAACATTTAAAACCAGCCATATAGGCGGTAATCCATTTAGTCCAACTACACCAGCCATATAGGCGGTAATTATCTATCATATAAAGACCAGCCATATAGGCGGTAAAGTAATTTATATTTAACCCGACCATATAGGTGGTAATAAAGTCTGACATTAATAAATCCGGTTAAATTATAATTTATAAATTATAGTTAACTGAGATTTACCTAGATAATTATATTAAAGGTTTCACCTTTTACCCCAGCGGAAATTTAACTACAAAACATAAAGTAAATAAATAAAAAGCTGTAATAAAAACTAAAAAAAAAATACATAATTTTATTATTACAAAACTAGATGCTTCCTATGAAATTAGGGAAAAATCCCAAGGAGAGCACACCAAATGAAGTGAAGAGGAGCTGAATTTATAGGCAGATTCGACATCTGGCGTCGCGACGCGTAGGGTCTTGGCGTCGCAACGCCAGTCACGCGGTGAAGGTGGTGCAATGAGAAGAAGACACATGGCACACGGTGGTTGGCTAAGCTTTCGGTCAAATAAAAGGTTGACACATGATACGCGCTTAGGATCGATCAAATGAGAGGTCGACACGTGGCAACATGTGATTTGTCCAATATTCGGTCCAATGAGAGATTGACAAGTGGCACGCGCTTGCTTTGGTCCAATGAGATTTCGACACGTGGTAGCCGGCGCATTTTAGCAGATCTTCTGTGATGATGACACGTGGCACAGTGCACTTTAGCAAGGTCGGCGCACGTTAGCAAGTCCAATTTCTCAGATTTTGACACGTGTCCCTCGGCGCACGTTAGCATGGCCGGCGCACTTTAGGCGTCGCGACGCGGATAAATTACCGAATTGCCCTTTTGTCATTTTTCCTCTATTTTGGCCCCAAATTACTTCCAATGCTTTCCCAACTTTATTTATCTGCAAAATAACACAAAACACATCAAAAAGTTCACAAAACCCGAGAAACTATACAAAATATTAGGTTAAATGAGTGGTAAATAGTGATATAAATACCACTCATCACACCCCCAAACCTAACATTTTGCTAGTCCTCGAGCAAAACACAAAATATAATAACATAAACAAATTAAAATAAGATTTAACTAAGCCACTTTCGTAGGGATCACGGTTGCATTTAGTGTACGCAACAAGCCTTTAAACCCCTAGGTGTCCCTAGTGGACGAGTTGTAGTCTCGTGAGGGTTTACAGCAATGACACCCACAAACATTTTACAAAAGTAAAAAAAAAGTAAAACTAATGCACACGTAAGCAAAAAGACAAGCGAAAAGAGAATAAAGAAGTTATTAACTAATCAGATGAAATTTCTACTCCAAGTTACTAATTGTTTTGTTTCTTTCTAAATTATCGAATAAGTAAATTCTCCGATTATTTTTACCATTCTCCATATACACAGCCAACATAATATTAAACAACTCATTTTTGCCCACAACAGTCATAAATGCAGTTGATACGAGAGTAATATTTTTGTCCTAAAGTTCTATCAGATTTCACATCTTTTTGTAGCAATGGAATAATTTTTCTGATTTTTTCTGATTTTTTCTTTGATTTTTCTCTATTTTTTATTTATATCAATATCTTTCATCTATGTAACGAGATTTGGGCCAGTGGCTCCCAAACCAGTTGGCTTTAGGGCACCAGGTGTTAAGAACCCCCTACAGACTTAATTACTCAGACTTCATATATATATATATTTTTGCAGCATCTTTGATCCATGTAGCGAGCTTTGGGCCAGTGACTCCCAAACTAGTTGGCATTAGGGCACTAGGTGTTAAAACACCCTTACAGACTTAATAACTCGGATCTCAGATTTTTTTTTTTACTCCATTGCTTTTTGAGATGCTTCCTCCAATTAAACTAGAGCACTGAATATTACAAACTTTTCAATTATAGCTCATGTCCGTATGTTACTATGCATGTTTATAATACCTGTCAACTGAGCATATGAAGATTTATTTTTGTCAGTTTTATGGAGAATTCACAAATTAAATAATTTAAAATGAAATAAAAAAAAACTAACTTGTTTAAAAAATAATTTGAGATACGTCTCTGGAGTGGAAACTCCTTACTCAGCTATCTCTTACCAATTTCACCTTTTTAGTCAAAATAAAAACACAAAAAATGCAAAATATTTTTATAATTTTTGAAAAAAAATTAAATTTTTTTGTTTTTTCGAAAAATTTTGGACTCAAAATAAAAACAACACACAAACTAAAAATAAGGTACTGATCAACTAATTCCCTCCCCCAAACCTAAATGAGACATTGTCCCCAATGTCTTAAATAGTGGAATAAGAGTTTAGAAGATAATACATGGTTAGCTGAATTTTTACAGGAAAAATTTCCGATTAAGATCTATGTCCAATTTACGCTTCTTACCACGATCGTTATTTGACCATTTTTTAGTAAAAATTTTGGCAGAATCACCTCTAAATACTCAAAATTTCCCCAAACTTCACCCTAAAACTATCACCACACTACAACATTCGCCCCTAAAATCTACGAATTCAATCAATTTCAACACTTCCAAAGTCCAATCAATCGAATCCAACACTCCCAATACCACACAAATTACCAAATTTTCTTCCAATTTTCAATGTTAATAATTTAAAATTCGGACCTGTGCTTCTTCGGTTTTGGGCTCGGCAGTGGGTGCCTCTGTTGGATCTTGGTAGTTGGTGTTTTATTCACTGGTTCAAGCTTCTGATTCAGTCTCGGCAATGGTGGGTTCTGTGGTCTCGGTAAGGGGTGGTTGTGACTCGGCGAAGGCTACTCTCGGTGCGCCTGTGCAAGGCTCGGCAGTGGCTCAGTTTCTGGGCAAGGTAGTGGCTCGGTCACGGCAAGGTGGCTCGTGGCTTGGTGGGCTCAGTGAAGGTTCGGCAAGGGCTCGGCGAAGGTGACTCACAGTGGTGTTGATGTGGTTGTGGGTTGATTCGGTCTCAGCAGTATGGATCTCTGTTTGATGGTGGCTCGATTGAGATGGGTTTCTGGTTTCTGTTGGGTTGGTGGTTCGGTTTTGGCGATGGGTTGGTTTGACTGAGATGGGTCTTGGTTGGATGATTTGGCTCACGGCGGTGTTGGTCTTGATTTGGTATTGTGTTTAATATTTCTTATCTAGGAATCTCACTTATTATAATATATAAATTATTTTCTGTTCTGCTTTCTCAGGAATTAATAATGTTAAACATTTAAAACCAGCCATATAGGCGGTAATCCATTTAGTCCAACTACACCAGCCATATAGGCGGTAATTATCTGTCATATAAAGACTAGCCATATAGGTGGTAAAGTAATTTATATTTAACCCGACCATATATGTGGTAATAAAGTCTGACATTAATTAATCCGGTTAAATTATAATTTATAAATTATAGTTAAGTGAGATTTACCTAGATAATTATATTAAAGGTTTCACCTTTTACCCCAGTGGAAATTTAACTGCAAAACATAAAGTAAATAAATAAAAAGCTGTAATAAAAACTAAAAATAAAAATACATATTTTATTATTACAAAACTAGATGCTTCCTATGAAATCAGGGAAAAAATCCCAAGGAGAGCACACCAAATGAAGTGAAGAGGAGCTGAATTTATAGGCAGATTCGGCATCTGGCGTCGCGACGCGTAGGGTCTTGGCGTCGCGATGCCAGCACGTGGATTTGGTCCACGCGGGTTGACCACGCGTGTTCTGTCGGCAGATTCCGGTGATGACATTTGTCACACGGTGAAGGTGGTGCAATGAGAAGAAGACACATGGCACACGATGGTTGGCTAAGTTTTCGGTCCAATAACAAGTTGACATGTGATACGCGCTTAGGATCGGTCAAATGAGAGGTCGACACGTGGAAACATGTGATTTGTCCAATATTCGGTCCAATGAGAGATTGACACGTGGCACGCGCTTGCTTTGGTCCAATGAGATTTCGACACGTGGTAGCCGGCGCATTTTAGCAGATCTTCTGTGATAATGACACGTGGCACGGCGCACTTTAGCAAGGTCGGCGCACATTAGCAAGTCCAATTTCTCAGATTCTGACACGTGTCCCTCGGCGCACGTTAGCATGGCCGGCGCACTTTAGGCGTCGCGACACGGATAAATTACCGAATTGCCCTTTTGTCATTTTTCCTCTATTTTGGCCCCAAATTACTTCCAATGTTTTCCCAACTTTATTTATCTGTAAAATAACACAAAACATATCAAAACGTTCACAAAACCTGAGAAACTATACAAAATATTATGTTAAATGAGTGGGAAATAGTGATATAAATACCACTCATCAAGAATTAGTAGCATGTGTTTGGAGAAGTGTCTTGTAGGTATTAACATGAAATGAAGCTTTTATGTCTATGAATATGGTGGGGATTAGAGTTTGTAATTTGATGATATTAAAATAAATGGTTTTTTGTTAATTGATGATATTGCTTGATTGAGGATATAAAAAAAGTGTATATTAAGTTGGGCTGAAGTTTGGAAAAGAGTGTTGGACATTACCTTGAGCTTTGTCTTTGAGGAATTGGTGTTAGACCCTGAAAATAGGCCAGCGTCGCGATTCTCGACACCCAGAGTTGTGACGTGTAACCAAAGGGTGCTCAATATCTCGATCTGAACATGTGGGAGTCGTGACACAAAATGCTCAGGGTCGCGATATGTAGCGAGCATAGACTTTCTGCCATGGGCCTGGTCAGGTAGGCGTCGCGACGCGTTGACCGTCGTAATCACACGCGTATAACGCAAGCGCACATATCGTTTAAGTAGTATAAAAATATTGATCCCACGAGGACTTAATACCTAATCTATTAATTTATGAAGCCAAATTTTTACGAGTATCTAATGGATTGATTGTTTGATTAGATTGCGACTTTTAAAATTAATAGTAGTAAATAAAACAGTGTGAAAGTAGTTTGAGAAAATTCATAGGTCCATTTCCAGAATGTTTTACAGAGGTCCTTCATTTCTCCTCGAAATATTTCCCGATCTCTGGCACCTGTCACATTGAAGTTCAAATAGATAAGCATCTTTAAAAAGAGTGGGCCAGAACAAACCTGATTGAAAGAATTTGGCTGCAGTTTTGTTCCCGCTGAAGTGTCCGCCATATGGTGATGAATGACAATATTGCAAGACACTGTTGACCTCCTTCTATGGAACACACCATCTCAGTAATTGATCAGCACAGCATTTGAACAGGTACGGCTCATCCCAGACATAGTGTTTGACTTCTTTGAAGAACTTCTTTCGTTGCTGAGTTGTCCATTCCAACAGCCATTTTCCCGATACTATGTAGTTGACATAGTCAGCATACTAAGGGACATCATGCTATTTCATGGAAAAGAACTATTCATCTGGAAAAGTTTCTTTGATTTTCAGTTCATTGCTAGCTGTTTCCTTATTCTCAAGCCTTGATTAGTGATCTGCCACTTGGTTTTGTGTCCCTTTCCTGTCTCAGATTTCCATGTCAAATTCTTGCAGTAGATAAGAACGAAATTTATCAAAAGCAAACACAATTGTGAGCAACTCCTTTTCAGTGTTTGTGTAGTTAAGTTGAGCTTCATTCAGAGTTCTGCTGGAGTAGTAAATGGTATGGAAAATCTTTGCTTTGCGTTGTCCCAAAACTACACCTACAACAAAATCACTAGCATCGCACATCACCTCAAATGGAAGGGTCCAGTCTGGTGCTACAATGATGGGGGCAGAGACCAGCTTCTTCTGTTTAAGATCTCAAAAGCTTCTTGGCATTCCTTAGGGAAGTTAAAGGCACATCTTTCTCCAGAAGATTGCACAGAGGTTTAGCAATCTTTGAGAAGTCTTTGATAAATCGCCTGTAAAAGCCAGCTTGTCCGAGAAAACTCTGAATCCATTTGACAGTTATTGGTGGAGGTAGTTTTTCAATTGTCTCAATCTTTGCTTTGTCTACCTCGATTCCCTTTTGTGAGATCCGATGTCCCAGAACGATTCCTTCGTGCAACATGAAGTGGCATTTCTCATAGTTAAGCACCAGGTTGGTATATTCACACCTTTGTAACACATGTTCCAGATTTTGCAAGTAGTGGTCGAAAGAATCTCCAAACACAGAGAAATCATCCATGAAAATCTCCATACTTTTTTCCAGCATGTCTGAGAAGATGGCCATCATACAACGTTGAGATATGGCAGGAGCATTACATAGTCCAAATGACATCATGCGGAAAGCAAAAGTACCATACGCACATGTAAAGGTGGTTTTCTCCTGATCTTCTGGGGCGATGGAAATCTGATTGTACCCCGAGTATCCGTCCAGAAAGCAATAGAATTCATGTCATGCCAATCTGTCTAGCATCTGGTCAATGAATGGCAGTGGAAAATGATCTTTCCTTGTTGCTTTGTTCAGCTTCCTGTAGTCCATGCATACTCTCCATCCAGTCACCGTTCTTGTTGGAATCAGCTCATTCTTTTCATTTGTGACTACAGTAATTCCTCATTTCTTTGGAACACATTGCATAAAACTCACCCAAGTGCTGTCAGAGATGGGGTAGATGATTCCAACATCCAACCATTTGATGATTTCTTTCTTTACGACTTCCTTCATGATTGGATTTAGTCTCCGTTGATGCTCCATTATGGCTTTGTACTCGTCATTCATCAGAATCTTGTGCATGCAAAATGATGGACTAATGCCTTGAATGTCTGCTATAGTCCAGCCAATGGCTTTCTTGTGTTCTCGTAATACTCTCAGCAACTTTTCTTCCTGCTCAAATGTTAGTGAAGAAGAAATAATTACAAGTAATTCAGAAGAATTTCCTAAGAAAACATACATGAGATGGCTCGGAAGTAGCTTTAGCTCCAGCTGCGGTGGTTCTTCAATCGAAGGTTTGATTCGTTCCTTTTTCGGTAGTTCCAGACTTTCCACTTGTGGTGTCGATTTGAAACGAAATGGTCTGTCAAGATAGTTGATACATTCCAAAATTTCAGCATCTAGTTCGCTGTTAGTCATGTTGGTGATGCAAGCTTCAAGTTTATCCGTGGGAAGTGGTACTGCATCAGTATCCTGGATGATTCTATCTACAACATCAATTCTGAAAAATTCCTTCTCCTTTTCATCACTAGGAAATTTCATGGCTTCGAAAACATTGAAGGTAACTTCTTGGTCCTGCACTTTCATGGTTATTTCTCCTTTTTGAACATCAATAACAGTTCGACCTGTAGCGAAGAATGGTCTCCCCAGGATGATAGGTACATCTTTGTCTTCTTCCATGTGAAGGATGATGAAATCTGCTGGGAGAATAAGTTTGTCGACTTTGACCAGCATATCTTAAACTACTCCTCTCGGAAATGCGAGCGTTCGATCAGCAAGTTACAGAGAGACTGAGGTGGGCATTGCTTCTCCAATTTACAGTTTCCTGTAAATAGAAAAATGCATCAAATTAACACTTGCACCTAAATCACATAAAGCTTTACCGATATAATGTCTCCAATGGTGCATGGAACAGTGAAATTGCCGGGATCTTTCAACTTCGGGGGAAGCTTCCTTTGAATGATGGGGCTGCATTCTTCTGTCAATGCTACTGTCTCGTAATCTCCCAATCTCCATTTTCGTGAAAGAATGTCTTTCATGAATTTGACATAGCTGTGAATTTATTCTAAGGCTTATGCGAATGGAATGTTGATATGCAGCTTTTTGAACACCTCCAGGAATCGAGAAAACTGCTTGTCCAGTTTACTTTTCTGAAGTCGCTGTGGAAAAGGTGGAGGTGGAGTGATTCTTTCTTTTGATTTTTTTCCTTTGCTTCTTTTTCCTCCATCTGTGGAACTGTATCTTTTGGAACTTCTTCAATGGATGCCTTGATTCCAATATCTTTGTGAATTTAGTACCTCTTTTCAAGGTAATGGCTTGACATTGCTCATTCCCTCGGTTCCTTGGATTTGGTTATGTGTTGCTAAGAAGGTTATCTGGCGATCTGTAACTCTGAGCGTTGGCCAGTTGTCCCATTTGATTCTCCAGTGCTTTAATAGAAGCTGAATGGTTTTGATTCAATGCTACTTGATTTTGAACAATAGCTGCTAAAGCATCATATTTTACTTCTTGCTTTTTCAACTAGGCTAGCACTTATGTTATTCCTGGTTCTTTTTCATGCTCTTGGCCTTTGTTTTTTTGTTGGAATCCAGGTGGTGGATAGTTCTTTTGCCCTGAATTATTGTTCCATGCGAAATTGGAATGATTCCTCCATCATGGGTTGTAGGTGTTGGAATATGGATTGGTCTCATGTCTGTTGAAATTTTTGACATAGTTCACCGTCTCTTCTTGTTGGTTGTAAGATTCTGACTCTGGTGCTCCTCCAAATGGTGAACTTGTGGATCCAGCATTAAACTTCATGTTAAGAGTTTCCAAATTTTGTAAATTATATCCAGCTTGAAATTCAGTGCTATGTTGGCTCCAACTTCATAAGTTCCTGTGATTCTTTGGATCATGCTCATTTCTGTTGGCAACAAAGAATTGTTGTTGGTCATTTCTTCAATTAATTCACAGGCCTGATCTTCTCTTTTTGCCATCAAAGCTCTTCCAGCAGCAGCATCAATTGTGGTTCTCATTATTTCAGAAAGTCCATTGTAGAAGGTTTGGACTTGTAGCCACTTTGCGATCTCATTGTGAGGACATTTTCTGAGCAAATCCTTGTACCTTTCCCAAGCTTCGCAGAGGGATTCCGATTCATGTTTCACAAAGGATGTGATGTAATTCCTCAGCTTTGCAGTTCTGATTGGTGGAAAGTACTTTGCAAGGAATTTGGTGGCTAAAGTGTTCCAAGTTGTGATGGAACCTGCTAGTAGTGAATGTAGCCAAGCTTTAGCTATGTCTTTCATGGAGTATGGAAAAACTCGCAGTCTCGTGGCTTCTTCAGCTGCTCAGTTGTAATTGAAAGTGCCGTAAAATTCCAGGAAGTTGCTAATGTGGGCATTAGGATCTTCAGTTGCATTCCCCCCCAAACTAAACTGACTGTTGTATCATCTGAACGCATGTTTTGATGTCACATGCATTTGTTGGTAAGAGAGGAAGTACAATACAGGATATGAAGCCGTCAACCACCGGAATAGTTCGGTCTCGAATGGGAATTGGTGGTGCAACTTCAAAGGTTCATGTTCCATTTTGACTAATGCTTCTTGGCCTTCTCGCCTTTCCCTCTCAACTGTCTGATAGTTCTTTCAATCTATGGGTTAAGCGATCAGATTTCAAAGCTTCTGGTTCATCTCATGTAGTGTCTGAGAACCTGAAACACAAGAAAACAGAAATAATAAGTAAAAAGAAAATTAGATACAAGTAAAGGTATCTAACCCCAAAACTAATAATGAAAGATAAATAAGTCCCCGGCAACGGCGCCAAAAACTTGACCGGCGTAATCACATACGTGTAACGCAAGCGCATGTATCATTCAAGTAGTATAAAAAGTATCGATCCTATAAGGACTTAATATCTAATCTACTAATTTATGAAGTCAAATTGTTACGAGTATCTAATGGATTGATTGTTTGATTGGATGGTGACTTTTAAAATTAAAAGTCGTAAATAAAACAGTGTGAAAGTCGTTTGAGAAAATTCAATGTTTAGAAACTATTCAGGGTTGTGAATCTATCCAATATCTTTTTAAAAGATGAAGTGGTTATTTTACGTTTGTGTAATATATCGGTTTATTAACCTGGAACACGAAATTATGCAAAAGCCTATTCCGATGGTTAGATACAAATACCCAGTGTAACTTAATTAATCATATTCCTATGTCAACCAAGTTACCTGAATTCATTAAGATTAAGTTCCAATTATGGCTACCCCCGCCCGACAGGTACATTCCTATCCTGTAAGAAAATCTATTAAAGGGTTATTTATCCTCAAGGAAGATCTTGGGCTATGATGAGCGGAAAATATATCAATATTTACCGCCCCTTTTACTTAATATTTTGTTTAGTTTCTCGGGTTTGATGAACGTTTTGATGTGTTTTAGTTTATTTTGTAAATAAAATAATATTGGGACACAATGAATCATTTAGGACGAAATATGGGTCAAATAAGGGTAAAAATTGGACTTGACATATTAATTTTGGAGATTGGAAACTTGAAGGGCGTTTTAACGAAGTGCATTTTTGGAAATTCCAATTTTGCGCATCTGTCATATTTTGGGCATAACGCTTTACTCTGATATCGCATTGAGCTGATTCATGATCCAGATTAAAGAAAACTCAAATATCTACAACTTTGAAAGACAAATAATTTCGAATTCTGAATATTTCATGCCCGAAATGATGAACCATCCATAGTGTGTGTGTGTAATTATTAAAGTCATTTTCAATCATTTTCAAAGCAAAAAATAAATTAATAAATAAATAATAAAAATTATCAAATCACCACCAAACATGATAAGAAATTAGTGGAGCAATTAATAATGGATTTGGGGAGCAATTAATAATGGATTTGGTGGAGCAATTAATAATGGATTTGGTAGATGATTTGATGGAGGCAAAATTTTGCCTATAAATACCAAGCCTATTTCATTTGTAAATTTATACTTCTCTTCTAAGGAATTCCTTAAGAATACTAAGAAGATTGTATCTTGTTGTGTTTACTTAAAGCTTTCAGTAATTAATTTCCGCTTTCGCACTTTCTTTTCTTACTTTTCAGTTTTTACTTTCCGCAATTTACTTTTACGCACAATACTTTTCTTTCTTTAATTTTCAGTTTTTCACTTTTCAGTAATGAGGAGGTAACTCCCCTTTGCTGGGTAAAGGTAAACTTTTTATTACTAATATTTAGATTAATCTTTCTTAATTATAATTATAAACGAGTTAAAACCTGACTTAACAAGGATAACCGCCATATTGATCGGTTGGTAATTATTTAAATTGGTTTTAACCTGACTAAACTGGATACCGCCTGATTGGTCGGTTGGTAATTAATTATTAATTTGACTTAATCTGGATACCGCCTATATGGCTGTTTGGTAATTATCATGCAAAGTTAATATATGATATTAAAGGAGATATCTAAAATAGAAGTAATAAAAGTGGATCCTTTTACCTCAGCATTTTCTTTTATTGTACTTTTAACTTTCATTTCACATTTATTTTTGCATTTACTTTCAGCATTTACCTTTAAGCAATTTACTTTCAGTATTTACTTTTCATCAATTTACTTTTCAGCATTTACTTTCACAGCATTACTTTTCATCATATTTACTTTCAGCATTTACTTTCAGTATTTTTACTTTTCCAGTATTTAATTTCATTTTCATTTACATTTTTTCTGTCATTTACTTTTCACAATTTACTTTTCAGCATTTTACTTTATGTCTTTTATTTTATTAAGTTTTTACTAGCCCTATTTATGTGTCGTAACTAAGTTAGTTATCTGGGTTGTGATGAATTCTAATATCACCGGTTTATAAGGGGTTATTTTATAGTTTGGGTAATTTAAGGGTTTACTTATTAAGTTTTAAGCTTAATGCGTCTTGTTAATTGGCCACTAATAAGATTGATCTGGTAAATCTAAAATAAACTTGACAGGAATTTTAGGTTTCAGCCTTAGACTTATATAGCCCACGATCTTTCTTGAGGATAGATAACCCTTTAATAGATTTCCTTACAGGATAGACATATACCTGTCGGGCGGGGGTAGCCATAATTGGAACTTAAACTTAATGAATCCAGGTAATTTGGTTGACATAGACATATGGTTTCAATTGGGTTATACTGGGTATTTGCGTCTGACCATCGACAGAGGCTTTCGCATAATTTAGTGTTCCAGGTTAGTAAACCGATATATTACACAAAAATGAAATAACCACTTCATCTTTAAAATGATATTGGAAGATTCACAACCCTAGATAGTTTCCTAATATTGAATTTTCTTAAACCTACTTTCGCACAATTTTATTTACTTGTTTTTAAATTCAAAATCATCACCATTTCAAATCAATCAATCAACATGTTAGATACTAGTAATCATTTGACCTTATAAAATTAATATATTAGGTATTAAGTCCTCGTGGGATCGATACTTTTTATACTACTTGAACGATACGTGCGCTTACGTTATACGCATGTGATTATGCACCGGTCAAGTTTTTGGCGCCATTGTCGGGGACTTATTTATCATTCACTATTAGTTTTGGGGTTAGATATGTACTTGTATCTAATTTCTTTTTACTTATTGTTTTTATTTTCTTGTGTTTCAGGTTCTCAGAAACTACATGAGACGAACCAGAAGCTTTGAACTCTGACCACTTGACCCAGAAATTGAAAGAACCATCAAAAAATTGAGAAGGGAAAGGCGAGAAGGCCAAGAAGCAATCATTAACATGGAATCTGAACCTTTGAAGTTGTGCACACCACCGATTCCCATTTGAGACAGAACCATTCGGTGGTTGACAGACTCATTTCTTATATTTTACTTTCCTCTCTCTAAATACCAGAAAATGCGGGTGACATCAAAACATGCATTCAGATGATTCAGCAGCAGTACAGTTTTGGGGGAAATGCAACTGAAGACCCTAATGCCCACATTAGCAACTTCTTCTGGAAGTTTGCGGTACTTTCAATTAAAACCGAACCGAGCTGAAGAAGCAATGAGACTGCGGGTTTTTCCATATTCTCCTGAAAGACAGAGCTAAGCTTGGCTACACTCATTACCAGTAGGTTCCATCATAACTTGGAACACTCTAGCCACAAAATCCTTGCAAAGTATTTTCCACCACCATAACTGCAAAGTTGAGGAATGACATCACATCCTTCATGCAACAAGATTCAGAATCCCTTTGCGAATCTTGGGAAAGATTCAAAGATTTACTCCGGAAATGTCCTCATCATGAAATCGCAAAGTGGCTACAAGTCCAAACCTTCTATAATGGACTTTCTGGAATAATAAGAACCACAATTGATGCTGCTGCTGGAGGAGCTTTGATGACAAAAGGAGAAGATCAGGCCTGTGACTTAATTGAAGAAATGGCCAACAACAATTCTTTATAGCCAACATAAAGGAGAATGATCCAAAGAATTGCAGGAATTTATGAAGTTTGAGCCAACAAGCACTGAATTCCAAGCTGGATGTGATTTGCAAAAATCTGGAAACTCTTAACATGAAAGTTAATGATGGATCCACAAGTTCACCATTTGGAGGAGTACCTGAGTTAGAATCTTACAACCAACAAGAAGAGACAGTGAACTATATCAATAATTTCAATAGACAGGGGAACAATCCATATTCCAACATCTACAACCCAGGGTGGAGGAATCATCCGAATTTTTCATATAGCAACACAATTCAGGGCAAAAAGAAAAATCCACCACCGGGATTCCAACAACAGAACTATCCACCACCTGGATTCCAGCAACAGAACAAAGGCCATGAGCATGAAAAAGAACCAGGAATAATAGAAGTGATGGCCCAGTTGAAGAAGCAAGAAGCAAAATACGGTGATTTAGCAGCTATGGTTCAAAATCAACTAGCATTGAACCAAAGCCATTTAGCCTCTATCAAAGCACTAGAGAATCAAATGGGACAACTGGCTAATGCTCAGAGTTACAGACCACCAGGTACCCTTCCTAGCAACACAGAGCCAAATCCAAGGAACATGGTAAGGAACAATGTCATGCCATCATGTAAAAAGCGGTACTGAAATCAATAAAGATGTTGGAATCAAGGCAACAATTGAAGATATTCCAAAAGAAAGAAAGTAACAATGGAGGAAAAAGAACAGATCACTCCACCTCCACTTTTCCTCAACGTCTTCAGAAAAAAAAATTGGATAAGCAATTTGCTCGATTCTTGGAGGTGTTCAAAAAGTTACATATCAAATTCCATTTCCATTTGCAGAAGCGTTGGAACAAATGCCCAGTTATGCCAAATTCATGAAAGAAATTCTTTCACGAAAGCGAGATTGGGAGATTACGAGACAGTAGCATGATCAGAAGAATGCAGCGCTATCATTCAGAGGAAACTTCCTCCAAATTGAAAGATCCTAGCAGTTTCACCATTCCTTGCATCATAAGAGAACATAACTTTGGTAGGCTTTATGTGATTTAGGTGCGAGTGTTAACTTGATGCCTTTTTCTATTTTCAGGAAACTGCAGATTGGAGAAACAATGCCCACTTCAGGCTCACTACAACTTGCTGATAGAACGCTCGTATTTCCGAGAGGTGTTGTTGAATATGTGCTTGTCAAGGTTGACAAATCATTTTCCCAGCAGATTTTATTGTCCTTGATATGGAGGAAAACACAGACGTGCCAATCATCCTCGGGAGACCATTCTTGGCTACAGTTCGAACCATTATTGATGTACAAAAAGGAGAACTAACCATGAGGGTACAAGACTAGAAGTAACATTCAATGTTTTCAAGGCTATGAATTTCCCATATGATGAAAAGAATGAAGAATGTTTCAGACTTGATGTATACAAGTACCATTCAGAACTCCAATGCAAAGCAAAGTTCTATGACAAACTTAAAACATGTCAATTGCCTGTGGAGCCTGAAGATAAAGCGTCTTTTACACTGAAAAGCCAATTCTTGCACTACAAGCAATAGAAGAGAAAAAGTTCCACCAGCTCAACGAATTGGAGGAATTTCACAATCAGCCTTTTAAGGATGCCAATTGTACAAAGAAAATGCCCAGAAGAGACAGGATGAGAAGTTAGTGTGCATACAACTGGAACTAGGGCAGAAGGTACTGTTAAACAAATCAAGGGTGAAATTCTTCCCATGGAAGCCAAAATCACGATGGTCAGGTCCATTTGTGATCACCAAGGTTTTACACCAGTTTGAGCCGTTGAGATATATAATCCCGACTCCAACAAAACATTCAAGGTTAAAAAAAAGCATGTTAAGCACTACTGGGGAGAATCATTTGAGCGACAAAAAGAAAGTGTCACACTTTCAGATCCAGCCTAACGTTCGAGAAGTCACGTTTAGCTTACGATGTTAAACTTAGTACTAGCGGGGAGGCAACCCATGCAATTTATGTATATATTGTGATTTAGTGTGATTTATTTTGTGTGTTTAGTTTTTGCAGATTAAGACATTTCAGGATGGAAGAAGTTCTCGTAAATCTTCATAACAAATTTCCTTCTCTCCCTCAAAACTCTCTTATGAAAGTCTACAAAGCTCACTTGGAACGGATGAGATTACTAACGATCCATGGTGTTCCTAATGATATTCGTTGGGTAATTGAAGCACGGGTCCGATTGACAGGTGAGTCTTCTGACTCTTTTATTTCACATCTGCCTGGTTTTGGAAGAAGCACCTATGCAAAGAAACGTAGAGCTAAGCAAATGGGTGTTTGTTACAAATGTGCACGCTGGAATTTCAATACTCGTTGTCATTCTTTAGGAATGGTGTCTGATAATCGCGAAGACAAAATTAAATTCATTAAGGATGGCTTGAGTAAGGAGTCTGTAGATAATATATCTTCGACTCTTGAGACGCATCCCAGTGGATATGTTCATATAGCCATTCACAAATTGCATACACTATTCCAAAAAGAAAGACAATAGTAAGTCTTGGGAATCTGACTCAAAAAGACCCTGTTTGCCAATTTATAAGAAATTCGATGGGAAGCTTGTCCCTGACGCATAGACATCAATCAAGCCGCTACTTTTCTTGTACATATTATATCTCTTTGTCTTTTCCTAATAATTGTGTTTTATTGTTTTCTTTTACTTTCTCTGACAGGATCCAGACCTTTTTGACTATCACGATTTATTTTACTGTTAACTAATAATTGTCATTTGACAGGTACTAGTGCTATTATTTTACTCACCATTTTCAGGTATTATAAATTCAACTCATCATTGCACTTTTAAAGACATCCAGAGTAAAACATGGAAGCCACTTCAAGAAGAAGAGTTGAAAACATCTGTGTGTTTTGCGATACTAGTGTTGGTGTTAAGCCACAATACATAGAGGCAGCACATGAATTAGGTCGAGTCTTAGCTGCAAGGAATATGCACTTAGTATATGGCGGAGGCAATCTTGGACTTATGGGGATCGTTTCAAAAGCTGTACAGGAGGGAGGCAGTCACGTTTTGGGAATCATCCCAAAACCTTTGGCAGAGGCGAATCTTATTGGACATCAAACGGAGAGGAACTTATTGTGCCAGGTATGTCCGAGCGACTAGTGGAAATGATTAATCGTGATGATGCATATATTGCTTTGCCAGGTGGCTTGGGTACATTGGAGGAAATATTTATAGTGTTATCTTAGGCGAACCTGAACATACACCAGAAACTGCTTGGACTGTACAACGTTAAAGGATTTTATGATTTTCTTTGTGTGTTTCTTGATGATGCCCGGAGAAATGGGTTTATGTCAAAACCTTTAAAAGAACTCATCTTCACTGCCAGAACTGCTCCGGATCTAATTGACCAAATCTTAGCCTATCATTTTAAAGATAAATTGATCCGAGGACAATCGTGGTAAGAGGCGTCGGATTAATCTGGATCTTAACCTTTAACTTTTCGTGTAGAATTTCTGTTAACCAGGTACTATCTTTTAAACACTTCTTCTATTGTTTAAGACATTGGGGACAATGTCTCATTTAGGTTTGGGGGAGGAAATTAGTTGATTAGTATCTTGTTTTTAGTTGTGTGTTTTTTTTATTTTTAGTCCAAAATTTTTCGAAAAATACAAAAAAAAAATTTGAAAATTTTTCAAAAATTACACAAATATTTTGCGTTTTTGTGTTTTTATTTTGACTAACAAGGTGAAATTGGTAAGAGATAGCTGAGTAAGGAGTTTCCACTTCTGAGACATATTTCAAACGTATTTTCGAAACAAGTTAATTTTTGTTTATTTCATTTTAAATTATTTAATTTGTGAATTCTCCATAATACTGACTAAAATGAATCTTCATATGCTCAGTTGGCAGGTATTATGAACATGCATGGTAACATACGGACATGAGTTATAATTGAAAAGTTTGTAATATTCAGTGCTCTAGTTTAATTGGAGGCAGCATCTCAAAAAGTGATGGAGTAAAAAAAAAGCGTCTGAGATCCGAGTTATTAAGTCTATAAGGGTGATTTAACACCTAGTGCCCTAAAGCCAACTGGTTTGGGAGTCACTGGCCCAAAGCTCGCTACATGGATCAAGGATGTTGCAAAAATATATATATCTGAAGTTTGAGTAATTAAGTCTGTATGGGTGTCTTAACATCTGGTGCCCTAAAGCCAACTGGTTTGGGAGCCACCGACTCAACACTCGCTACATAGATGGAAGATATTGTATATAAAAAAAAATCAAAGAAAAAAATCAGAAAAATTATTCCATTGCTGCAAAATGTGTGAATTCTGATAAAATTTTAGGATAAAAATATTACTCTCTTATCAACTGCACTTGTGACTATTGTGGGCAAAAATGAGTTGATTAATATTTTATCGGCTGTGCATATGGAGAATGGTAAATATAATAATCGAAGAATTTACTTATTCAGTAATTTAGAAAGAAGAAAACAACTAGTAACTTGGAGTAGAAGTTTCAGCTGATTAGTCACTAACTTATTTATTCTATTTTCTCTTGTCTTTTTACTTTTTTGTGTATTAGTTTTTTTATCTTTTTACTTTTGTAAAACGTTTGTGGGTATCGTTGATGTAAGCCCTCACGAGACTATAACTCTTCCACTAGGGACACCTAGGGGTTTAAAGGCTTGTTGCATATGCTAAATGCAACCATGATCCCTACGAAAGTGGCTTAGTTTAATTTTAATTTTTTATTCTATTTTATTTTGTTTTTTTTTGCTCAAGGACTAGCAAAATGTTAGATTGGGGGTGTGATGAGCGGAAAATATATCAATATTTACCGCCACTTTTACTTAATATTTTGTTTAGTTTCTCGGTTTGATGATCGTTTTGATGTGTTTTAGTTTATTTTACAGATAAAATAATATTGGGACACAATGAAATCATTTAGGAGGAAATGTGGGTCAAATAAGGGAAAAAATTGGACTTGACATATTAATTTTGGAGATTGGAAACTTGAAATGGCGTTTTAACGAAGTGCAGTTTGGAATTCCAGTTTTGCACATCTGTCGTATTTTAGGCATTACTTATTACTCCGATATCGGATTGAGCTGATTCAAGTTCCAGATTAAAGAAGACTCAAATATTTACAACTTTTAAAGACAAAATAATTTCGAATTCTGAATATTTCATGTCCAAAATTGATGAACCATCCAGAAGTGTGTTGTGTGTAATTATTAAAGTCATTTTCAATCGTTTTCAAAGCAAAAAATAAATTAAAATGAATAATAAAAATTATCAAATCACCACACAAACTGATAGTATTAGTGGAGCAATTAATAATGGATTTGGTGGATGATTTGATGGAGGCAAAATCTTACCTATAAATACCAAGCCATTTCATTTGTAAATTCATACTTTCTTCTAAGGATTCCTTAAGAATACTAAGAAGATTGTATCTTGTTTGTTTATTACAGCTTTCAGTAATTAATTTTCGCTTTCGCACTTTCTTTTCTTTACTTTTCAGTTTTTACTTTCCGCAATTTACTTTTACGCACAATACTTTTCTTTCTTTAATTTTCAGTTTTTACTTTTCAGTAATGAGGAGGTAACTCCCCTCTGCTGGGTAAAAGGTAAATTTTTATTACTAATATTTAGATTATTCTCCCTTAATTATAATATATAAATTAGTTAAAACTTGACTTAACGAGGATACTGCCATATTGGTCGGATGGTAATTATTTAAATTGGTTTTAACCTGACTAAACTGGATACCGCCTGATTGGTCGGTTGGTAATTAATTATTAATTTGACTTAATATGGATACCGCCTATATGTCTGGTTGGTAATTATCATGCAAAATTAATATATTATATTAAGGGAGATATCTAAAATAGAAGTAATAAAAGTGGATCATTTTACCTCAACATTTTCTTTTACTGTACTTTTACTTTATTTGCTTTTCAACAATTTACTTTCAGCATTTACTTTTCAGCAATTTACTTTTCAGCAATTTACTTTTCAGCAATTTAATTTTCAGTATTTACTTTCAGTACTTTCTTCAGCATTTACTTTTCAGCATTTAATTTTCAGTATTTAATTTCAGCATTTGCTTTCCGTCATTTACTTTTCAGCAATTTACTTTTCAGCATTTACTTTATGTCTTTTATTTTATTTAAGTTTTTACTAGCCCTAGTTATATGTCGTAACTAAGTTAGTTATCTGGGGCTGTGATGAATTCTAATATCACCGGTTTATAAGGGGTTATTTTATAGTTTGGGTAATTTAAAGGTTTACTTATTAAGTCTTAAGCTTAATGCGTCTTGTTAATTGGCCACTAATAAGATTGATCTGGTAAATCTAAAATAAACTTGACAAAGGAATTTTAGGTTTCAGCCTTATACTTAATAGCCCATGATCTTCCTTGAGGATAGATAACCCTTTAATAGATTTCCTTACAGGATAGACATATACCTGTCGGGCGGGGGTAGCTATAATTGGAACTTAAACTTAATGAATCCAGGTAATTTGGTTGACATAGACATATGGTTCAATTGGGTTATACTTGGTATTTGCGTCTGACCATCGACAAAGGCTTTCGCATAATTTAGTGTTCCAGGTTAGTAAACCGATATATTACACAAAAATGAAATAACCACTTCATCTTTAAAATGATATTGGAATATTCACAACCCTAGATAGTTTCCTAATATTGAATTTTCTTAAACCTACTTTCGCATAATTTTATTTACTTGTTTTTAAATTCAAAATCATCACCATTTCAAATCAATCAATCAACATGTTAGATACTAGTAATCATTTGACCTCATAAAATTAATAGATTAGGTATTAAGTCCTCGTGGGATCGATACTTTTTATACTACTTGAACGATACGTGCGCTTGCGTTATACGCGTGTGATTACTCACCGGTCAGGCTATTGAGTCTAGGGTTTTAACCTAAAATCCCTTTTCCAAGTTCATTTTAAGTTTACCAAATCAATCTTATTAATGGCCAGTTAACAAGAAGCATTAAGCTTAAGACTCAATAAATAAACCTTTGTATTACCCAAAATATAAATTAACCCATTGTAAACTGGTGATATTGGAATTCATCACAATCCCAGATAACATGTTTAGCTACGACACATATTTACGGCTGGTAAAAACTTAAATATAAAAGACATAAAGTAAAGTGATGAAAGTGAATGCTGGAAATTAAAAAGGTAAAAGTACAATGAAAGAAAATGACGGGGTTAAAGGATCCACTTCTATTACTACTATTTTAGATATCTCCCTCAATATAATATTTAACTTGTGTGATATTACCAACCAGCCATATAGGCGGTAACCTGATTAAGTCAAATTAACAATTAATTACTAACCGACCAACCAGACGGTATCCATGTTTAGTCAGGTTAAAACCAATTTATAAATAATTACCAACCAGCCAATATAGCTGTATCCTCATTAAGTCAGGTTTTAAATAGTTATTATATTATAATTAAAGGAGATTAATCTAAAAAGAAATAATAAAAGCTTTACCTTTTACCCCAGCAGGGGGAGTTACCTCATCATTACTGAAAAGTAAAAACCGAAAAAGTATAGAAACGTAAGTACTGTGCGTAAAAGTAAATTACAGAAAGTAAAGACTGAAAATAAAGAAAAGAAAGTGCGAAAGCTGAAATTAAATACTGGAAGCTGTAAATAAACAAGTAAGATACAATATTCTTAGTATTCTTAAGGAATTACATAGAAGAAGGTATGAATTCAAATCTGAAAATTCGGCCTCAATTTATAGACTTTTTTTGGTCGAGCGCGTCGCGATCCTCCACCATTGCGCATCGCGACGCGCTGATTGGATGCTTTGATCTCTTATCTGCTGACGTGGCGATGAGGAATCTGTAGGCCCAATAGAATGCTGACATGTGGTAGATTTGGATTATTAACTCAATAATTATGTAGACGTGGCGATGTGGATTGTCGGCAGCATGTGATGGTGACACATGGCGTAATGTGATTTGTGGATGATGACGTGGACGACACATGGCACAATGACTCAACATGCTGCTGATGTGGTGATGATGTGGCGGACACGTGGATGACATATGGCTGATGATGATTGTCGACAACATGTTGTGGTGACACGTGGCAGGCGCACGTTAGCATCTGGCGTATTTTAGCGGCGTATTTTAGAAAACTTCTCAGATTGTGACACATGTCCCGGCGCACGTTAGTAGGCTTCGGCGCACGTAAGCGGTCGCGATGCGACGTTCGTGTCGCGACGCGTGAAATGACCATTTTGCCTTTTTTGTCTTTTTTCACTGTTTTGGCTCCGAATCACCTCCAGAGAGTCTTGAAACTTTATTTATCTACAAAATAATACAAAACACATCAAAATATTCATAAAACTATAGAATCTATACAAAATATTAGGTCAAATGAGTGGAAAATAGTGATATATTTACCACTCATCACGCGTTGAGTCTGGCGTCGCGACGCGTAACAGAACATACTCTCTGTTTGGCTTTGTTTGCATTGGTGTCGCGATGCGCCAGACCTGCTGTCTCGACGCGATACATAAATATATTCATTTTATTCTAGTTTCATAATATAGTGATAAAGCCCACCCTAGGGGTTTCGAATCAGCATATGTACATACATTACATCATGACATAAGTGTGATACGCCTGGTAATGATAACGAGTACTTAAATAGACAAACTTAGCCTAACTTCAAATCATATTCATCGACCTATATTCTAATCAAGTTTACCAATTATAGATCATTGTAGGAACCACAATCTCCTACTCCGAATTAAAGTAATGCAAGTCAGATTCCAAATTAGTAAGTGGACACTCTTTCCTTAAGTTGATTTTCATTATATTATTTTTATATCAGACTTACTTTTCTATATCTAGGGTTTTAGTCGAGTTTACTTTCAGATATGTTTTGATAAAGGATGATTGGAGAAATGATTTGGAAAAGTGATGATTTTATGATTTCGAGGCATGGGGGAAAACTACACTTCAGTATGTAATTTGACTCAGATATGGAGTTGACGGATTCAGATATCATATGTCCACACAGTTCAGGACTAGGGATGACAGATGACCATAGATCCTAGATTCATAGTCTGGAGGGTAGCATAGATCTGCACCCCCGAATCTAGATTTGTGGCTTAGGGGACGACGATACGTAATGCCCCAAGACCACCATATTTCAGGGCTAGGGGGACGGTGATACGTAACGCCCCTAGACCCTACTTTCAGGTACATGTAGTGGCATGCTTTGAGGGACGGTGATACATAACGTCCTAATGTCATGGATTTGCATTCATGGCTCTAGTTAGGTGTATGGGGGGACGTCGATACGTAACGCCCCAATGTGTCAGGTTTTTCAGGAGAGACTCATATACAGATTTTCAGGAAACAGGTTTTCAAAGACGGATTTTCATAAATAAGATTTTCAGAGATGTGATTTTCAGAAAAACTAGTCTAATGGAAGTTTTCCAGAGAAATAGTTTTATGAAAAAAAGTTGTTTTCAGAAAAAAGTTTCTAGAAAAAGTTTCAGAAAAGTAGATTTGAGAAAAGATTTCAGAAAGATTTTGTTTTTCCAAAAATATTTTCAATAAATATTTTTATAAGTATTTCAGTTTCCGTTTAAAATTGTCCACTCACTAGGTCGTTCAAACGATCTAACCCCCCCCCCCACTCTCAATTTCTTTATTTTGCAGGTCACCCGGAGAACGAGCTCAAGAGGATGGATACTGATGGCAGTCACTAGGGTGTTCGGTCCACCACGTTAAGTCAGAGATAGAGTCCGATCATGTCAAATAAAGTCCAGTTCCAGATATTCATAAAGTAAAATTGTGTATAGAGTTGTTAAAATAAATGATGTAGAATACTTAGTTGTGTGTACTGTTTTACATTATATGTCATGAGTTTGGACAATGGTCCCTTACATGAGATTATGTTTGAGAAAATAGTATCAGTGTTGTTATAGTTAGAAAGTCAGGGGCTTAGGGGGATAATATGGCATATTCCCGGCCGGTAGCATCTCCTGGATTTGGGATGTTACAGTAAGTGAGTTGATAATGTAAGTTTCTAAACTCATAGGACATATGCGCATTCATTTAGATGTTTTAGGGTCATGTACAAAATATTTTCAACTTTCGAATCCTGCATTTTCTACAATGAAAAACGGCACGCCGGTCCCCCAAACCGGCATACCAATGACCCTGCTCTGCCTTTGGAAAATTTGCATGCTCTTTGGAACCGGGCTGCTCCGTACCAGTCTCCTTATACTGGTCAGCTGGAGTTTGTACAGCCACTATAATCGAGATGGTATATATTGGCACCTATACCAGTAAGCTAACTGGTATACCGGCTTATATACTGGTCAGTAATCCGATATTGCGCTTTAATCTTCAACGGTAATATAGTCGTTATGTTTTATAGGACCGGCACACCGGCCTCTGAGACTGGCTATTTTACACATTTTCTATAAATTGAGCCCAAAATCCAGTTTTGCAAAATTACAATACCTTCATATATTTTCTAACAAGCAAAAAATATAGAGTTTTACTAAACCATCATAATCATACACTCTCATTACACTTTCATATCTTCTATAGTGAGCTTAGATTACTTGGATTAGCAACTCACATCCTTAAATCTTCTTATCTTTTGTGAGTGCCCAAGTTGTACTTTAATCTTCATTATTCAAACATTTATGGTAGTGAAATCCCTTTTTGAGTGGGTAAACTCAAAAGGATAATTTTTGTAAAGGTTGTGAGTAAGCATATGGACAAAACTCATTGTAAAGATTTGATAGTGAGCCATTGGAAAACTCTTAGCGTAAAGGTTTGGAGTGAACCTAGAGGACAAAAATCTTGATTGCGAGTGAGCCACGGAAAACTCGGTGTAAGTTGTGTATTCAACTTAGTGGAAAGCTTCAAGCGCGACTTGGAGGAGTGGACATATGAATTATTGGCTGAACCACTATAAATACGGTGTCAACTTTCTCTATCCCTAAACTCCTTTATATTATCGCAAGTTTATTTTATATTTGCATATTATTTAGTGACTTGTATATTGGTAACGGATCGTGATTGAGAAATTGATTATTAAGCGTAATTGGTAAAGTTACTAATTTAGTAGCGTAAAATCGATAAGATTTTTAATTCTGCAATTTTAGGTCATTATCCAATTCACTCCCCCTCTTGGGTATAGATAATTATAGTTTGTGTGCGTTTGTATGCAATTTCACATATCACATATCATCTCTATCATAGGCCCATTAAACAATACATTGATCTCAGTTACAGTCATATTGAACTTAACCACAATCATATTTTTTTCTAAAGTCATATTTTACATAAGTCATGTTTTAATTAAGTCACTTAATTATAGTCACGGTAAATTTAGTTATAGATGAAATCACATTGATATAAGTAGTCACATTGAGCATGTCATTTAGATATTCACCTATTATTTTTGTTAAAATAAACTATTTAATTAATTACTTCAAGTTCAAAGAGTTATTTTAACTTAAATACAAAATCACAATATATTCCATCATTCTCTGTGAATACAGGTTAAATTGAATCAATCATAAGATTTGAAGGACCAAGCATAGCATTCAAAACTCAAGAACTGCTCTATAAAACCATTGTCTTTCATAAATCAATAATCTAAATTACAACTTGGAAATATTCTTCACAATATATTTTAAAAGGAAAATGACATCCAACTATCATATAAATTGCCGTATAATATTTTAATCTTTGGAGTTTTAGAAATATTAGTTCTGATACAAGCTTTAGTCGTTGCTATTAATTTTTTTTTTTTTTTATCAATTATGTCACTTTTTATTTAATTTTGAAATAAATTTTTATTATCTTTGAACAATATTTGAGGTATTCAATTCTTAACATTAATCAGAAAAAATGACTCAAAATTTATGAAAAATATTTTCAAAACTATAGAAAATAAAGTGTCTTTATGACAATCTGCAAAATAATTAGATATCATTTTCCCTATTTTAATTACTTTTTGAAAAATGAAATTTGTATAAAATGATTACAAAACAGTGATAAAATAATATATAAAACTATATAGTTTTGGACCTTTAGTTGTTAAGAAAACAAAATATAAAAACTACGAAATAAATTATATGTTATTTTCTATATAATTAAATACGTTAGTTTGTGTCGATTTTGTCAACTTTGGCCGCTTCACACTGTCTTATGGATTGACCACACCAAATTTAATTTGATTAAGATATCAGGAAGGCGATTCATAAAAATAGAAAAAAATATAGAAAACTATATATATATAGTCATACTAATGAGTGTCCTAACTCATTAAGCGATTTATTTTTGAAAAGTTTTCACATCATTTTTATGAGAATTATAAAAATTTATTAAAATATTAATTATTTTTTCATTTTTTCCATGAAAATTTTCCTTAAATGGATTTATGACACTCGTTAGCATTTCCCTATATATATATTTGATAACTTTTATAATAAAATTTTAAAAAATTATGAAATTTTCAGTAGTTCCAAAATCTTTCAACCAAACATATTCTTAACTAATTAACCAAAACACAACAAATATGCTAAATGTCTATACTATATTATAACTAACCAAAACACAGACAATATTCTTTATTTTATTTCCGTTTAATTTCCGCACTTCAAAACATTAGGCAATTTGGTGTCCAAACCACTCCATCTCTCTTTTGTGATTTACATTTTATTGGATGATAAAACATTTAATAGA
Source organism: Zanthoxylum bungeanum (assembly GCA_019454045.1). Classification (NCBI taxonomy): domain Eukaryota; kingdom Viridiplantae; phylum Streptophyta; class Magnoliopsida; order Sapindales; family Rutaceae; genus Zanthoxylum; species Zanthoxylum bungeanum. The sequence continues at coordinate 283,457 of SKCR01021023.1, read as the reverse complement.
GATTAGGCACCTCAAATCTCTAAAGGGTTTAATCTTAGAACCTTTTTGGTTACTTTAACCAAATTTCAGTTATAGTTAGAACCGGCCACGATTCCGGTTCCAAACCAAAATCGAACAAGAATCAAACTGTACGATTCCGGAATCAATTCTTTATGGTTCAGTTAGGGTTCCGGAACCAATTCCGTACGGTTCGATTAGAATTCCCTTTCGTACAGTTCGGTTAATGGTTCCATAACAGAACCCAGTCGTTGGATAATTCTAGTTATAGATATCCCTTCCAAAAGTTCTCTGGGATTCTAATCTAAATATAAATGAAACCATTAAAGGCAATTTGTTAGCTACCAAGATTCATTTACTCTGTTACCAATTTTGAAATGAAACTTTCCAAGTCAACTCAACTTTCCAAGTCTTTCTGTCATGGCTGCAATAAAATAATTGATTACACAGAACCAAGTCTTTTGATATATTGAAAAACCATTTCCTTGCAAGTTGCAATATATACTAGTGTTAATACTTAATACCATACACGGTACAATAAACTATTTTTTTTCTAGTATCTATTTGCTGAGCCAAGACCTTGGCTTTTGCTTTTGGGTTGTATATATACGGCACAAGTGTATTGAGAAATATTAAAAGAGAGAAAATTTAATCTTTGATTTTTGATAGCTTGTTAATTTGCAATGGAGAATTTGATGGGATTGCTCAGGATTCATGTTCTCAGAGGAGTGAATCTTGCTATCAGAGATGTCAGAAGCAGTGATCCTTATGTTGTTATCAAGATGGGAAAACATGTAATTTTATTTATTTATTTATTTTGTTTTTATGATCATTTTTGTGTTTCCTTTTACATTTTGGCTTCTGGGTTTGTTGATCGTCAATGATTTTGTTTTGTTTTGTTTTGTTTTTATTTTTTATTTTGTTATTTTTGGTTTGGTGTTCAGTTGCTTGGTTGACTTTGTTTTATCTCTGTGATAATTCCAAAGAGTTTGTGCTTTCATGGTGTTCACGGCTTAATGGGATTAAAATGAAAAAAAATCCTTCTGATAACTGAAGTTTGAACAATAAAACAAGTAAGATGTTTTGTTTAGTTCTATTGTTTGTTAATAATTGTTTTATTCCATTAAAATGATTCCCAGAACCATGGTGCCCTGATTTTATTTTTCAAAGCTTTTTGGGGTTCGAAATTTCTCCGAAAATAGAGATTCATTCCATTTTTGGTTAATGGCTATGTGTGGTTGTGTGTCTATTTCATATGTAGTACTAGTGAGTTGGCATTTTGCTTTAATTGATTGAATCTGGGCCAATTGATAATTTATGCATATTGAAAATTGATAAATGAAGTAAACGGTGATAAAATGACGATTAAAGCTAATTATAAAATACATATGTTAAAATTATTTTTGATAACCTTTTGTTCATATATCATTACTCATGCATATTTTGTGAAATTGAGGCCTTTATTGTTTGGCCCCCCACTGTAGACACACAAAAGCAACAAAAAATTTGGCTGTTTGAAATTTTAACTTTGATACATGATTTTTTATTTTATTTTTTTCCCTCGAAGTATTGTGATTTAGGAGTTTTCAGATTCACCAGAAAGGCCTTTTGTGTGTATTTTTGTAGTATTCGATCAAGTGCTTCCATAGAATGCACTTTAATTGGAAAGCACAATAAATTTATTCATTTATTAGAAGCAAACTCCCTTTTGGACTTTTTTTTTTCCAGTTTTAATGAACATTGGATCTAAATGTTGCTTATTTGAATTGAATGTTTCAAAAATAAAACGTCTTAATGCAGAAGTTGAAGACTCGAGTTGTGAAGCAGAATATCAATCCTGAGTGGAATGAAGATTTAACCCTTTCTATTTCAGATCCAAATCTTCCCATCAAGCTTGTAAGTACTACAATTTTTAAAAATTTGTAACAAAAAGGCCAGAGGCAGAGGCATGATTTAATTTTACGGGTGGCTAAAATATATAATAGTGGATAAATTTTTGGTTTTTTAATTTTAATTTTGGAGATAAAAAGCATAAGAAATTACAAATATAACCTATGTTTTGGCATGTTTAGTCAACCAAGGGCGGCTCAAGGATATTTGAGTTCTTTCATGAAATTTTTTTATGAAGCCTCATTACATTCAAATATATATTTTCTATAGTTGATATTTTTTTCTATTCTAAATAAAATTGGAGCCCTCCTAAAATACATTATATAACTTAAAAATTACAATTTTAGGATAATTATTTATTAAAATTTTAGTAGGGAAATGACTAAAAAAATGGAGCCTTCCTAAAACTTTGGGTTTTAGATGATTGTCTAGTTTGCCTAGATCTAAAATCGGCTATGTAGCCAACTAATATTGCCGCTCTTGAAAGGCCCTGGAGTTAAAAAATAAATTCAATAATTTTAGGGAGATATTTTTTTTATGATATTCTAGTGACATTCATGTTTCAAGCAGTTGTACACTCTAATCTCTCCCCAAAATGTACAACTGTTTAAAATAAGAATATCACCTAAATATAACTAAAAAATGTCCTCCAAGAAATGTCGAAAAAATATTTACCGATGAGAATTTCGCTTTCATGTTGAGTGCAGTCAGTTTATGACAAGGACACATTCAGTCTAGATGATAAAATGGGAGATGCAGAATTTTACATCACTCCATTTGTGGAAGCTCTAAAGATGCAGTTGCAAGGCCTCCCAAATGAAACTATAATCAGGAAATTACTGCCAAGCCGAGAAAACTGCTTAGCTGAAGAGAGCTGCATTATTTGGTCTAATAATAAACTGGTTCAAAACTTGTTCCTAAGGCTCCGAAATGTTGAGACTGGTGAAATTGAAATCCAATTGGAATGGATTGATATTCCAGGTTCCAGGGGTCTGTAGGTCACATCTTGCTCTATCAGTTTGCTGCTAAAATTTAGTGAACAAAAAAGGCTTTGAGAATCACTTGTACTGGATTTTGCTGTAATGCTTTGCTGTATATCAATACGCCCTCAACTTTCAGTGCCATTGTGCAGTGATTAAATAAGGCTAATAGCAACTGTTTCATTGTTCACTGCAATTAATGTGAAATGGGCAAGTTGTAAACTCTTATCTTTTAGGGAAATTATCAACCATCTACCCATTCTAAGTCAAAATTTGAAATTTTATCATGTTTTTTTAAAAAAAATTCATCCATCCATCTCAAATTATGAATGAATATTTTACCTCCAAAAACTAGTAATAGCTGAAATTTTATACCTAAAACTACTAAAAAATTAGTAATTGGGATGGGAAATGTCAATTTTTCATAAATTAGGATGGACAAATGAATTTTTTATTTTTTTAAAAAAAAACTAATATATTTCGAATTTTAACAAAACAACGGATGATAATAGTTTCCCACTCTTGTATTATGCAATATTTTAAAACCCGAACCGAACCGGCCAGTTCGATAGGCAAAAACTGAGACCTGATTCAAATTCTAGTTCGGGTGATCCTATGGAACTGGTTTTAAATTGACCCGGTCTCAAACCTACTTAACCGACCGAGTCAATTTAAAGCCGATTTGGTGGGTTTCTGAGTTAATTAAAAAAAAAAATTTAAATATGAATCATTCAATGCTAAAATAATACAAGCCATTTAGGCTTTTAAGCTAATTGGGCCCAATTATTAATCTTCTAATTTTATTTTGATAACGATCATTTTTATAAGGAAAACCCCACCTTGAGGCCCTGTACTCTCAATGTTTTTTACATTGCACCCCTGTACTAAATTTTCTACACATTGTACCCATGTACTCTCAATGTTTTTTACATTGTACCCTTGTACTAAATTTTCTACACATTGCACCCCTGCACTCTCAAAAAATTGACATTCCACCCTTATTTTAACGGTAAGTTAACAGAGTTGAGAAATATTCTGACATCACCCACCCTTATTTGTGTCATATCTGCCTGGTTTAGGAAGAAACACCTATGCTAAAAAGAGAAGAGCTAAAAAAATGGGTGTTTGCTATAAATGTGCACGCATGACATGTAATACTCGTTGTCGTTCTTTAGGAATGATGTCTGATAACCGTGAAGCATCTTTGTTTGTTTTTTGTTGTTCATTAATAACACTCCAAGATCGTAGTTTTGATCTAATTTTTGCAATAAATTAGTTGGATTTTTGAATGTATCAGAAGGAGCATAATATTTATGCGCCCTAACATATAGTTATGCGCCCTAGCATAACTTCAAAGTAAAAAAATTTGTTCGGTCCAATCCGAAATAAGGGTGGGTGATGTCAGAATATTTCTCAACTCTGTTAACTTGCCGTTAAAATAAGGGTGGAATGTCAATTTTTTGAGAGTGCAGGGGTGCAATGTGTAGAAAATTTAGTACAGAGGTGCAATGTAAAAAACATTGAAAGTACAGGGGTGCAATGTGTAGAAAATTTAGTATAGGAGTGTAATGTAAAAAATATTGAGAGTACAGGGGCCTTAAGGTGGGGTTTCCTTTTTATAATGAAATATTGGCTCTTGCTTTCTTGAGCTAACCGATGTGGGATAAGGGAGCATATCATTTTTATAGTGAAATATTGACTCTTGCTTTTTTAAAGTGGCCGATGTGGGCCATTTTGTTTCTTTTGTCTCCATTCTCCAAGCGTCCCTATTTTCATTTTATAATAAAATAATAATATATTATTGACCCCAGTTCAACCTTTGATCCTTAACTCTTTCCCTATCATGGGTCAAGGGATTGGGCTGGGTTTTAAAATATTGGTATTATGTTATCTGTAAACATGATAAGTTGTAATATCCATGATCCGGAGTGGTTACTAGCAGGCAACAGCTCCCACTGTCATCTAAGCCCTTGATTATCACTGCTAAGACACTCAATTCATATGATAACAACTAAACATCACATCAATATGCACACACAAAACACATGAAATCAACTTAATGTATGAACCACATTATATATATATATATATATATAAACTGATTAATCTTTTACAAGATAACAAACTTTTATAACTGTCATACATCAAAAACTAAAACTCCATTCTATATGAATGTAGGCCTCACGTGGCGGACCAAGATATCTAGTAACTACAATACTACTCTTGTTCCTGATCCATATCCTTAAAAGATAACAGTGGCTCACCAGCTGGAAGATCTTATAAAACTGTGTAGTGAAAGGGTGAGTCTTAGTGAACTCGGTGAGTGGAGCCATAAGAAAGCAGAAATGGGATTAGTAAATCAGTTATAAAACCATCTATGTTGTAAAGTACTTGTTGAAACTAATAAAAGTATAAACTAGCTATTTCTTGAAATCTCTGTCTGAAAACAACAGTTTTAAAATCTGAAATCTTAAAATTGTGAGAAATCTTAAGAAAACCTGATACATGAGGGCGTTATGTATCGTCGTCCCCCCATACGCCTAAACTAGTGCCTTGGGGTGTTATGTATCGTCGTCTCCCAAGTCACTCAAGCTGCACTTAGGAATGTCAATCTGAGGCAAGAACGGATCCGGGGGCGTTACGTATCACCGTCCCCCTAGTTCCCCATCTCTAATGCTACATGTGCACATGTTATCTGCTATATCTGTTAATTCCAATAATTCCGTCAATTCCAAAAATAATAGTTAATTCATAGCTAACAAAATCAAATCTCATCGCCAAAACATATCTGATAATAAAATTTCTCAAAACTACTTGTGCTCAAAAGATATATCTCATAAAAAAAATCTTAAACTTGTCTTAAATCGCTTACAATCAGAAAATTAATAAACTTGTCTTAAATATAGCTCGTGTGAATCATTAACTCATCATCAAATAAAGAAATAAATGAATCAATCAAAACTGAAATCAACTACTCCACTCATTGTGCTATGATGAGTCTAGAGCGCTTCACGGCGTAGGCGAACGTTGGGACTCCTGGCACCGATCTAAAATCAAAGCAATAATTAATTTTTATAACTCAGAATATTTTCGTAAGACACAAAAGAATAGGTAATGCATGGATACTTAATCTTGCCGGAAATTAGGAATATCTTGGGAATTTACAAATTTTATGAACCTAGGTTCAAAGTTACGTAAGTCGCACTTACTGAAACTTAAGCTTAATCTTGCAACTAAAAATTCACTGCTTAACAGCTAACTTTGGAAATTCGCTATAATTAATAAGGATTGAACTAGAATCTGAAATTTTTATATGATGGACTTAAATGAGTCTAATTTATGCTAGCTTTTACGGATCTCAGAGTTGATTTCAGAAACTCAAGTTATAAACAAAAGTTTAGGGACTGTTCAAACAGAAAAACTGGATACAGTGGCAGCAGGTCATCCAACTTTAAAAATTCGGTTTGGCTTCATCTTAAGTCCAAAAATATTAATTTTTAGATATTTTATTCTATTATATGTCTAGTTTACCTAAAATTTTATAATTCGTCATTTCGACTTCAAAACTCGACTTACAATCAATTCTTTATGACCAACTCATAATGATTTTGGGCTTATTATAAATTTGGGTCCACTAATTAAAGTTGGTCCAGTAAGCCCTATTTCGAATATGGCCCATTAGCCCGCTAAGTCGTCTTCAGCATTCCCTTATCTTTTTCTAGGCCCGAGAAATTTTTTTATCTAAGTCACCAAGATACGATTCTAACTAAGTTATAAAATTTTCTGTCATTACAAAAGTTTTACGGACAACTTTATTATTTTTCAAGGGTTTTTATCAATTTCCCATCGGAATATTAGCTTAACTGCAATCAAACACTTTTGACTTTTAATTTGCTCACTTTTTACACTCGAAGTTATTTAAGTATATCAAAGCCCACCTGGACGTTAACAGAGTGAGCTTTGTTAAGGGATTTTGCATGTAATGATTGAAATGCCCATACAGCGTAACTTGATAGGAAAAGACGGATTTAGCCAAAAAAAAAAAAAAAAAAAACTTAACATGATATAGTCGTTGCAATTTGAATGTTGGAGACAAAAGTGAAGATTATATGAACAACTCAATTGTATAAATGGAATACTCAATTGTATAAATGGAATACAAACACTTGCTTAATTTCAAAAAAATACTTAGAAAATTCTTAACAATTCAAAAACAAAATATACAATCAAGCTTTAATTTAAGTGTTGGTTTTAGTGGAGAAAACAAAGGAAGAAAGGTAAAATACAATCTAAAATATTGTCATTATCGTGTGCAAGAAGTTGCTATGGTATCAACTACATACAAAATCCAAATGCTATGTTTTGGTCATACATGTTGAAACGTTGTAGATTTTTGGAATGACTTATAGATGAAGACTTCATAAATTCTAATATAATTGATCAGAGCTCAATTGGTAATCAATACATGCATCAAATTGATGATCTAACGAAGATAGAAAAAGCTAAAAGCATGAAAGTAAAGCTTAAAAAAAATATAATCATTTTTCTGTTTGCTATTGTAATTGGATTATATAAGCGTAAATGATGAAATATGCAAGAACATAATTTTTTTTTTTAATGTCAGCCAATTACTTGTCCAAAATATATTTTTTCGAAATTATTTCAAAAATATCATAGTTATGTAAAATATTAGCTTCTAAAGAAGTAACAAGTCTGATAAAAGTTCATTACTCATGCAAGAGCATATTAAAAAAAACATACTTAGAAACTTCAAGACTAAGTAGATGCCATATATGATTGTTGTGATAGATGTTCTGATGATCGTTAAGGCTGAGTTGTGGTCACTGCTGATGGTGTATCTGGAAATACAAAGAAAAAGAAATAATTTTTCAGTCGTTAGTAAGTAAATGAAATAGTTAAATCATTTGAAATATTTGAAATAATTGAAATATTCAGATACTGTCCATATACCTCTTCTTTTGCTGCTTCAAACAATTGCCTTTCTAGCCCTTCTCTTTGAACTTGAACCTAACGCCTACATTGAAACACACAGTCATTTTCAACCAAACCCAAAATCAAAATGGAAACATACAAACCTGACTATTAGTAGTTCTAACAGCTCTACAACATTTGGCCTCAAAAGGTATGCTCTCACATTATGGTTGGTCAGATGGAAGAAGGAGCGATTGAGAAGACTCCTTAATTTTTTATGAGGCTCATTGGATGCTCTCTTTTTAGTCACATTTGGCATTCCAATCTTCTTGAATAAAATTGGAGGATCAATAACAGGCCTTCCAATAGACATACATATTATAACATCAGAAATAAGATTGAACATTACAGAATAAGTATTTTATATACCTCAATGCTATAACAATGTGATATGTATTCCTTAACTTTGTGTCTAGTATAAAGAATCCCGGCTATTGAGTGTTCACATGGGATCCATGAAATTTCCCAATACCCATAATCACATGTCCTCATATATAATTTAACTATAAATCTTCTTGTTAGGTAGTAAGATTTATCCATCACCTGAAAGTTAAGTTCTCCAAAAGGCACCACATTCATTTTCTGCCCCAATTTGCATAATTCATCACTTTTATTGTTTACATTTGGTGGAAACTTCTCAATCATCTTTGTTGCCTCTATTTTCTTGTAACGACCAATAATCTCGACTATTGTTATATTGTGGGACGAGTGACACATAATATAAATTATGCTTGAACACATATACACTCATGAAATGACTTTGGGGACAATCGGTAGATTCTTCGAGATTCCGATACGAGATGGTATGATATTCCACTCCGGACAGCCCATGGTATTTGGGCAATAACTTTTTTTTTATACGAAATCAGATTTTTATGAATTTTATATCATCGAAAAGCTAAGATCGACACCTACAACTTTGGTATTGAATATTTGTCCAAATTCGAACCAGTACCTGAGGACCATTCTAGTAAATGAAGGGGTTATATGGCGGAAATTCGGTAACGCAGCAGAACAGTGGAAAATCAAAATTTTCCGATTTCAAAATTTTTTCTCGGATCAATTAAATAAACTTATTTACTTCATTACCCAATTATCAAATTATGAAATATTACACAAGAAATCAAATTTTTGTGTAATTACCAAATTGCCCCAAAACTATGCATTTTGTTCATTTTAGTCCTAAATTGTTCAAAATAATTTTAGATGATTCTAAATCATTACAATATGAATTTAACATGTCCTACACAATGAAATTCAAATTGCAACAAAAATTCCCAAAAAACTTGACCAAGGCCGAGAGCCTCATTGGAGGGCAAATTGTGCATTTTTCACTTTACATGTTCAAAACACATGAAGATGAAATCCAATCAACCCAATATTTTATATGCATCAATACACATCCAAATACACAACATAAATGAAAGTTGTTTCCATATAAGGAAAAAGATTTCAAAGATATGATTTGAGATAGATTTGGTTTTGGAACCATGGATTTTCAAAAAGTATTTTAGTTTCTATTTTAGTTTTCCACTCACTTAGATCGTTCAAACAATCTAACCACCCACTCCCAGTTTATTTGTTTTGCAGGTTTACTCGAAGTACGAACTCGGGAGAATGGATACTGATGGCAGTCACTAGGGAGTTGGTCCACCAGGTCAAGTCAGAGTTTAGTTCTATCAGAGGCAAGAAAAGTCATATAACATACATGTTATATAGTAAAGATTACATATATAATCCATTATAGGTTGCCACCGTCAGATTTGTAATGTGTAATAAAATTGAGTACTTAGCATTAAAAGTGTTATGAATTTATGTTGATATAGTTGGGCAATAATCCCATGCATAAGTTTATATATGAACTAAGATTAGCAGTTTTTAGAGAGTCAGAGGCTCAGAGGATAGAACGACATATTCCATGCCGATAACTTCTCCGGATTGGGGATGTACATTTCTTTTGCTGAATCTTTTCGTAAGCCTGCATCTAACTTCTTCAAGCATGGTCATGCAAAGCTTCCCCCATGACTTATAATCCAATTATTAATACATTCAAATGCATTATTCTCCATACGGTCAACCTTACATACTTTGTCATATGCATACATAGACCATGTATACCTAGTTATTCCTACCACGACCCCCTAGAGCGAGCCCAAGCCTAGAAAGGGGTTCGCGGATCTCTTTAATTCGAGTATTCTATAAGACATGTAATTAAAATATATTGCAGAGAAAATAATACTTCATAAAATAAAGTTTAACAATTATCTGAAAAACCTCCATAATTAAAGTTTACAACAATAGTCTTGAAAATATGGAAATAATGTCATAATCTCCTAACACAAAAGAAATGTCTGGCCCAACCCGAAGATCGGCTGTGGCTAACATCCCGCCTAAGCCAGGATGCTACCGGCAGGAGACAGGCAAATCCTAACTCCATAAGCCTCTGACTCTGTCGAAATTTCGGCATGACCTCTGCTAAAAACGAACAACCTGGATCAAGTCCAGCTCCTCTAAACAACCTATTGGGCCCGACACTAATAATATACACCAAATCAATAAACTCAAGACATAATAATTGGGCTCCATGCCCGAAAACGTACGTATAAACAAAACTTTTACAAACTTTAAACTTATACAACTAAACTTATAAACAACTCAATTACTTTACAAATAAACTCATAAACAACTTGACTCTTATACTCCCAAGACCTGGTGACTGGCTGACTGCAACGCTGCTATCCGGCTTCTCAAGCTTTGGTGTCTGTGGTCGACCGATCAGGTCACCAACCTGCCAAACTCAAACACTGTAGTGGTGTGATTCATAAGACTCAGTAAGTAACTATGCTCATTCCTTGAGCATCAAACACAAGCAAGGTCTGAATTCCATTTTTATAATCTGAACTTTTTGTGATCATGCACTTATATCACAGTCTGATTTATTTTTCTGATTCCTTATCCATTTATAAACTCATTACTAGTTACTAGTCTTTCTAACTATTCATACGTGAATTTTAAGCTCTGTTTCTTATTTACAACCAACATCCATATTATACTTATTAAGTTCCTATATCTCTAATCATCAAAATAAATTTCATTACGCTTCTGCTGCACTATTCTGTTAACTTATTACTTACCTACTTACTTTTTGCTAATCTAGATTGGTTACATACCATACTTATCTTTCTTTTATTTATTTGAAATATCATCAAATCGGATTATAAAATAATCTTTCTATTAAACATCCAGCAAATTAACATTAACCATATAATCACACGCTAGTATCTTACAAACTGTTCCTTCTATGTAAACATATAATACACACAGGCATCAATCATAATCACATAAATATAATCATGCTATCATATTCCAATGTCAACTATATGCATAACCTATAAGCTGCAATGAACTTTAATTATGCCATACTTTTTAGAAAATACTTTCTGAAAACCTTTTTCTGAAATACTCTTTTCTGAAAGTTTCTTTCTGAAAACTCTTTGCTGAAAACTTTACTTGAAAACTGGTTTTTGCTCTAAGATTACGAATCTCTTATAAAACTAATGTTTCTGGAAACTTTCTTTTCAAAAAAAACTCTTTCTGAAAGCTGTAACTGAAAACTGAAATCTGAAAAACTATTTCTAAATTTTGTTTCTGAAAACTGTTTACTAAAACTGAGTTCTGAAATCTGGATACATTAAATCTGAAAACTATGTACTGAGTCTGAAAACTGAAAACCGCTCTACGTCCAAGACCATAACTCAACTGGACGTCTCTCTACACCCAGTACCATAACTCAACTGGATGTACTCTATGCCCAGGACCATAACTCAACTGGGCATCTCTGAACTGGTGGTGCTTTACGCCCAGGACCATAACTCAATTGGACGTATCACACCACAAACTAGAACTGGGGGTGCGGATCAATGCTACCACCCAAGCTTTGAAACCAGGATTTCGGGGATCTATCAACCCTAGTCCTGCTCGAGGATCTGAGAGCGTCCCCTCAGTCCTCCACATGTGCACATATCTCTGAATCCGTCAATTCCAACTGTATCTCAAGTTACATACTGGGGTGAGTTTTACCTCATGCCCCGAAAAATTTAAAACAATAATGTGTATCTCAAAATTGTAAAAACATTTTCTGAAATACGATTCTTTTTCAAAAACATTTGAAATTTTCTTTAAAACTCTTTTTGAATCCCAAAACTATTCTTAATTTCAACTTAAATCATAATGCACAAATATGCACATGCACTTCTTATGCTTTCACTTACCATTATCTTTAGGTTGCTATGTAACTACATGTATAGGTTCATGCATAAATATAATTTAATGATTATGTATTCTATTACTTGTATACTTTCATCTTTACTTCTTATAACTTATATACTACTCTATTGTCAATATACTTCACAAGCAGATGAAAATGTTTACTTACAATATCAATCGTCACAATTTATTAAGCATATGCAACCCAATATACTTTTCCTATTCAAACTTGTCAAGCTCAAATGCTATAAATGCACTCATCTACAATTCACTATTTCCAACTCAGAATACCATTCATGCTTTACTTACTTTTTCATCATCCGAGCTTAGCTTTCTTTAATGACTATTAATGTTAACAGCTTACAAACAATCTAACGAATAGTTTATATTCAATATATTCTACTCAACTACATAAACAAATACATTACTCAATACACATATTCAACTTAATCAATGATAAAATCAAATCAAACATTAAAACTTAACAATACTTGTTGAATTAAATATCAAATAGCTCGCAATATATTGTTCACACTTTCATAAATTATAAAAACTACCAAATCACAAACATATACTTATTAATATACGCAATTCTAATTAAATACAGACGCCATATCTTTATCTTCTTTTCAAATCATTTAATTTACTTAGAAATATACATAAACTATTCATTTATTTTCTCGCATAATCATGCTTTCCAATAGCCAATCATCACATATCAATGTTTATAACTCATACAACATTACTCATATTTATACACTTTTGTACTAATTCATCATTCCATACCCTCGCAAATGTTAAAGCTTATGTTTATACTTAACCACTGATTCCGTGTTTATGCTTTTTCATTTACATACTTTGCTAACACATACATTCGACTTGAATTTCAGTTTTGTATCAATCATACTTCATAAGTATACTCATATATCTATACTAATATTTGGTTTCTATAAACATTAATTAAACACATTACAATCTCTACTATTATATCAACTAACACGGACGCTCTAATTCAAGTCTCAATTTCAAAATCAAATTAAACTTCTATTACACAGTTCATATATGTAAAACCATATTTCAGTTATTTCATATATATATATATATATATATACACATATGTAATCTCCCTACTACCCTATGGTGTTGCTACAAACAACCTCAACCCATCTAAAACTACTGTCATCACTTCCACTTCTGGTTTCACTATTGTTGTTGTTTCTGCTCACGCCACTGCCACCGCAAATCTCACTACTGCCGTAATCCCAAACTCGGATTTTATGAATCATATAAATACTTAATTACTAATTACGTTGCTTATTAAAATTCTAATTTAATCACTTAATAACCTTATATTCAAATTTCGGAAACCCCCAATTCATAGGGTTCTGTCGAATTCCCTTTTTCTTCTTATCAAATTAATTTTTTTCAATTTAGTAAATTTCCTCTACTTCCATGCTAAAATGCCTAATTTAATATCACTTGAAACCTGGTTCTAATTCATTAGTTTACCCTATTCAAATTTCCCCTCAAAATCAAAACAGCAAAACTAAACCAAATTCAAGGAAATATGAACACAGTACTTACAATTTGTCCCCTCAAACGAAATTAAATCCCAAATTTTCGGACTTGTTCTTCTCTCTCTTCTACCTCTTTCTCGGTCTTTCTCTGTTCAGCTCCCTCTCTCTCGGCATCTTCTCTTCTTTCTGCCTTCTCTTTCTTTCTGTTCTCGACTTTTCTTGATTTCTATTTTCTCTCTCTCTCCTTGTTCTTCTAATTTGCGGTGTGTGGTGTTAAATGAATAGGTGTGTGTATACGAAAACTATATTATGTGCCGGGTGTATATGTCTTCTCTCTCACAGCAGGTGGGCCCCACAGGCACATGATATACCACCTCGTGTGTATATGAATATTACACGTGTGAGTGTGTAGAAGAATATAGGGTTATTTGTATTTGGTGTGGCAAATTTCTGTTAGGTCTCTCAAGTCTAATTATTATTGCCTTATACTAATTTCTCTATAAAAGTCCCCATTATTTAATAAAAATTGACCTCGCGTTCGGTCGCGGCCTCACGCGTGAAATAAAAATTCACGCTAATATTCTAAAATAACCCGAGATGTTACACACGTTGATCAAATCTTGGTACTGCTACTGCTGAGCTGGCGAACTATCTGAAATGTTAGGGATATGTGGCAAGCTTAAAGAGCCTCGTAAGCAAAGTACTCATACCCTCAACATCACCTCACCAATAAAATATGGATATATATATATATATATATATATATATATATATATTTGTGTGTATATATATGTGTAATAATTTTGAAAATAACATCTACAATAAAAAAAACTATCTCAACAAATAATTCTCACAAGAATACAAACATCCATCAAATATGGTTGCTAATTCGGGTTCGGTATAAAAGTGGATTGAAACTATTTGAAGAGTACCCCATCACTACTCTTAAGGTTTCCTACCATATCACCTGTATAAATGTACAAGTGGGGGTTGAACCACGCTCATCCGCTAATCTCGCATGACATCACATAACCTCACATCACCTCGCATCTCTGACCATTATTATACAAAACTCGGCAACATAACAGAATAACATACATAATCTAATATAATAAAATCTCACATTCAATCCATCAATCTTGTCTCAACAATCACGAATTTGTAATTCTCATGTTTTGAATAACTCAATAAATAACTCAATATATATTTATAAATACACACACATACACACACATATATATATATAACAATATTTATACGATAATACACACACACACACACAACACTTTCTTACAACAAACATCAATCAATAAATAATGATGTTAAGGGAATCATCATGCATTGTACTTATCTCAATCCACGCATAAGTCCTCTATATGTTTATATCCTCGCTAAGACCTGAAAAGTATAAAATTATGATCACGTTCCTAAATTTACTAAAATTATGATTTTACCCTCAAACTTTCTAAAATTTCAAATTAACCCCAAAACTTTTCTACGATGCTAGTTTAGTCATAAAACTCTAAAATATTACTTATTAATCCATAAAAAAAAAAGAATTTACAGATTTACACTCCTAATTATGTCAATATGCAATTAAGTCCAGAACTTTTAAAATCTTACATTTATACCCCAAAAACTATAAAAATCACGTACCAAGCTCCATTAATTTCCAATTTTCACAATGAAAGTATCAGTGGTCATTATTCATCACAAGGATCACAATGATGGTAGTGGTGATGGCTGATGCACGGTGGTTATCGACGAATGATCAAACGACGATAATTATCATTTTTAGCTTGTTTCACAACAAACAAAGGTCAGATTTGGATAATGAAAGTGTCCACACTGCGTATCTCGATGATGGGAAGATTTTGGTAATGAAGGTGAGAGTCACCCGCAGCACCAAGTGGAGGAGTTACAGCAGCACGTGGGTAAGCGTCCATTAGAGTCTCAGTGGTGGACTGGTTGCATTGGATTCGTCTCATCGAGATGATTCTTCAGATGTAGTCACTCACCAACAGACAACGTCGAACAAGACACTTTCTCTCTCTGGACACACTTTCTTTCTCCAAAAACTCCTTGGAATTTGCTCTCAAATCTCTCTAAAAATGTCTTCAACACACATTACTCACCCTCTCCCTTAATCTTACATAAAAAAAAACTCCCAAAAC
The DNA here is from genome assembly GCA_019454045.1 of Zanthoxylum bungeanum. Lineage (NCBI taxonomy): Eukaryota > Viridiplantae > Streptophyta > Magnoliopsida > Sapindales > Rutaceae > Zanthoxylum > Zanthoxylum bungeanum. Next base: position 267,641 of record SKCR01021023.1, on the reverse strand, counting down.
GCTAAGGTTGGTTTGATTATTAATGGTATATTATGTGTTAGTTAGGTTAGGAGTGGGTGGATTATTGTTGATAATTTGTTTGATTTGAGGAAAGGAAACATATTAGGTAAGATAATGTGGTTGTGGGGAATTAGTTAAGAAAAATCAATTTACTTTAATAATGTTAAGCATGATGTTACAATCTACCCACGTTACTGTTGGAGTTAGTGCTTGGAGCGCCAATCCGAATAATGTATTGTACATTATATTTTATTATTCATTCAACATTTACTAATGGTAATGTCAATATGCATATTAGATTGATATTTATGTATGTATCTGTATATATATAGATATATAATGAAAATGACATTGATCTTAGAATATTCATGAAATAATACTAGACACTGGGTGGTCCGACATTGGGATAATATTACTATTATAAACTATTCTTCAAGTAAATATTCCTAGTCATTAGTTTTGGAATACGGTCAAATTCCTATAACCTAGAAAACTACCATATATCGTATATTGGAATTGGAGTTCCAATAGTTTAACTCGATGTACCATGAGCTTGGAAGCTCGTAAAGACATGTGAGTATTCGTTGGAGCAAATACCAAATGACTCACATGTGATTTCTAATATTTGGAGGTACATATTGTTGGGGTTGGTGCTCAGAGCGCCAATCCGGACCGTATTTATGTCTGACTCATGAATACGAACATCCCATTATTCCATAATATTACTTATTTATGGTTTCACCTCTTGTTTTTATATACGTATTCGATCTGATTACGATTAGATTGAAACTAAATGTGGTTTAGTGATATGTATATATTAGACAAAGGCCCGATAATATATAATGCAGTACACAGTTACAAAGTTAGTTTGTAATTGACATTGGGAAGTGTCACTGCTATATGTATATTATCAAACATAGTTCCTGGTCAAGATTTGCTAACACGGGTCGGTTAGTCAAATCCGTTGAGACCAGTACATGTCGTATATCGAGACTTGGTCCGATGGTTTATCCCAATGAACCATGAGTCTATGGAGACTCGTATAGACGTGTAGGTGTTTATAGTGGATAAACACTGAACGGCTCACCGAAGATTCTTAATGGATGGTACACCAACGTCAATAAGAATCTTCTCGGGTTGAGTAGCATAGTGGTCCTTCGACTTGAGACACCACTGTGGATGTATGAGACATCCTCCACACTTAGATGGCAGTCACGTCACCGATCTATTTAGATCAGACCTCCGCCTGTTCGTTGGGTGTGGATCGATCCTCAGGATATCCTGTGTGTGTCAAGATAGGATCCGTCAGTTCTGTGTACAGAGCATAGGTAGTCCATATATATTTAGCAGTCTGTTAAATCTGTGGCCACAGTATACATCGGAAGTAAGTTCCGAGTGTTATTTAAAGATTGCTAATAGATACGTCGACGAGATAATACCTATAGAGATTTGACGTTTACATCTATATCTCTGGGATTATCTGGATACCTGTGACGGAGAGATTATACGTATGCAATGACCTCGACCTGTATGATTCAGCTAGTTTATCCGTGATCGTCATAATCTACGGGTGGATAGATTATGGACATGAAATTGGATTTCGTGACGGATATACCTGAATCTAGAGAGTCTCAATAATGAAACATACTCGTAGAGCACTAGAGCAACATTTATGAATAATGATGATTATTTATAAATCGTTTAATCGTTAAACGAAAAATACATGCGAACGGGCCGAACCGTCATTTCCTAATTAATGTGTATTTGTATTTAATATATGATATTATTAAATACACATTAATAATAGTCAAATAAGGTATTTGACATATATCATCAATATATGTATTTGAGATATTTAAAGTAAATATAATACATATATTTGATATATTTGTATTTAATTAATTATTTAATTATTTAATTGTTAAATGATTAATATAATTAAAATATAAATATATCACCAAATGATAAAGTTAGGAAATGATTATAAGTTGCAATTGTTGACTTATACATTAAAGGAAATGGTTGTCAAATTGATTTTGACTTCTTAAGATATTTGTTCAAAATTGTTTGAAAAATGAAAATATCTTTTTCCTTTATTTCTTGTTATAAATTCGGCCATACACTTTAAATATAAGAGTTATATTTTCTTAGTTGCATTTGTTGACTTAATTAAATATCTAATAAGTGTTATTTGGATATTTTATGCAAGTTGCCAAATGTAAAGTGAAATGAAATTGAAATTGCAAAAACTTGTATTTGGCTAGGTAATTTCGGCCAAGGCAATTGTTGTCTAAGTATATATTGTTTTTCATTTCATTTCATTCTTAACCTAATACACTTTAAAGAAAACAATCCATTAATGGAAGCAAAGGAAGCTTGTGAGAAAGAAAGAAGAAATCAAAGAAAGCTTGGATTTTAGTAAGTTTTTCCAACTTGCTATTAGAAAGGAAAATGTTCCTTAGGATCTAGGCTTTAACATATGATGTTCTTAGGTTATTTCTTTCTTTATTCCTTGTGGTTTTGTTGATGGAAGTTTTGATGAAGTGTAGAGCATGTAGATAATGGAGAGGCTTGTGACTAGTGTAGTTATAAGTTCTTTTAAGGTTTTGGAAACCATGTTGCTAATCTAGAGTTGTTGACCCACTCTTAGATGACCTAGATTTGATCTTGAGTTGTTTCATTGTGTTGAGACTTTGATTGGATGGAAGAAACATGATTGAAGTATTGATTTAACCAATTTGGTCTAATTTGTCCAATTTGAAGAAATTGAAAAATTAGGGTTCATGACCAATTCCAAATTTGGGGGTTTTCATATATGTTGTGCATTTGGATGTGTATATGATGCATATAAAGTTTCATGTTCATTGGATTACATCTTGATGTGTTTTGATGCATGAAATGACAAAGTGCACAAATGGCACCTTGAGGTGCATTCGGCCAAGGATTAGAATTGGGATTTTGGTGCTTTTGGTGTTTTGATGTTTTGAACATGCTAAGTTCATCTTAGAAATGATTTAGAATCATTCAAAATTGATTAGATCAATTTCGGACTAAAATGGACAAAATACCAAGTGTAAGGGCAATTCGGTAAATTCACTTAAATATGATTTATTGAATTTTATTTCATAATTTGATTATTGGATAATTAAATAAATATGTTTATTTAATTAATCCGAGAAAAATTTTGAAATCGGAAGATACGATCTTCCACCGCTTCCGCTGCGTTACCGGATTTCCCCCTAAAACCCCTACAAAATGGTATCAGAGCGAGTCTGATTCTAGGCCTCCATAAATGATTAGCTTGTTTTATTCAATGTTTAATCATGTTTTCTTGACTTTATACATGCATGTTATAATCTAATTTGATTAGATTTAGGGTGTATGACACTTAATGGAATATCCCCGCTTAATAAGGTTTAAAGTAACTAGTATTTGAATACTTGTTTCTTGGTCCGTCTTGTCAATACGGTTTATAAATATCTTTCGTTGACTACATCCGAGACCGTGCCTCTGCTGTGAGGGTGTAGCTGATAGAAATTTATTTATGCCGAATGTATATTAGATACTAGATAAATTCAAGCGAAAGCGGAATCCTGAACGTGCCCTAGCTGTCAGGGTTACGCAAGTAACTTGAGTTTATCATTGACAAGTTTAACCTTGGTACGTCTCCTTGTGGGCCTGCCTTCGCAGCGACAACGAGAAACGGCCAGGACCGGAACCTCGGAGTCACTAGTGAGTGATTGACAATTAGTTGTCTACCTGTGAATATACGTAGGCGAGACCGTGCCTCTGCTGTGAGTCGAAATATATTCATGGGGTCCTCTTCCCATTATGGAATTCGATTTAATTATTGAATTCTCGTCTTTCCGTTGGGGATTACGGCATTACGTAAAAATAGTGGGAGGCACTGCTAAGTTTAAAATATTCCATAACTTAGGCAGTGTATGTTATTATGGAAATTGCCGCTTGTTTGTTTCCTTATTCTTGTTTATATAGAATTAAACTTATTTACTGCACACATATTTTGATATGTTATCTGACTAGACTCTTGGTTGCAGTTATTCTAGAATAGGTTCTAGATACTACTAGACTAGGATATTATTAGATTGGTCTAAACCATCGGGAACTGTTGTTCCGATTTTCTTCAAAAAAAAGATGGTTAGTGACTTAGTTTCTAAGTCATGATAGATAATCTAGATAGATATCCCTTTAGGATATAATACTTTAGAGACAATAGTTTCTTATGCAGTAAGAATTGACTTGAATTAGTTCATGTCTCGAGATTCTTGACTGGCATTTAGAAAGCCCTATTAGGTATTTGTTTATCTAGTAATGACGTTTCTAAGCTTTAATTACCTTTAGAGGTAATGTGTCTGACACAATTTGCTAATCAGTTATTTACAATTGTTGTGAATAGTTGAATGCAAATAGTAAAGCTAAAGAAAGGAGATGCGTATATTTGTGTATAGAAAATATCGATTTTCACAATACTACAACTATAGGTATTGGATACCAGATCTCCCGTCTAGTTATTTGAAATATTGGTTAACGATTGTTTTGATATTTGATATCGGAACTTGCGACTATTGGATAGTCACTTGTTCTTTATAAACAATTGTTACATATTTTATAATAACTAGTAGTGTCATTGACGTAGAGATAAACATTAAAAAAATTATTCGGTAAAGTAAATAATTTAGAACGGTGCTTTATGAATTTAATCACTTAAGCATTGGATGCTTATTCCGTATGGTAAAGATGGTTTGATACTAGATCACACCACACATCCTTATCCATTTAATGAATATTGTATTCAGGAAAGTGATTAAGATCTCGTTTAACCAATGATTGTCATTGGACCACCAAATTTATTTAACTGATACATTGGATGTATGTAGTTTAATAAATAATAATTGCTTAAGGTAGTTTTCTTTATTTCGTAACTTAGTTGATGAATTGTCATAACTTAGTTACGTGTTTCTGAAGGAACACATATTGAAAGTCTTGAAAGTATCAAGAACTTTCAATCTGTTCTGATGAAACGTAGATTGAACATTTTTGACTTGTTCAAATATATTCAATCTAAAGTATTTTGAAATTGATCCTTAAAATTCATACATGTCTTTGAACTGTTCAAAGATCTTTGATACGATCAAACATTTGAATTTAAAGCAATTAGTTCTAAGGTTATTCAGTGAATATGATTCATATTCAATATTATTCTTCCACGATTCCATCTTGATGGAATTGAGTAGTGGGAGCAATCGAATCTTATATGATTTGATTCGTTTGATATTGAATGTTACCGAATTAGTTTCAATACTCTTGGGGTTATGCTCCAGTAACACTAATTCATCTCTTTAATTAATGTTCCATTAATTTCTACAGTTACATATATGATATGTATAGGTAGAAAATTTGAATCTTGAAAAGTTTGAGATTTGAATCTTTCTTTTATATAATAGTTATATAATGGAAATTACTTACACCTCGGAGGTATAAGTAAAAGTTTATCGTTTATTCTGTTTAATAGAATATTGTATTCTATTTAATAGAATATCTTTCCTACGATTCTAAGTAATAAAATCGTTTTATTACTTGGTGTGTAACATCAGATGTTAACTATTGTAGAAAAGACTTGACTTATTGAAGTCAAATGTGAGAATGATAAATTATTAATGGAACTACGTAATTAATAAGATGAAACAACCCTTATACATCTTCCGTACAAGTCCAATAGGATAACAGAATCATTCACGAGTATTTGATACTTAATGGTTCCGTTGTTTTCTTACTGAAGAAAAATTATCCTATAACTTATAATGGAAGCGATATTTGATATCGATTCTGGAAGTTCACCATTGAACCATAGATCTAAGATTGTTCATAGCTTACTACGATCAAGTTTTGAACTTGATTACGCTTTCATTATGAATTAGTTCATGATATGTGCTAATTGTTTGCGCAGCGAAAGCAATGTGAGCTTATTAAAGGTTTGACCTTTACAGTATGACAGTGAGAAAAGTTATACTCAGCAATCTATTGTAGATTCTGAGAAAACTTATCTCTAGTCACACTAATTGAACAATTAAAGATATATTGGTTAATGTTGATAATAAACTGTATTTTAGCTAAAGAATGCAAAGTGGCGTTTTTGGATGACTTATTCAGATAAGAGATCAGTTGTGATTTCCTTATTTGAAGAGTTCATTCTGAAATGGCCCTAGAGTTTGTGTTCTGCTGAGATCGCAGTTTAGTGTGCTAGCTTACAGAGCCTATTGTAGACTCGGATAAGTCTTCCAGAAATATGTGTTCTATTTTTTGATATCGTCAATTGTCTGATCTTGTCAAAGTATATAGAATACATATGTGATAAAGGGTTAGTGGGAGCGTACATATTACTTTCTAGTGTTATATATCTTAACGACATTGTCATTATTATGGTAATAATGAGATGTTTGTAAGGTAAAAGATTTACCTAAGTCTTCTTTACTCCGTGAAAGCAGTGGGAGTAGTCTCTGTTATATTTGATATAAAGTTTTATATATGATATAAAACTTGGAGACTTGTGAGATACTCCTATTATTCGTACATTAGATATGATCTAATAAGGACATAACAAGGCTATCTGTATGACAGTTAGTATAACTGTTGGACAGTTATTGTGTGTCTTATAAAAATATTCATTTTTCGTAAAGGATGATTCCTTTTTCGAAAGAGATATTGATTAGAATGTCTAATCAATCTTATGTATCATTTGATGATGACATAATAATACTTTATAATGTGCGATGTAGATATTGATTTAATCGTAATTGTTACGAGTTATTTTGACATCCTATAGACCATATGATGGATCTTGAAACACGTTCTTTGTGATCTTTGAGATATTAAGAACGAGTTTCTAATTCATGGAGAATATAGTCTGCAACCATTAGGGTCATATTAGTTTTGAGACTAATTATGACGTTAGACAGTCAGTCTACGTCATAAAGATGCAGTGGGAGTGTCACGAAGGATTCTACTTTATAGTGGAATTAATGCAACTTATGAAGTATTGACTTATGAAGTTGCATAGTGACCTTTAAAATAGAAGTTTTGAATTGTTATTGTGCTTGCGGTTGTCTTCATAGTATTTTGGATTTGATCCTTAAATACTTGGACAACTCAGTAGCTGTAGCACAATACTGATGTAGCATCAGAGTCATATTAATGTATAATCTAGATTCTACAAAATATGAATGATGTTGACTATGGGAAACGATGGAGTTTGTTTGACAAACTCAATATGTCATAGCGGACTTGTTTTTGTTACCTACCTCTTAAGTACTGGGTGAGCTTTTGAGGGCCATGTGCATACGATGCACATTGAGATGAGTATATGATACCGTGGATTGGCACTAGAGCAAGTGGGAGAAATTGTTGGGGTTGGTGCTCAGAGCGCCAATCCGGACCGTATTTATGTCTGATTCATGAATACGAACATCCCCTTATTCCATAATATTACTTATTTATGGTTGCACCTCTTGTTTTATATACGTATTCGATCTGATTACGATTAGATGAAACTAAATGTGGTTTAGTGATATGTATATATTAGACAAAGGCCCGATAATATATAATGCAGTACACAGTTACAAAGTTAGTTTGTAATTGACATTGGGAAGTGTCATTGCTATATGTATATTATCAAACAAAGTTCCTGCTCAAGATTTGCTAACACGGGTCGGTTAGTCAAATCCGTTGAGACCAGTACATGTCGTATATCGAGACTTGGTCCGATGGTTTATCCCAATGAACCATGAGTCTATGGAGACTCGTATAGACGTGTAGGTGTTTATAGTGGATAAACACTGAACGGCTCACCAAAGATTCTTAATGGATGGTACACCAACGTCAATAAGAATCTTCTCGGGTTAAGTAGTATAGTGGTCCTTCGACTTGAGACACCACTGTGGATGTATGAGACTCCTCCACACTTAGATGGCAGTCACGTCACCGATCTATTTAGATCAGACCTCCGCCTGTTCGTTGGGTGTGGATCGATCCTCAGGATATCCTATGTGTGTCAAGATAGGATCCGTCATTCTGTGTACAGAGCATAGGTAGTCCATATATAATTAGCAGTCTGTTAAATCTGTGGCCACAGTATACATCGGAAGTAAGTTCGAGTGTTAGTTGCTATAAAGATGTAGATACGAGACAACATACATCTATATCAGACGGGATATGATGATAATACCTATAGAGATTTGACCACATCTATATCTCTGTTATCTGGATACCTGTGCGGGGATTATACGTATGCAATGACCTCGACCTGTATGATTCAGCTAGTTTATCCGTGATCGTCATAATCTACGGGTGGATAGATTATGGACATGAAATTGGATTTCGTGACGGATATACCTGAATCTAGAGAGTCTCAATAATGAAACATACTCGTAGAGCACTAGAGCAACATTTATGAATAATGATGATTATTTATAAATCGTTTAATCCGTTAAACGAAAAATACATGCGAACGGGCCGAACCGTCATTTCCTAATTAATGTGTATTTGTATTTAATATATGATATAATTAAATACACATTAATAAATAGTCAAATAAAGGTATTTGACATATATCATTAATATATGTATTTGAGATATTTAAAGTAAATATAATACATATATTTGATATATTTGTATTTAATTAATTATTTAATTATTTAATTGTTAAATGATTACATAATTAAAAATATAATATATCACCAAATGATAAAGTTAGGAAGTGATTATAAGTTGCAATTGTTGACTTATACTTTAAAGGAAATGGTTGTCAAATTGATTTTGACTTCTTAAGATATTTGTTCAAAATTGTTTGAAAAATGAAAATATCTTTTTCCTTTATTTCTTGTTAAATTCGGCCATACACTTTAAATATAAGAGTTATATTTTTCTTAGTTGCATTTGTTGACTTAATTAAATATCTAATAAAGTGTTATTTGGATATTTATGCAAGTTGACCAAATGTAAAGTGAAATGAAATTGAAATTGCAAAAACTTGTATTTGGCTAGGTAATTTCGGCCAAGGCAAATGTTGTCTAAGTATATATTGTTTTTCATTTCATTTCATTCTTAACCTAATACACTTTAAAGAAAAACTCCATTAATGGAAGCAAAGGAAGCTTGTGAGAAAGATGTTCCTTAGGATCTAGGCTTTAACATATGATGTTCTTAGGTTATTTCTTTCTTTATTCCTTGTGTTTTTGTTGATGGAAGTTTTGATGAAAGTGTAGAGCATGTATAATGGAGAAAGCTTGTGACTAGTGTAGTTATAAGTGTTCTTTTAAGGTTTTGGAAACCATGTTGCTAATCTAGAGTTGTTGACCCACTCTTAGATGACCTAGATTTGATCTTGAGTTGTTTCATTGTGTTGAGACTTTGATTGGATGGAAGAAACATGATTGAAGTAATTGATTTAACCAATTTGGTCTAATTTGTCCAATTTGAAGAAATTGAAAAATTAGGGTTCATGACCAATTCCAAATTTGGGGGTTTTCATATATGTTGTGCATTTGGATGTGTATATGATGCATATAAAGTTTCATGTTCATTGGATTACATATTGATGTGTTTTGATGCATGAAATGACAAAGTGCACAAAATGGCACCTTGGAGGTGCATTCGGCCAAGGATTAGAAATTTGGGATTTTTGGTGCTTTTGGTGTTTTGATGTTTTGAACATGATAAGTTCATCTTAGAAATGATTTAAAATCATTCAAAATTGATTAGATCAATTTCGGACTAAAATGGACTAAATACCATGTAAGGGCAATTCGGTAAATTCACTTAAATATGATTTATTTGAATTTTATTTCATAATTTGATTATTGGATAATAAATAAATATGTTTTTAATTAATCCGAGAAAAAGTTTTGAAATCGGAAGATACGATCTTCCGCCGCTTCCGCTGCGTTACCGGATATTCCCCCTAAAACCCCTACACATACCACATTCAATAGGAAATCTCCTCGAGTCGATTGGCATATGTGATCATTTAACTATAAGATAACATTAATTTTATGTGAGATCCTACACACTTAGATACCATGGATGTCAGAAACCTTTCATGGTATGGCCTCTAGATGTTTGTTTGGTGTGGACTGATGCACTCGTGAATCAAGTGCATATCAAGATAGGATTCATCAGCCCGTATGTGTACCATAAGGAATTTAGGTATCCATGTGAGTAAGTCACGATTCTTAAGACTTTGGCCAAATTCACCACTCTGGTGGATCGCATATATCATAAATGGTTTCTGATTAGTTGTAAAGAATCGTGGACATATCGACATGAGATGTGCGCCTTGAAAACTTGACGATGTAATCTATATCTCCTAAGCACAACTCAGATAGTCTACGACGATGGTATTTTTAAACATATATGATGACCTCGACTTGTATAGTTCAGAAAGGTCATTCGTGTTCTTTGTGAATTCGGAGGTGGCCGAATTACTTACATATAAGTTAGGCTTATATGACGAATGTGTGTGGACTTAGAGTCTCACAATATGAAGTGTACTCGTTGAGCACTTGGGTAGCCGATTATTTTTGATAATAAATAAAATTTGATATTATAATTATCAACTAAGATTTCATAAATATCTCTACTATTTGAGAATATTTTGATAATTATAAATATGTAATAATAGGTGTATTTGGCTTGATTTAATTGGATTAAATTAAAGTGGTAGACATGTAACTAATCCATTAATTATACTTTGTCTTGATTTAATTGGATTAAATCAAAGTGGTAGACAAAGGTGATTAGTCATACTTAATTATACATATTTGGATAAATTAGATTAAGCCCACATAAAAATTGATTAGAACTTTTATTAATTAAAAATTACATAAGTTTTGCTATAAATAGCAAGCTTGAGCAAAGTTTTAATCAAGCTTGAGAAAGCTAAAAACAAGCAAGTGTTATAGAAATTATCTTAAGTAAAAGAAGTGTTTAGAGAAGCTTTGGAAGATATCTACAATATTTCAATAATGAGAAATCAAGATTCGATCTTGGATTGAAGCTTGCTAGCATTGGAATCAAGATTGAATCTTGGAGTCAAGCTTGTTAACTTTGGAATTGCTCTACAACATTTCAACAAGGAAAAGAAGATTGGATCTTTGTATCATGCTTGCAAGGTAAGTTTAATCTTCTCCAAAGCTATGTTTTTCATTAGTGAGTTATCATTAGTGAGACAAATCGTGATAAATTATGTATTAGATACATAATAACATAGCTTGATGTAGAAATTAGGCTAATTAATTATGTACGGATACTTTGGAAGTATAAACACAATTTGCTTGTGATTGGAACAAGAACAAAATATTTATGTTAGACATAAATTTGAAATTAGAGTTTGGAACTCTAGATGATAGCTTGGATCTATGGTTACCATTCTAGAATCATTTGAACACCTTTGAGTGACCTAGAATTGTCATGAGTCATTTCATTGTGAGATTCTAATTTGTTTTGGTTTTTGGATTCAAAATTTACGCAAGTGCGTATTTAGAATAAATTTATTTTTTGTAAAAAATATTTGATATTTTGAAAAATATGATTTTTTTTCTATAACATGTGTCGTGGTTGGTTTTGAAATTAAAATTATCAGCTCTTTGAGCTTCCTACAATACGAGGTGTAACGACTAGTAGTCTCGACTACTATTACATTATGGATGAGTGCTACATAATATAAATTATGTTTGAACACTTATGCATTCATGGAATGACCTTGGAGGACAATCGGTAAATTCTTCGAGATTCTAATACGAGATGGTACGATGTTCCCTTCCGGACAGTTCATGTTATTTGGACCATAACCTTCTCATATAAACTCCGATTTTTATGAATTTTATATCTTTGAAAATCTGAGATCGAGATCTACAACTTCCGCGTTGAATATTTTTCTAAATTCGAACCAGAAATAGGTTGAATATACAGATCAAAACTCTAGATGAATAGTTCTCGGACCCATCGAGAGAAATCTCAAACTTTCTCAAATTTTCAAAAAAACCTTTCTTCACTAATACCAATTGCAAATAGCCCATAGTATAAAAAGGGAAACTATTTGAGCATCCCCAAAATTGGAAGAGAAAGAAGAAAAACATGAAAGAAGATGAAGAGAGAAAGAAGAAGGAAGAAGAAGCAAAGAAGAGAAGACAAATACCAATCTCCATAAGTTGAGAAGAAGATTTACAACATTTGAGAGCTTGGAGAGTGAAGGAAATCAAGAGAAAGAAAGTAAGGAAACTTGACCCAAAACTTGGATTGTAAGATTTTGAAAGTATGATGATAAAATAGGGCTATTAGCATGTTAGGGATTGCATTTTGGTGATTGATAAGTAAAGAAATTCATTGTAGAATTAAGTGTCTAAATTTTGAAAATCTTAAGGGTTGAGCTAAAAATAAGAATAACGATATTAAAGAATTATTTGGGGATGATAATTTGGTATAGAATATATGAAGTTGAAGTTTAATGAAATGGATTGTGTGTTGGTTTTGATATAGAAGTGTTGGTGATGCTTTTGGGTAAACTAGATTATGTGAAACAAATGTTGGAAACTTGAGAAAACAGGTTCACATCACGACGCCCAATGGGTCAGTGTCACACCGCATGCAGGGGAATTTATACAGATTCATTTCTGGATTGTTAGCGTCGGGATGCTCAAGGAATTGCATCGCGAAGCGCACTGGAAATTTTCATATACTCATTTATGAAATTATGAGCGTCACGACGTGCAAGTTCTTGCGTTGCGACATGAGATCAGAATTTCCCAAAAATAGTTTTAATTCATTCAGGCTCCATCCTAGCGCGTTAGAAGCCACCCTAAGGGTATCAGCTTGTATATATACATTACATCATGATGTACGCATGATACATATTGAATTAATGATAGGTATGATACGTATCGCGACGCCCAATGGGTCATCGTCATACCGCATGAAGGGGAATTTATGGAGATTCATTTCTGGATTATTAGCGTAGGGACGCTCAAGGACTTGCATCGCGACGCGCAATGGAAATTTTCATATACTCATTTATGGAATTGTGAGCGTCACGACGCACAAGTTCTTGCATTGCGACATGAGATCAGAATTTCCCCAAAATAGTTTTAATTCATTCAGGCTCCATCCTAGCGTGTTAGAAGCCACCCTAAGGGTATCAGTTTGTATATATACATTACATCATGATGTACGCATGATACGTATTGAATTGATGATAAGTACTTAAATAGATAAATTTATCCTGATTCTGTAATATTTTCTCAGTCCATTTTTTAATAAAGTTTATTAATTATAGATCATTACAGGAACTGTAGTTTCCTTCGACAGAGTAAACAATGCTACCTAGATTCTAAACCAGTGAGTGGACCCATTTTCTTTTCAAGTTAATATTTATTTTTTACTTTTGATTTGAGACTTATTTTTAATTGTTTTAGGGCATTAGCGCAGTTGATTTCAAATATCTTATGACTGAGAATGTTTAAAAGCATGATTCGTATGATTTCCGGAGGCATGTGGGAAAAACCCACCTCAGCTTTGACTTATGGAATTGACGGATAGACATGTGCACATGTAAATGACTGGGGGGATAGTGATACGTAACGCCCCTAGATCCTAGTTCAGGACTAGGGTTGACAGATGCCCCTAGATCCTAGTTTAGGGTCAGGCAGTAGCATAGATCTGCACTCCTAGCTCAAGTTCAGTGGCTTGGGGGACAGCGATACATAACGCCCTCATGCGTCATGTTTTTCAGAGACAGATTCCAGTGAAATGTTTTCAGAGATGTACTTTTCAGAAATGAAAGTTTTACAAAAATGTTTTAGAAAGAAAATTTGGTTTTACAGAAAAGACTTAGAGTTTAGCAGACAGAAAAGCTTTTTTCAGAAAATTTTACTGAAAAGGTAATGTATTCAGAAAAGAAAAGAGTTTACAGAAAAAGATGATTTTCTGGTGATAGTTTCGATTTTTATCGTAAAAGTACATCAGTTTTTATTTTAATTGTCCACTCACTTAGATCGTTCAAATGATCTAAACCCCCCCACTCATAGTTTCTTTATTTTACAGGTTTACTCGGAGGACAAGCTTGGGAGGATGGATACCGATAGCAATCACTAGGGAGTTCGGTCCACCAGGTCAAGTCAGAGATCGAGTTCAGTCAAGTCAAGTAAAGTCTAGTTTCAGAAAATTGTATAATAAAGCTGTGTATCAGTGCTCATGTTGTTAGGGTTGGTGCTCAGAGTACCAATCCCGATTGTATTTATCTCTGATTCATAAATACGAGCAATTCAATTTTCCATAATATTACTTATTTAATGGTAGCACCTCTTGTCTTTTATACACATATTCGATCTAATTACGATTAGATTGAAAGTAATCTGGTTTAGTGATACGTGTATATTAGACAAAGACCCTATGATTTATAACGTAGTGTGCAGTTACAACGTAGTTTGTAATTGACATTGGGAAGCGTCACTATAAGTTGTATATCCTTAAATAAAGTTCATGGTCAAGCTTTACGAATACAGGTCAGTTAGTAAAATCCGCTGAGACCAGTACATGTCGTATATCTTGACTTGGTCCGATGGTTTATCCTAATGAACCATGAGTCTCGAGAGACTTGTATAGACATGTAGGTGTTTATTTGATAAACACTGAACGACTCACTGAAGATTTCCTAATAGATGGTACACCAATGTCAATAGGAATCTTTTCGAGTTGAGCGAGCATAGTGGTCATTCGACTTGAGATACCACAGTGGGATATATGAGTTATCATCCATACTTTGATAGCAGTCACGTCACCGATCTATTTAGATCAGACCTCCGCCTGTTCATTGGGTGTAAACTTATGCTCATGCTATCCAGTGCCTATCAAGATAGAATCCGTCAGTCCTGTGTACATGGCATATGCATCCTACACGTGTTTACGATCTAGTAAATCTATGGCTATGGTATAACTTCGGAAATCAGTTTCGAGTGTTATTAGAGTTCATAAATTTTGAAAAGTCGACTATATTATACCGGAAGGAGTTTACGTTCTTATCTATATCCCAGGTATAGTATGGATAGCCTGTGACGGATGGATTATATGTATACAAAGACCTCGACTTGCATAGTTTAGCGAGATTATCTGTGGTCGTCATAATTCATGAGTTGGTGGATTATGGACATGAAATTGGATTTCGTGACGGATAAACCTAACTTAGAGAGTCCCACAATATGAAGTGTACTAGTTAAGCACTTGGGCAACACGTTATGAATAATACAGATTATTCATAATACTTCACCAGATTAAATGATTTAATTCGAATCGTTTAATCGGTTAAATGATAACACATAGAATTAGAGGATTTTTGTCATTTAATAATTATTGTGTATTTATATTTGATACATAATTTGATTAGATACACATCAATTAATTGTCTAATGATATTTTGACACATGCCATTAATATATATATATTTGTTATTTAATGTAAATAAAAATACATATATTATAATAATTATATTAATTATTATTTAGATATTTAATTGTTAAATATTTGAATAGTTAAATAATATCCATATTTCATAAATGTTATGAATATGTTTAATTATTATTGAAACACATGGCATGATATTATTAAGCTAAATGTGTGCAAATTTGATTTTCTACTAAAAAGCTTAATATTATTTAATTGGATTAAATTTTAAAATGACCTTTTTGCCCCTTCGAAAGTCGGTTACGGTAATTTAAAAAGTGAAATTTTTTTCTTTTCTTATTTTAACCTAGCTTTGGCCGAATGGCTTCCTCCAAAAGAGCTCCCAAAATATTTTTGATGATTCAACAGAGAAGAAAGTAAAAATTCAAGAAAAATCCAAAGAAAGTTGAAGATGAAAGGTAATCTTTAATATTCTTTAGTGTAGAAAATTTGGTTTCTTGTTCTTGAATTGTTAGAATGGTTCTAGGTTTTACTTACTTCTTAGAATTTGGTTTTGGAGGATGGAATTGGATGCATATAGCATGTGTGAAGTAGTTTTGAATAATATTATTGTAATATTTATTCAATTTGGTCATTTGATGATATGTTGCCATTCTAGAGTGTTATGACCACTCTTGAATGCCTAGAATTTTTCTTGGGTGGTTCATGTGTGGTGACTTTGATTGGTGTTTTAATTAATTAGATTAATCTTAAAAAATTGTATTTAAAGCATGAAATCTGATATTTTTGTATTATGGATCAGATCTGAAAAAAAAAGTGAATATATTGATGAAATTGATTCCATATAAATATATTGGATGTGTTTTGGGTTTTGGAACAATTGCCGGAAATTATTTCGGAGTTGAAATAAGCGAAAACAGCGAAAAATGACGTTACCCGGGGACTTTGAGCCAACCGGTGATGGCTATCCAAACAGTGAATTGGTGACTATTCGGGCAGCTCATGAACTGCCATAATACTATTTGGGCTGACCTGGGCAGCCCTCATGTGTATTGGGTAGTCGGTTTGGTCAAAAACGTGTTTTTATGCTATTTTACGGAAAAATATTTTTGTAAACGTTTCGCGACGTTTCTTAACTATTTATGTCGCTATTTGATATCGAATAAATATTTTAGGTTAAATATGAATAAATTATTCATATTAGAACTTGAATAATTTATTCGGTAATTTAAAAAAAGTTTTAAAATTACGATTTCGCACGAACAACGCTTCCGCCGTGCCCTTCTCCCAAAACCCCAACAAAAATGATATCAGAGCATGTTTGATGCTTCATCCATTACATTAGTCATACTTGATATATGATATGCAATCCAATTTTAATATTTGCACATGCATGTAATCTATATGTTTCTTGACTTTTCGGTTCTACGCTAACGGAAATGTAACAGAAATTTAATGGTTAAATTGAGTTATGTTTTCTAAGGTAGAAATGAGTTGTTTAGAAAATAATTTAGATTAAAATTCTGCATTTGATGTGGAGCAATGCTTCCTTGAGGAATATTCGGTTGACTAAATAACTTAGAACATTGCTTTATGAGATTTTATCATATAAGCATTAGATATTTATTCTGTATGGTAAAGGATGGTCTGATACAAGATCACACCACATATCCTTATCCATTTAATGAATATTGTATTCATGATGTGATTAAATCTCATTTAATCAATGATCCTCATTAGACCACAATTTTATTAAACTAATACTTTGGAAGTATGTAATTTAATGAATTGTAAATTGCCATTGATAGTTTTCTTTACTTCGTAACTTAATTAATGAATTGTCATGACTTAGTTACATGTTTCTAAAAGAATATATATTGAACGTCTTGAATGGTTCGAGAACTTTCAATATATTTATGATGAAGCGCGAATTGAATATTTTGACTGATTCAAAGTTATTCTATTTGAAGTGTTAAAAACTATATCTTTAAAATGCATTGTGAGTCTTTGAATTGTTCAAGGATGTTTAATATGATCAAACATATGAATTTATGGCAATTAGTTTTAAATTTATTTAACGAATTTGATTCTTACTCAATATGATTCTTCAATGATTCCATCGTGATGAAATTGGTCAGTGGGAGAAATTGAATCTTATATGATTTGATTCGTTTGATATTGAGTGTTACCGAAATGGTTTTCAATACTATTGGGTTATGCTCCAGTTACACTAATTCATCTTTTTAATTACTGTTCCATTATTTTCTACAATTACGTATATGATTTGTATAAGTAGAAAATTCAAATCTTGAAAAATTTGAGATTTGAAACTTTCTTTTACATAATTGTTATATAATTGAAATTACTTGCGCCTCAGAGGTACAAGTAAGGTTTATCATTTATTCTATTTAATAGAATATTATATCCTATTTGATAGAATATCTTTTCTATAATCCCGTGTAATACAATTATTTTATTACTTAGTGTAACATCAGATGTTAATGATTGTAGAAAAAGCTTGACTTAGTGAAGTCAAATGTGAGAGTGATAAACTGTAATGAAACTACATAATTAATTAGATGAAATGACCCTACGACATCTTCTGTATAAGTTCAGTAGGATGCCAAAATCATTTACAAAGTATTTGATACTTAATGATTCTGTTGTTTTCTTATCGAAGAAAATTTTCCTATAACTTATAATGGGAGCGATATTTGATATTAATTTCGGAAGTTAGCATTGAACCATAGATCTAAGATTGTTCATAGCTTACTACAATCAAGTTTTGAACTTGATTAAGCTATTGTTATGAATCGTTCATAAAATGTGCAAATTGTTTGCGCATAGAAGCAAAATGAGCTTGTTAAAGGTTTTACCTTTATAGTATGATTATGAGAAAAGTTACACATCTATCTATTGTAGATTCTGAGAAAACTTATCTCAAGTTGCACTAATTGAATAATTAAAGATATGTTGGTTAATGTTGATATTAAACAATATATTTTGGCTAAAGAATGCAAAGTGGCGTTCTTGAATGTTTTCTTCGAATGAGAGATCTGTTGTGGTTTCTTTGTTTGAAGAGTTCATTCTAGAATGGCCCTAGAGTTTGTATTCTTCTAAGATCACAGTTTGATATAATAGCTTATAGAGCCTATTGTAGACTCATGTACGCTTTCTGGAAATTCGTGTTATCTAATTTTTATTACAGTCAGAATGTCTGATTTTATCAAAGTAGAGAGAATATATATTTGATAGTAGGGTCAGTGAGAGCGTATAAATTTCTTTCTAAGGTTATATATCCTTACGACATTGTCATTATTAAAGTAATAATGAGATAT
Source organism: Zanthoxylum bungeanum (assembly GCA_019454045.1). Lineage (NCBI taxonomy): Eukaryota > Viridiplantae > Streptophyta > Magnoliopsida > Sapindales > Rutaceae > Zanthoxylum > Zanthoxylum bungeanum. The sequence goes on along the minus strand of SKCR01021023.1, from coordinate 248,835 downwards.
TTGTAAAGTAAAACGTTTACTTAGTCTTTTTTTCTCCGTGTAAGCAGTGGGAGTAGTCTATGTTATATTTGATATAAAATTTTATATATGATATAAAACTAAGAGACTTGTGAGATACTCTCATTAGTCACGTATTAGATATGATCTAATAAAGGACACAATAAGACTATATATATGACAGTTAGTATAACTGTTTGACAGTTAATTATTGCGAGTTATTTTGATATGATGCAGACCATATGATGGATCTTGAAAAACATTCTTTTTTATCTTAGAGATATCAAGAATGAGTTTCTTATTCATGGAGAATTTATTCTGCAACCATAAGGTCAGATTAGTTTTGATCCTAATTATGACATTAGATGATCTATGTCATATAAAGTCAGAAAAGATGCAGTGGGAGCATCATTGTTGATTCTACTAAACTAGTGGAATCAATTACAACTTATGAAGTATTGACTTATGAAATTACATAGTGACCCTATGGATTAGAAATTTTCATATTAGTGTAGTGTTTGCGGTTGTCTCATAGTATTTGGAATTGATCTCTAAATACATAGAAAACTCAGTATCTATAGCACAATACTGATATATCATCTGATTCATATTGATGTGGAATTTGGATTCTACAAAATATGAATGATGATGGCTAAGAAAAACAATTGGGTTTGTTGGACAGACTCAATTTGTTAAAGCGAGCTTACTTGTTGTTGCCTAACTCTTGAGTGCTAGGTGAGCTCTTTAGGGCCATGAGTATGTGATGCATATTGAGATGTGCATATGATACCGTGGATTGGCACTAGAGTAAGTGGAAGAAATTATTAGGGTTGGTGCTCAGAGTGCCAATCCGGATCGTATTTATATCTGATTCATAAATACGAGCAATTATATTTTCCATAATATTAGTTATTTAATGGTAGCACCTCTTGTCCTTTAAACCAATATTCGATCTAATTACGATTAGATTGAAACTAAATCTGGTTGAGACTAAATCTAGTTTAGTGATACATGTATATTAGAAAAAGACCCTAGGATTTACAACATAGTATGTAGTTACAATATAGTTTGTAATTGATATTGGGAAGCGTCACTATAAGTTGTATATCCTTAAATAAAGTTCATGGTCAAGATTTACTAACACGGGTCGGTTAGTAAAATCCGCTGAGACCAGTACATGTCGTATATTGTGACTTGGTCCAATGGTTTATTCCAATGAACCATGAGTCTCAGGAGACTTGTATAGACATGTTGGTGTTTATTTGATAAACACTGAACGACTCACTGAAGATTTCCTAATAGATGGTACACCAACGTCAATAGGAATCTTCTCGAGTTGAGCGAGCATAAGGGTCCTTCGACTTGAGATACCACAGTGGGATATATGAGTTATCCTCCACACTTTCATGACAGTCATGTCACCGATCTATTTAGATCAGACCTCCGCCTGTTCGTTGGGTGTGGACTGATGCTCATGATATCCACTGCATATCAAGATATAATCCGTCAATCCTGTGTACAAGGCATATGCATCCGATACGTGTTTACGATCTAGTAAATCCATGGCCGTGGTATAACTTCATAAATAAGTTCTGAGTGTTATTTAGAGATCGTAAATTTTGAAAAGTAAACTATATTATACCGAACGGATTTGACGTTCTTATCTATATCTCACGTATAATATGGATAGCATGTGACGTAGGGATTATAAGTATGCAATGACCTCGACTTGTATAGTTTAGCGAGATTATCTGTGGTCATCATAATTCATGAGTGGGTGGATTATGGACACAAAATTGGATTTCGTGACAGATAAACCTAAACTTAGAGAGTCCCACAATATGAAGTGTACTCGTTGAGCACTTGGACAACACGTTATGAATAATACAGATTATTCATATTATTTCACCGGATTAAATGAGTTAATTCGAATCTTTTAATCAGTTAAACGATAACACATAGAATTAGGGGATTTTGGCAATTTAATAATTATTTTGTATCTATATTTGATACAAATTTGATTAGATACACATCAATTAATTGTCAAATGACATTTTGACACATGCCATTAATATATGTATTTTTTATTTAATGTAAATAAAAATACATATATTATAATAATTATATTAATTAATTATTTAGATATTTAATTGTTAAATATTTGAATAGTTAAATAATATCCATATTTCATAAATGTTATGAAATATGTTTAATTATTATTGAAACACATGGCATGATATAATTAAGCTAAATGTGTGAAAATTGGATTTGCTACTAAAAAGCTTAATATTATTTAATTGGATTAAATTTTAAAATGACCCTTTTTCCTCTTGGAAAGTCGGTTTTGGTGATTTGAAAAGTGAAATTTTTTTCTTTTCTCATTTTACCCTAGCCATGGCCGAATGGCGGCCTCGTTCTAGATTGCTACAACTACTCTTGTAATGCCTAGAATTATTCTTGGGAGGTTCATGTGTGGTGACTTTGATTAACTGGATTAATCTTAAAAAATTGGATTTAAAGCATGAAATTTGATATTTTTGTATTATGGATCAGATCTGAAAACAAAAGTGAATATGTTGATGAAATCGATGTCATATAAATGTATTGGATGTGTTTTGGGTGTTGGAACAATTGCCAAAAATTGTTTCGGAGTCGAAATAAGAGAAAACAGCGTAAAACGGCGTTACTGGGTGACTTTTGAGCGAACCGGGTGACGACTGTCCAAACAGTGAATTGATGACTATTCAGGAAGCTCATGAACTGCCCTAATACTATTCGAGCTGACCTGGGCAGCCCTCATGTGTATTGGGTAGTCGGTTCGGTCAAAAACGCGTTTTATGCCATTTTACGGAAAAATATTTTCGTAAAAGTTTCGCGACATTTCTTAACTATTTATATCGCTATCTGATATCGAATAAATATGTTTAGGTGAAATATGAATAAATTATTCATATTAGAAATTGAATAATTTATTCGTTAATTTAAAAAAAGTTTTCAAATTACGATTTCGCCCGAACAGCGCTTCTGCGGCGCCCTTCGCCCAAAACCCCAACACATGTATAGAATTGTAAGATAAGTAATGTTGAGTTAAAGTTGCTTTTTTAAAATTTTACATTCCATTTAAAGGTTTTGGGCAGTGGTCCCATACATGTTACTATATTTGATATGAGTACTAGTGTTATTCATAGTTAGAAAGTCAGAGGCTAATGGGGATAGTACTGCCTATTCCCTGCCGATAGCATTTCCAGGATTGAGGATGTTACAAAGATGGTATCAGAGCATGGTCTAGGGAGTCAGTGACTGCAGTGGGTAGAGTGATGAGGTCTTGTATACGTGGTATGCCCGGGGTACTAGTATATGAGCCATTACCTCTCCAGTATCTGATCCTCGAGTACGTCCTCAAAGTCTTATAGATAGGTTATTAAGAATTTCAGAACTATTCAAATAACCTTCCTTATAAAGTAACTTTATTCTTTGAAAATATTTTTGTAACTATGTCAGTTCAATTTCGAAATATCCAAGACAAGTTATGAAAATAGGCAGTAACATCTTATGGATATTTACTCAAGAAAGTAGGAAGAGAAAGAGAATGCTAGAAAGAAAACTACGAAAGGATAGATAGATGATCAAGAGAACATGTAGTAAAGTTCTAAGAATTATTACATAAATCAGTGGGAAAAAGAAAGCTATAAGAAGAGTCAAGAATTGTACGTAGAGGTTCAAGTAACCAGAGTCAATAAGAGACAAAGATACATAAATAGATAAATAAAGAAGTATCAGAACCTATAATAGTAAGGGAAATATGATAAGCTTGAGCAAAAGTAAAATTTCCGATAGACTTAAGTAAGTTTCCTTTTCTTTTCTTTTCATAGAATTCTTTTATCTTTAGAAAATTCTTCCAAGCGAATCCAGTAGCTTCCGAATACCTCGTGGAAATAGCAAGTTTCCCCCGAAACAGAATAGACAGAAAGATAAAAATAACAAGAAATCGGGATTAGCTAGTAAAATATACACATGATGTGATAAAAGATGTAGAGTTCTAGATACCCAAACTTGGACCTATAAGCAAGTAAAGTGAAGGCCGTAAAGAAAAATGATCATTTGTCTTAACCAAAAGAACTAATGTAGATGAGACCTCGCCTACCAAAGTCCTCACCACCTAGTGATTTTCAGCTAAGAAAGTTGTTCTGACGGAGTCTATCTCATACATATCCTACACGAGAAATGGACTTCACCAGGATACATAATGCCAGAGTGAGGACATCGATGTCCGCCAAAACTTAAGATGCTAATTCAAGTCATTCTCTGCATAGAAAAAGATAACCGTAATAAGCCCAGTAAGAGTTTATCCTAAGATAGAAATAGAAGACAATGGAAAATAAATTGTTTAGGATAGAATCAAGAAGCCCGTTGAGGCTAAAAAAGGGCGAATTCGGCTTAGACTATGATTGGCAAGTTGTAGTACTAGTAAAAACAAAGACAGACCCATGAGATTCGAAACACACAGGATTAAATGAAAAGTACCAGTATGGACAGTAAGATTGGATAAAAAGTTGTAACCTATCGTAATAATAGAGAGTAGAAATCTAGGAAGTAACCTAGATGGATGAGCCATCACTAGCCTTGGTAATATGACTTAAACCCAATAGATAGGATATGGGAACAATTCAAAGGATACGACTCGTAGCAAGGAATATCAGATAATTAGAATAGATAATGTAACTTGAAGAAAATAAGTAAATGAAGACTTTGGGTTGATTGATAAATATTAAAAGAACTCTGAGCTATGGAATAGCCGATATAGTTTCCAATGGGGCTAATAGTAAATAACAGAGATATGTATTCACAGATTTCCTATGGAATGTATATACTCACCCCTATACTTAGAGCTCAGTAAGGAGAAGAACCAGTAAATGAGTATATTTGACAAATTAGATGAACTGAGAAACAACTAGACAGCTGAACCCATGAGTTCAATGGAGCATATATAAGAAGCATGAGTTAGAATAGTTTGAAGTCATGGTGAGTCGAGCCAAATCTAGAAGTCATCACTGTATTGGATACCCTTAAGAGAGTTAAGGCACAAAAGTACGAAGAGACTAGAGATAGCAACTCTTAGAAATATGGTAGATAACCCTCAAAGAGTCGTATTGTACTGCGGCAGAAGAAATAGATGGAGAGCAGCACCTGAACCAAAAGATTTAGTAAAGATGTCCTACGCAATCGAAGTTGATATAGTTTCCAGAAGAGTAAAGATGTAAGGAGTCCAAGGAATTGAGATAAGAATAAATCTATGTAGCAAAATAAGCTTCATAAGGAAGAATAACAAAAGGGAGTATAGTATGACTTTGAGAAAAAGTAACGACTTAAGGTAGTTAAACAACAAAGACTGATAGGAAAATGTATGTAGGCTGTGATAAGTGAACGAAAGTGTACTTTGAACATCTCTAATTCAGCTTGATTATCATGTATTTAATCTTAATTATGGTTTATATTTTACTTTGTTATTAGGAAGCAATGGAACAAGAATCTTGGAGCAATTGTACATATTTCGGGAGCTTGCGGACGAATCGAAAGCACGAGGGGAGAAGGGAATCGCAGAATCGGTGAAACCATATAACCGGTCACGCATCGCGATGTGTAATGGCCACGCGTCGCGACACAAAAGCGTATTCCAGGGTTTTTGCTTAGTTCATTTTTTACGCAAATAAGGCCTCCAAGACTTCTCTATATAAACCCAAGCTCGTCCAAAACCCTAGAAGGAGAGAAAAGATGAGAGAAAGAGAGAATAAACACACAACAAATAGCCACATACACAATTTTGAGAGAGAAGAACGAAGAAGATTCAACCTTGAAAGGATGTTTTTCCGATTTATCAAGGCTATGTCTCTCTTTTACATGGAGAATTAATCTCTTAGGTAAAACTAAGGATGAACTCTTGTATTTAAACTTTTATGTTCATGTTGTTGATTCCTAAATACTCTTTAACCTTTAATACAATCGATTCTTTGTTATTCTTTATTATCTTATGATTATATGAATCTAGAGATTGTGTTTTACCAACTTGCATATAGGAATAGTCATGCTTCTTCTATGTGTGATTGGGGAACCCATTTGTGACTGGTAAAGTTATTTTTATGAGTTGGTCTTCTGCTGCAGTATTGCCTGAAGGTATATTGTCGATGTTAGATAGGTCATAACGATAACTTTGTGTGTTGTTCACATAGAGAAAATAAATCATCGATTACATTAGAATTTAATATTCTTAGATTTGAATGCCTTCTGGTTGTTAGTTTGGGATGTGAAACCCTTAATTGAGTAATAACAGGAATCAATAACTGAATATAGGAATTTGATACAAGAGCGATTGCCGATGCTTTGCTGCCTCTCTCTATTGATAACCTTTACGTTTTTCTATTAATCTTTATTTTATATCATCAATTCAATCCTTTTCTTTAAATACGTTATTGCTAATGTTTTTTTTAAGTAAATTAGTTCATTGTAACTATCTCTATGAGGAATCGATACCCCAACTATACTGCGATAACCGCAAGTATGTTTTGGGCATAATCAAATTTTGGCACCGTTGTCGGGGAGACGGTTTACAAGCAAAAGGAGCAGGTTTGTTTGGTCAACAAAAAAAGCGGTAACTTCATTCCATCTTATTTTTTATTATTATTTACTTATTTATTTTATTTTATTTCAATTTTCAGTTTTAGTTTAGTTTTGATTATTAGTTTATTTTTTTAAATATTTATTTTATTTCAGTTCTAGTTTTTGTTTAGATTTTGATTTTTTTTTAGTTTATTTTTTTTATTTCTTGTATTATTTGGGTTTATGTGCATGCTTAGATGTAAGGATCGATTGAGTAGATTTGTTAGAATAGAAGAGGGAGATTCAGATTCAGACACCATATTTGAAAACCTTTTTGCTACACCAAATACATCTAGTACATATACCATGAGTGAGTACGAGAGACCACCCATGAGGAATCTTGAAGAGTACCTCCACCCTACTCGCACAGCTACACCATTATACATCATGTTTCCTCCTAATGCACCATATACAGATTTTAAACCTGAAATGATATAATATCACCCAACCTTTCATGGTTTGGAGAACGAGAACCTTCATGTGCACATTAGAGAGTTTGAAGAGGTCGTAGCAACCTTCCATGATCGATTTGGGATTTCAGACATAATTAGACTTAAGTTCTTCCCATTTTCCCTTAACGATTGAGCTAAAAGCTGGTTGTATTCTTTGAGACCTCGATCAATAGGCTCATGGGGCGAGATGAAACATACATTCTTTAACAAATACCTCCCACACCATAAGATGAATACCCTGAAGAGACAAATATCTACCTTCTCCCAAAGGGACAATGAAACTCTTTATCAAACTTGGGAGAGGTTTAAGGAGATGTTAGCTAGTTGTCCTCACCATGGATATGAGAGTTGGCGCTTAGTGAGCTATTTTTATGACGATCTAACCCCTCGAGAGCACCAATTCGTGAAGACAATGTGCAATGGTGAGTTTACACGGAAGGACCGTGATGAAGTATTATAGTACTTAAATGACTTATGTTGTAATATTTTATATCGTACCGCAAGTGAGCAGTGTCAAGTTTTAGTATAAATATTAGTTAAGAGTATCGAACCCACATGGATTGCGTTAACTTGCACTAAATACAACAATTGATAATCCTAACTTTATTTAGAAGATAAATAACAATGATTTAATTAAATAAATAAAATATAAAAATACTTAGATAGGAGGAACTAATATGATAGAGATTCTGGATCCTGATTTCACATAGCTATCGCATATGCATTTGTCATGCCAATTAATCCTTGTTCAGTTATATTGTTTATAAGTCAAGACTCCGAAAATATCCACTCCCTTTCTCGAGCATCAGTGAACATATCATCAACTACAGACTTCGATATCTCTATAAAAATCTAGTAGTTAACAACTCGTTATGCTTTGTGACTTTATATTAACAACTTTAAAGGAATTTATATATTCTCTCGAACTCTATAAAACTCCTAGGTTATATTCTATAGATCTATTCAAAATCCCCTCTTTTGAGTGATAGATTCTAAACATGCATCATCTCAAATTGTGGCCAGTAATCAAGAAGCATTAAACTCAAAAGAATATAAATAAACTTAATAAAACTTCATAACAAAATTGATAAATAATACAAAGGTTAAAACATCGATTACATCATTCTCCAGGATTAAGGAGTTTAGACCATGACAAAAGATAAAAATAATGAAAATAAATTCATGAATCTAATGGAAATAATTAGAGTTCTAAGAAAGAAACAAGAGGATAAAACTCGAGTTGAATCTCTTCCTCTTCGGACGTCACCGCCTTCGTCTCTTCTTGTCTCTCTTCAATCCTCCTCCTTGTATCTCTCTAAAATTAAGTGTTTTGTGTTTTGTACTGTGTATTAGCGTCCCCTTTTGAGTTGTGGATGAACTAATGTATTTATAATAAAGTCTTGGGGTCATTAAACATATAAAAAAAAACCCTAAAATCCTGTTTCTGATGCGCGCAAGGCGCCACGGCCCCAAAGTCCCTGGATTGTGTATGTAACACCTAGATCTCTTTGAGTAGATGTAAATGGATATATTATGGGTCTCATAACTGTTTCTAGATCAAAAGTTATAGCCTTTTTAAATTCAGTGCGCAGCTGATGCTGTTTTTGCCTGTTCTTTAGTCTGATGCTTCCAATAGGTCCCGAAACTTGCGTATTTGCTTCATTCTTAATGTTCTAATGCTTCCTAAAAACAAGACATAAAATAAACTATAAATGACACTAAATGACTCGAACCATAACAAAATAATAGGCTGAGGATATCCGAATAAGTGGGTATAAACCGCACTTATCAAACACCCCCAAACTTAAGATTTTGCTAGTCCCGAGCAAAAGAAAAAATAAAAATTAAATTAACAATTAACAAAATTAACTAGGCCACTTTCTTAGGGATCACAATTACATTTAGCGTATGTAACAAGCCTTTAAACCCCTAGTGGATGAGTTATAGTCTCGTGAGGGCTTACAACGACGATACCCACAAACGTCATTCACACACAATCATGCAAAAATATAAAAATAATTAAAAGAAAAGAAAATAATCCCGATAGTTACGCATAAAATTATCCTCAAAGAGTGTTTATCAATGAAATCAGAGAACCTTCAAAGTATGCAATTGCGACTCAAATCTAAGTTCTTGAATAAATTATCTAAGCCAGACTCACAATGTGTGTGTGTGTACAGGTTAATTTACAGCTCGACTCATAAGTAAGCTAACTCAATGATTTCGTCTCAAAAATTGAGATCTGATAGCTCAAACCAACCTAGATATCTCAAATTTATTCTGCATTTGCCTTTCTTTGCTACGTATGCTATGCTTTTATTTTCTTAGTTTTATTTATTTTCTTTTTTTCTTTTTATTTTCTTTTTTTTTTTCAACGCACTTACCCTTTAAGGTAACATTTCTCCTCATGGTGGTCCTAACACTCGTCAATGGGTAGATCCACGCTTATCGGTTATAGATGGTTTCTTCTTTTTTTTCATACTATACATCATAATAATAGCATATTGAGATAGATATTTAAGAAATCGGTCTTTCATCGGCAAACAATTTCTTCGACTAGTCACTTCGCCAACTACCTAGGTTCTTACTGCTAAAAATATGTTATTAAGTGCTTACGAGTCTAACCTAGATCATCTACTCAAGGCATCAGATAAAAATCAATTGAGACTTATCGCTTCTAAAATTTCATCAAAAGCAATTAAAATTCATCATTAGACTTATGATTTACTATCAAAGACATAAAAACAAAAATAGTTAATTTTTTTTATGGAATAAATAAATAAATAGCAGAAATACATGCACACACCTCAAACTTAAAACTTGCATTGTCCTCAATGAAAGATAAATATAAAGAAATCAAATTAAGGAACAACACTACCGTGTATGAAGTTGATCAGGCTCCTGATGGTCAGAATTTGGTTTTGTGGGCTTTGTGTGTCTCGTGCTACCTGCATAAATGGCATGCAAAACGAATAAATAAACAATAGCGCACAATGAAAATAAAAATTAAAAATAAAGAAAAATAATAATAAAATAAATTCAAAGGTTGCCTCCCCGCTAACGCTAAGTTTAACGTCTTCAGCCAGACGCAACCACCCGATTGATCATGGTGGCTTCTTCTTTGGTATCCACCAGCTATTTTGACATGAACGAGATAGCTTGGCGTGCTGTGGTAGTTTATCCATGGATGGTCTTCCAGGGTCTACTGATCTTGGACTGCACATTTGGCATAATTGACTCGACCTCCTTTTTAACCTTCCAGGGATCATCTCCACCCATGTTTGTTGATTGGCCATGGAAGAAACAAGCAGCCCAATTTACACTTCTAAAGATTTCATTGTTGCCTCTATATTGCCCATACATGTTTCGATGTTGTTCAGCCTCGACTCATTCTTCTCAAACCTCTCTGAAGCTATAGCTACAAACATGCTCATGAGGTATTCTAAGGAAGGTTTCTGCTCAGCTTGTATTTGTTCAAATCCTGCTCATCTGTTGGGTAAGAACATTCCATTAGCAGAAACAACTTCAATAGACGGTTGGCTCCTTTGATTTGTCAATGCTGCTAACTGAGTCATGAGGGATGATATTTGAGCTATCAGTGCAACAATATGATTTTTCATTGCTTCGTTTCCAACTCTCATTGCACGAAAGAAAATAATATATAACAATAAAAATATAAAATATAAAATTAAAAAATGAAAATAAAACATAAAACATAAAAAAATAAAAAAATCTAAATTAAAACTAAGATTAATTTATAATAGTATTAATGTGAATTAAACAAACAATCCCCGGAAACAGCGCCAAAAACTTGTTGTGATATTTTATATCGTACCGCAAGTGTACGGTGTCAAATTTTAGTATAAATTAGTGAAAGAGTGTCGAACCCACATGGATTGTGTTAACTCGCACTAAATACTACAATTGATAATCCTAACTTTATTTAGAAGATAAATAACAAAGATTTAATTAAATAAATAAATATAAAAAACATAGATATGAGGAACTAATATGATAAAGATTCTGGATCTTGATTTCACATAGTTGTTGCATATGTATTTGTCATGCCAATTAATCATTGTTCAGTTATATTGTTTATAAGTCAAGACTCCGAAAATATCCACTCCCTCTCTCGAGCATCAGTGAACATATCATCAACTACAGACTTCGATATCTCTATAAAAATCTAGTAGTTAACAACTCGTTATGCTTTGTGATTCTATATTAACAACTTCAAAAGAATTTATATATTCTCTCGAACTCTATAAAACTCCTAGGTTATATTCTCTAGATCTATTCAAAATCCCCTCTCTCGAGTAATAGATTCTAAACATGCATCATCTCAAATTGTGGCCAGTAATCAAGAAGCATTAAACTCAAAAGAATATAAATAAACTTCATAAAACTTTATAACAAAATTGACAAACAATACAAAGGTTCAAACATCGATTATATCATTCTCCAAAATTAAGGAGTTTAGTTTATGACAAAAGATAAAAACAATGAAAACAAAGTCATGAATCTAATGGAAATAATTAGAGTTCTAAGAAAGAAACAAGAAGATCAAACCCGAGTTGAATCTCTTCCTCTTCGGACGTCACCGCCTTCGTCTCCTCTTGTCGCTCTTCAATCCTCCTCATTGGATCTCTCTAAAATTGAGTGTTTTGTATTTTGTACTGTGTATTAGCCTCCGCTTTTGAGTTGTGGACGAACTAATGTATTTATAATAAAGTCTTGGGGTTATTAAACATCTAAAAAAAACCCTAAAATCATTTTTCTGGTGGGCGCGGGGCGCCGTGGCCCCTGGGCTTGGTGCTACAGCGCCAAAGCCCCTGGAATTTTTATGGAACTCATAGATCGCTTTGAGTAGATGCAAATGGATATATTATGGGTCTCATAACTCTTTCCAGATCAAACGTTATAGCCTTTTTAAATTCAGTACGCAGCTGATGCTGTTTTTACCTGTTATTAAGTCCGATACTTCCAATAGGTCTCGAAACATGCGTATTTGCTCCATTCTTCATATTCTAATGCTTTCTACAAACAAGACATAAAATAAACTATAATTGACACTAAATGACTCGAAGCATAACAAAATAATAGGCTAAGGATGCCGGAATAAGTGAGTATAAACCGCACTTATCAACTTAGCTGAGAAATCTCACACTTGGACTGGACTTAATGCCATGGATAACACTGATATGACGCACCCCCTTCTTCTAGCAGAGGCATACACCATTTTAGGGAAGAGGATAGTCTTAAGGCATAAGTTGAGCTATTAACCAGACATATAGGAGCCTTAATAGCCAAATATAGCAAGACTAGACATATAGGAGCCTTAATAGCCAAATATAGCAAGACTATGCATGCAGAAGCCCAATTAGAACATCAATGGGTATGTTTTGTATTTAGGAGGATTGATCATCTGGTCCAAGAATGCCCTGTGTATGGTGAGATGAGGGGAACATATGAGGAACAATGCAATACATTAGGGATGTACAAGAAGCCATACACACCTTATTCAGACACTTATAACCCTAGTTGGAGGAACCATCCCAATTTTAGTTGGAGACATGAGTCTCCACAGCCAACTCAAACACAACCACCTAGAGGTTATAGTCCCCCCCAATATCACACACCTACCGTTCCTAGGAATTCTTCAGAGGATACTGTACAAACATTGGTGGAGGCCCAGAATAAATTTTTGGAGGCCCAAAACAAAACCAACCAAAAGTTTGAGTCACTGATAGCTCATGTAGTTGAGGATAATAAGGAGAATAAAAGTCAAGTCTCCAAGTTGACTAATGTCTTGAGTGTGCAAGAATAAGAAAAATTCTCATCTCAGGCTCAACCAAATCCACAAGGGCAACACATGGCACAAGCTGATCATGAAGCATCTAATGTAAAATGTGTTAATGTCATATTCACTAGGAGTGGTAAAGAGGTAGGATTGCAGGACACCTCCAACATTATAGGTAACCCCATAGATAATAATGCAAATACCCCTCAGGAAGAACAAGTGCCACATACCCCAGTTAGAGTACCATTTCCTCAAGCACTTAGGCTTACAACGAGAGTTCCAGACCCAAATGGTGAGATCCTAGAACATCTTAAGAAATTAAAGATTAACCTTCCTATGCTACATGTGATAAAACAGGTTCCCACATATGCGAAGGTTTTGAATGATCTATTCACAATAAAAATGAAATATCATGTGAAAAAGACTGCATTTTTAACATAACAGACTAGTGCAGTAATTGAACATAAGACTCCACCAAAGTACAAAGATCCAGGATGTCCCACCATTACTTGCCACTTTGGCACACATGAGTCCAGTCAAGCTTTATTAGATTTAGGTGCTAGTGTTAATTTGATGCCATACTATATCTATAAACAGTTACTTGGAGAGATTAAACCTTCATCTATGGTTTTACAGTTGGTTGTCCGATCCATCAGAACACCACAAGGAGTAGTTGAGGATGTCTTATTGTAAATTGATAAATTCTACTACCCTGTTGATTTCCTGATTTTAGACACGCAATCTATGGTTGACATTGAGTAAAAAATCCCACTCATATTAGGTAGACCTTTTCTTGCTACAGCTAATGCTCTTATCAATTGCAGGAATAGTCTCATGAAGTTATTATTTGGGAACATGACACTAGAAGTAAATATTTTTTTATCGAAAAACAATCACAAGGTGATGATGAGTACAAATATACATACACGGTAGACACAGTCTTACCGAAGACAGCCTCTGCACAACATGAATCTAACCCTATAGAGCTGGACCTTATCCCAAAGAACCGTAAAAGGAAGAAAATGAGAGTTAGTGTTCAATTGAAGATGATACCTGGGAAGTTAAAAATGATGTTGAACCAATTGATAAAATGTCAGCCATCAGTAGATCCTAGAGGATCAATGGATAAAATGCCACAGTCAACCGGGAAATTCTTTTGATGCCTTAATCACCAATGTCTGTCGAAGAAGAAAGAATATTGGACTACTTGGTCCGCTATGTGGAAGCCAGCATGATAACTTGGGTGGTTACGTTTGGTTGAAGACGTTAAACTTAGAGCTAGCGGGAAGGCAACCCTTGCATATGCATTTATTTTATTTACTTTAGTTTTATTTTATTGTGTGCTAATTGCATGTTTATTTTTTTCTCTGCATGAGTATTTATGCATGTGTTAACGTAATCTACACAGCCACACAACTAAAGTCTCACCAGCAGGAGTCTGATCAACTCCATGCCTGGTAGTGTTATTCCATAATCCTTCTTCTTTATATTTATCTTACATTGAGGATAACACAAGTTTTAAGTAGGGAGGTGTATGCGTGCGCTTGCAGGTGGTAATATTATTTTGTTTTGTTTTTAGCCCTTGATAGTAAAGCATAAGTCCAATGATGATATTGTTTGCTTTAGGGTGAAATCTTAGAAATGATAAGTTCTTTAATGTACTTTTATTTGATGCATTGAGTAGTTGATCTAGGTTAGACTCGTAAGCACTTAACTATAGGTTTTTAATAGTGACAACCTATGTAGTTGGCAAGGTGACTATTTAAAGAAATTACATGTCGATAAATGATCGTTTGTTTAGATGTCTATCCTGACTTTCTAGTGTTATGATATACGGTTGAAAATAAAAAGAATGTCTCTAAAGAAAGAAATTAAAACCACATATGACCGATAAGCGTGAAGCTACCCATGGGCGAGTGTTATGACCACCATGAGGAGAAATGCTATCTTAAGGGGTAGGTGCGTTGACAAAAAAAGAAAAGAAAAGGTTCAAAAAGAAAAAAAAAAGACATGGAAAATAATCATATCATACTGAGCACAAAAAGGCAATTACAGAGCGCATTTGAGATGTCTAGGTTGGTTTGACCCATCAAATCCCAATTTTTAAATGAAATCATTGAGTTGACTTACCTAGGAATCAAGCTGTGAATGAACCTTTACACACACATTATGAGTCTGGCTTAGATGATTTTATTCAAGGACTTGGATTTGAGTTGCGTTGAGTACTTTGAAAGTTTTCTGATTTCATTACTAGACATTCTTCGAGATGATAAAATGTGTAATTATTGGGACTATTTCATTTGTTATTTTTACATGATTATATGTGTTTTAAATGACGTTTGTGGGTGTCATCGCTGTAAGCCCTCACGAGACTATAACTCGTCCACTAGGGCCACCTATGGGTTTAAAGGATTGTTGCATATGCTAAATGCAATCGTGATCCCTACGAAAGTGGCATAGATAGTTTTTATTTATTTTTTCAGTTTAGTTCTTATTTTCTTTTTACGCTTGAATTGCTAGGGACTAGCAATAAGCTGATTGGAGGTTGTGATAAGTGCACGAAAGTGTACTTTGAACATCGCTAATTCAGCTGGATTATCATGTATTTAATCTTAATTATGGTTTATTTTTTGCTTTGTTATTAGGAAGAAATGTAACATGAATCTTGGAGCAATTGTACATGTTTCGGGACTTTACGGATGCATCAGAAGCATGCGGAAGAGCTGAATCACAGAACCGGTGAAACTAGAAAACCGGCCACGCGTCGCGGTGTGCAATAGCCACGCGTCATGACATGGAAGGGTATTCCAAGGTTTTTGCTTAGTTTTTTTTTACGCAAATAAGGCCTCCAGGACTTCTCTATATACCCAAGCTCGTCCAAAACCCTAGAGGTAGAGAAAATGAGGAGATAAAAAGAGAAGAAACACACAACAAAGAGCCACAAATACAATTTTGAGAGAGAAGAACTAAGAAGATTCAACCATGACATGATTTATCTCTGATTTATCAAGGCTATGTCTCTCTTCTACATTGAGAACTAATCTCCTAGGCAAAGTTAAGGATGAACTCCTGTATTTAAATTCTTATATTCATGTTGTTGATTCCTAAATACTCTTTAACGTTTAATACAATCGATGCTTTGTTATTCTTTATTATCTTATGATTTTATGAATCCATGGATTATGTTTTACCAACTTACATATAGGAATAGTCATGCTTCTTCTATATGTGAATGGGGAACCCAGTTGTGACTGATAAAGTTATTTTATGAGTTGGTCTTCTGCTGCAGTATTGCCTAAGGGTATATTATCGACGTTAGATAGGTCATAACGATAACTTTGTGTGCTGTTAACATAGAGAAAATAAATCATCGATTACATTAGAATTTAATATATTTAGAATTGAATACCTTCCGATTGTTGGTTTGGGATGCGAAACCTTCAATTGAGTAATAATTAGAATCAATATCTGAATATAGGAATTTGATACAAGAGGGATTCCCGATGCTTTGTTGCCTCTCTCTATTGATAACCTTTACGTTTTTCTATTAATCTTGATTTTATATCATCAATTCAATCATTTTCTTTAAATAAGTTATTGCTAACTTTTTGTTTAAGTAAATTAGTTCCTTGTAACCATCTCTCTGAGGAATCGACACCCCAACTATACTGCGATAACCATAAGTACTTTTTGGGCGTAATCAGCATGATGGAGCTTTTAGAGAGCATGACTCTAGAAAAGGTTTATAATAAAAGGTAGTATGATTGATATTCAGCAAGTGAATCAAGAGTGAAGTTGAAACATGAGATAATTCAGATAGCGTCTAGTTGAAGCATATTAGTGGGGAAGTCAACACTAGTTAAACATAAGAGTCCCAGGCTTATAGATGAGCAGGACGTGCAAGTATGGCACAAGTAGTTAGTGAGGTCAGCACAACTGGAAAGGTTTCGGGACAAAGTCCAACCCTCTCAACCCTCATTATGCAATAGCAGCAATGATGGACCTAGATAATCAACTCAAGATATTCCCAGAAAAAAGTGAATGAGTAGCAGAGAAGAAACCTTAAATATAAAAACCTTCAGATTTAGTACAAAAGCAAGATAGAGGAGGGGAATAGCTCTAAGTAGGAGATTTGGGAGAGAAGCTGCCTAGATGGAATGATGAAGAGGAAAAATAGTAGTTAAGTAATAATCATATATGCAAGAACCAGTGTCAGATTTGACTAGGGACATGTAGAACATGATATCCTTCGGGTAAGGAAACAATGAAGTAGACCACATGTAGACACTGTATTTTTTTTTCATGTAAGTCCCTATGATGAGTCTCATTTAGAGGCACTACCTTTTAAGTCGCGAAAGTCGCGGGAAACGGACGTCGGAAGGGAAAAGTCAGAAATTGGTATTTTGTTGGATTTTATTCGCTTGTTTTGCTTCGGGTTCGCTTGTTGGACTTCCGTTTTAAAACACACCAAGCCCACACATCACTAAGACACAGACCAAGCCCATCTCAACCAAGCCCAATCCAAGAAATAATTAAAACATATTTAAAACACAAATTAATTAAATTAACTTACAACTAATTTAAATTGAAATTAAATTAAATCTCATCCAAAATTAGTAAATCACCTTCCTAATTACCAAGATTTAAATTAAATTAAATAAATCACTCACTCCAAATTTAAATATATTCCCCCACCAAAATTACATAATTTGTTTCCCTTTATAAACTAATCCCTATTAATTGATTTCTTTCCTTTTCAAAAAACCCATGCACAACCCTAACCCTAATACATCATAATAAAAATAAGACAAAACCCTAAACTCCTGGAGATTAGTCACGGCCACTCACAAAATAATCAATAAACCCTAATCGGCTCTCTCCCCTATCTCATCAAGACTCTCTCGGCACTCCCTCTCAAAACCCTAGCCAACTCACGGTAACAACGAAACATACTCCATCTCTATCTGCCTCTCTCAACCCTCTCTCTTCTCCCACCTCACTCATGACTCTCGCACACAGCACCACAATGAAAAACCCTAGCAAATAAACCCTTCTGAACATTTCGCATAAGAGTCATTTGTTGATGCATGTTGTGACCTTTGAATGAATGGGAAAATGTGTCATCTCTTGTGATATATCAGATGGAAACCCAGACGTAAATTCCGTAGATGAATCCGAATGGACGGTAGTGCGGTCTGTACTTGGTAAACAACTCCACGTACCACTTGATGATATAATGTGTATGGGCTAACTAGGGTGGATTAAAGGTCCTCTATCTGAGGGAAATGCCTGAAGGCTACCTTTACCACGATGTTTTGCCGCGCCGGACGAAGTATGTTTGATTGAATGTGCGATATGTTTAATCGAACATACGGAGTTCCGCAATATTGTCTCATTCATTTGTATGCATTGTAATATAACGCGCATGGGCTAACTAGGGTGGATTAAAGGTCCTCTATTCGAGGTAAATGCTTGAAGGCTACCTTTACCACGATGTTTTACCGGTCAGACGAAGTATGTTTGATTGAATGTGAGATATGTTTAATCGGACATACAGAGTTGCACATTATTGTCTCATTCATTTGTATGCATTGTAATACAATGCGCATGGGCTAACTAGGGTGGATTAAAGGTCCTCTATTCGAGGGAAATGCCTGAAGGCTACCTTTACCATGATGTTTCCCGCGCCGGACGAAGTATGTTTGATTGAATGTGAGATATGTTTAATCGAACATACGAAGTTCCACATTATTGTCTCATTCATTTGTGTGCATTGTAATATAATACGCATGGGCTAACTAGGGTGGATTAAAGGTCCTCTATTCGAGGGAAATGCCAGAAGGCTACCTTTACCACGATGTTTTGCCTCGACTTTTATCATGTCATTCACCCTTTGCATATCATTACTCTATTTTGCATTCTAGTGTGCATGGGCTAACTAGGGTGGATTAAAGGTCCTCTATTCGAGGGAAAATGCCTAAAGGGCTACCTTTACCACAAAGTTTTGCCGCGCCGGACGAAATATGTTTGGTTGAATGTGAGATGTGTTTAATTAAGCATGCGAAGTCCTATATTGTTGTCTTTATTTTATATGCATTGTAATGTGATGCGCATGGGCTTAATATGTTGGTCTAAAGGTTCTCTATTTGAGAAAAGAAAAGTCTAAAATGCTACCTTTACGACAATACTTTGCCGCGCCTTGTATTATTCCGTTATTTGCTTGTTGTATGCCATCTCCTTGTTTAATCATGCATCATAATGTAACGCGCATGGGCTTATTACGTTGGTCTAAAGGTTCTCTATTTGAGGGAAGAAAATCCTAAAAGGCTACCTTTACCGTGATACCTTGCCGCGCTATTTATTATTTCGTTTTTCAGTTTTCCATATCGCATCATTGCACGTTTATTTTGATGTATAATTGCCTCTTTAATCATCTCTTTGCATTATGCATCTAATTGCTTCTCTTCATTATGCATGCTTGTGTAATTGTTATTTACTTGTGTTTCCGTATGCGTAAGTACAATATGTTTACGAAATTATATGTTTGCCGTTATTCCGTTGTACTTTTATGCATGCTTATACAATTATCATTTACTTGCGTTTCCGTATCCATGAATATAATATACTTATGAAATTGTATGTTTGCCGTCATTTCGTTTGGGACTATTCCGAACCCAACGGTTTGAGGTCTTCCTTGCGATGGGTGAGTGCGGCCTTAAATCATTTTCCTGATTCACACCGGGTGGCGACTCCATGTTATTTCTCTTATTTAGCTCCCCCCGCGGGCTACTCCGTACTCCCGACCGGGCCGTGAGCCCGGAACATCGTCGTCCAACATCTGTGTCCTACAGTCTGGCAACTCCACTGGGGATAAAGAATTGGCCCCGAAATAATGTCTTGTAATGTTTGTTATTTGTGCTTTAAGTTAACCGCGTCTATAGTGGGTTGAAGGAGTTTAATCAAAGGCATTGTTAAGGCTAGGTGATGGTTTGGTGTCTTCCTTCATTCACTACCTTTCTATAAGGAAAAGCTGTGAAGGCACCTACATAATCATGTACTTGTAGTTTATTGTGATGGACTAATTTGGAGGACTCATTGTTTATTCCTGTCACCAAGGATTAAGAGCCTAAGAGGCTTGGGTTTTTAAGAGAGTTCGCTCCGCCTTACCTTTGGGGAATCTACAACGGGAAATCCATTTGACAGTCAGTCACGCACCATAACTCGTTGGCACGTACCGTAAGGTATAAAAAATATGCGCTCACTTGGTCTCTCAAACCCTTGAGTGAGGAGACCTAGTTGTGGCCAATCCTTCGCCAGTAACAGTCTTTGTCCACACTCCCGCAAACCCACACGTAGACTGGAGTCGTATGGCCTATAGCAACTATTTCTTTGTGCTTGTGGACCATCCTCATTTGGATGCAGTTGGACCTCTTGTCAAAAATGCGAACTTGTTGGGCCATTTAAACTGGGACGAGTTCGTATCCTATGATAATTGGGCCAAAAGCTTCTGAAATGCTGATGGGCCACTCTGTAGAAATTATTTCTTTATGCTTATGTTTGGGATCGTCGCCATTTGGATTCAGTTGGACTTTTTGACATGAGGTATAGGTTTGTTGGGGCATTTAAACTGGGACAAGCCTGTGCTTTATGATAATTGGTCCAAAAGCTTCTAAAATGCTGGTGGGCCACTTTATGTTTAGACCTCTTATCATTTGAAGTTGTTTAGATATGTTATCGCAAAATTGTAAACCTATTGGGCCTTTTTCAACTGGGACAAGTTTGCACCTCGCAATAGTATGATTAAATGCTTTAAAATGGTAATGGGCCGACTTATATATTCCATGCATCGTACGCATCTCATGCATACACACATCACGTTAACCCTTGTGTCTTAAAAGCCATCATAGATATCCGTTGGGTTAGAAAAAAAAGGGTTTGTCAAGAAGGGTTTAGCAAACATGGATATCGGGGAAAAGGAAACTGAGAACAGAAAAACCTTACGGCAATGATAGAGAGATAAGCGAATGGCATCCAATTGAGGTGTCCGAGAAAAGAAGAAGCTCGAAAGGCAATGGAAAAAAGTATTGTCGGTGGAAGTTGAGATACAGTCCATGCGGGTATTAGCAGAAACAGAGTTACCTGAACAAGAATGGACCTCGCAAAGATTTGAACAGTTATCATTGATGAGAAGAGGATGAAGTCCTTACATCACATGCAGATACACCAGAAGAGGTTGGCTCGGGCATTCAACAAGAAGGTGCATCCTACCAATATCTGAAAGGGTGATCTGGTACTTAAGCAGTCAAAGTCGTCGACGACAGACCCGAGGGGAAAGTTCAGACCCAACTGGGAAGGACCCTACATAGTCTTGAAAGTGATGGGAAATAAGGCAATGAGACTGTCAGATTTGGAAGGGAACGAATTCACTGAGCCGATCAACGTGGATAGATTGAAGTAGTATTTTGCTTGAGGGAAAGAAGACCGAGCAGTCACCAAAGGAATTGACAGAAGACCTAACCCAACGGGATAGAAAATTCATCCATGCATGCATGCATACACGTAACGCACTTGCATTCTTTTTTTGTTTTGTTTTCTTTGTATTCACAGGTTTCAACGGAGAAAAAGAGAAAGCGGCAAATGCAAGCCAACCAGAAGCAACAACAGTACAATGTCATCATTTTTAGGAATGAATCATGGGGTTGAGGCCCACATCAGTCTCAGGAATGAATCAGAATCAGTATCAGTTTCAGGAATGAATCACCGGGTTAAGGCCCGCATCATTATTAGTCTCAGGAAGGAATCCCAGGGTTGAGGCCCATATCAGTATAAGTTTCAGCAATGGATCCCAGGGGGGCAAAGCCCACATTACAGCGTATGAGGAGTTGAAAGTGAATTATTGGTGGAGTGAGAAAAAAGGGAGAGAGAAGTCTTTGATGGTTAGACATATGCCCAGTGATGACATTATTTGCTGTAGGGAGAAACCTTAAAAATGATAAGTGCGAGATGTGCTCTCATCCAGTTTTTGAATGGTTGATCTCAGCTAGACTCGCGAGCACTTGATCACAGTATCTTAGTGGTGGAAGCCGGAGTAGTCGGAAAGATGACTAGTTGAAGAGATGATGGATCAGTGAATGACCGTTTTCCTGGATGTCCACCATGGTTTACTTATGCTACGATATGATATGGTTGGAAACAAAAAAAAGTCTCTGAAATAAAAAGAAGAAAAAAAAGAAAAAAAAAGAAAAAAAAAGTTCAAAATGAAGAGAAAGATACAAGAGAAAAAAAGAACAAAACCATATCATGTTGAGTACAAGGAAGTAATCACAGAGTGTGATCAAGACATCTAGGCTGCTTAGATCCACTGATCCGATTCTCCGAGACAAAATCATCGAGTTGGCTTACTTAAGGATTAAGCTACGAAAGAGCCTTGGCGCGCACACACTAGGAGTCTAGTTCAGATCACTCATTCAGACGAGCGGATCTAAGTGTATTAAATACTTTGAAGGTTCTCTGGTTTCGACGCGAATGATCCGTTGAGGACGAAAATATGTTTAGCTATCAAGATTATCTCGTGAGAGGCAGTACGGTATGTTGGAATAAACCATCACATTATCAGTATCAGTCTTGCCAGGTATGACACTCTGGGGGCGAGGCCCACATAATTATCAGTATCAGTCTTGCCAGGTATGGCACTCACCGGGTATGGAGACACATCAGCGTCAGTATCAGTTTCACCGGTGTGGCACTCCGGGTATGGAGACACATAAGTATCAGTATCAGTTTTGGGGAAGAGTCCCGTGGGTTGAGGCCCACATTATTAGTATCAGTTTGGGGTCGAGGCCCACATCCGCATCAGTTCAGGGTCGAGGCCCACATCCGCATCAGTTCAGGGGCGAGGCCCGCATCCGCATCAGTTTGGGGGCGAGGCCCATATCAGTATCGGTTTGGGGGCGAGCCCACATCGGTATCAGTTTTGGGGCGTGGCCCACATCAGTATCAGTCTGTGGGCCGAGGCCCATATCAGCATCAGTTTTGGGGATGGGTCCCAGGGTCGAGGCCCACATCAGCATCAGTTTTGGGGGATGCGTCCCAAGGTCGAGGCCCACACATATCATCAGTAATTTTGGGGATGGGTCCTAGGGTCGAGGCCCACATCAGTATCAGCTTGGGGGCGAGGCCCACATCAGCATCGGTTTATAGGCGAGGCCCACATCCACATCAGTTTAGGGGCGAGGCCCATATCAGTATCAGTTTTGGGGATGAGTCCCAAGGTCGAGGCCCACATCAGTGTCAGTTTCAGTTATGGGGATGAGTCGCAGGGCCGAGGCCCACATCAGTTTCAGTTTTGGTGATGAGTCTCAGGGCCGAGGCCCACATCAGTTTCAGTTTTGGGAATAAGTCCTAGGGTCGAGGCCCGCACATCAGTATCAGTTTTGAGGATTAGTCCCGGGGCCGAGGCCCACATCAGTTTCAGTTTTGGGATGAGTCCCAGGGGCGAGGCCCACATCAGTATCCGTCTGGGGTGAGGCTCACATCAGCATTGTCAGTATCAGTTTTGGGGATGAGTCCCGGGGCGAGGCCCACATCAGTATCAGTATCAGTTTAAGGGATGAGTCCCGGAGGTGAGGCCCACATCATCATCGGTTTTGGAGATGAGTCCCAGGGTCGTGACCCACATCATCAGCAGCTTTGGGGATGCGTCCCAGGGTTGTTACCGACATCACAGCAGTTTGGGGATGCGTCCCAGGGTCGTGACCCACATCATCAGCAGTTTTGGGGATGTGTCCCAGGGTCGTGACCCACATCATCATCAGTTTTGGGGATGCGTCCCAGGGTCGTGACCCATATTATCAACATCATCGGGATGCGTCCCAGGGTCGAGGCCCCCATTATCGGTTACAGTTATCGGATGCGTCCCAGGGTCGTTGCCCCCTGCATCATCAGTTTTGGGGATGCGTCCCAGGGTCGTGACCCACATTGTCAACGTTATCGGGATGCGTCCCAGGGTCGAGACCCCCGTTGTCGGTTTCAGTTATCAGGATGTGTCCTAGAGTTGTTGGCCTCCTGCATCATCAGTTTTGGGGATGCGTCCTAGGGTCGTGACCCACATTGTCAACGGTATTGGGATGCGTCCCAGGGTCGAGGCCCCCGTTGTCGGTTGCAGTTATTGGGAGCATCCCAGGATCGAGGTCCACTGCGTCATCAACGCAGCTCGAAGCAGCAGGCAAGTCAGGTGACAGCTGGCGAGCCTGGTAAGTAAAAATGCATTGCTTAACTTTGATAGAATTGTCATTGTCACCACACTGCACAAGTCCCATCAAAGTGGGGGCGAATGTAGACAACTGTATTTTTTTCATGTAAGTCCCTATGATGAGTCTCATTTAGAGGCACTGCCTTTTAAGTCGCGGAAGTCGAGGGAAACGTACTTCGGAAGGCAAAAGTCAGAAATCAGTATTTTGTTGGATTTTATTCGCTTGTTTAGCTTCGGGTTCGCTTGTTGGACTTCCGTTTTAAAACACACCAAGCCCACACATCACTAAGACACACACCAAACCCATCTCACCCAAGCCCAATCCAAGAAATAATTAAAACATATTTAAAACACAAATTAAATTAAATAACTTAAAGCCAATTAAATTGAAATTAAATTAAATCTCATTCCAAAATTAAATAAATCACCTTCCTAATTACCAAAGATTTAATTAAATTAAATAATCACTCACCAAATTTAAATATATTCCCCACCAAAATTACATAATTTGTTTCCCTTTATAAACTAATCCATATTTAATTGATTTCTTTCATTTTAAAAAACCCATGCACAACCCTAACCCTAATACATCATTATAAAAATAAGACAAAACCCTAAACTCCTGGAGCTTAGTCACTGCCACTCACAAAATAATCAATAAACCCCAATCGGCTCTCTCCCCTATCTCATCAAGACTCTCTCGACCATCCCTCTCAAAACCCTAGCCAACTCACAGTAAAAACGAAACCACACTCCATCTCTCTCTGCCTCTCTCAACCCTCTCTCTTCTCCCACCTCACTCATGAATCTCGCACACAGCACCACAATGAAAAACCCTTGCAATAAACCCTTCTGAACATATCTCAACTCTCGGCCATTACTCATACTCACAGCCATTCATGAAACACGCACACACCCCTCACAGCCCTCATTCACTGCCATTCAATTCACAAACCATGCAGCCCCATCCCTGTACGTAAACACAAGAAGCCAAATCACTTAGCCATACACCGGCCTTCAATCCATGCACACGTAAACCCTAAAAATAACCACCCTTCATAAGCCACCTTCAACGCCTGAAACACTGCCCTCACAGCCCTTACAAACAGCCACCTTCAACGCCTAAAACACTGCCCTCACAGCCCTCACAAACAGCCTCCTTCACGCCACAAACACTGTCATCATACAACCTCATCCATGCACACAAACTGACCTCCAGTAACCCCTCAAATTGGCGCATAAAGTCCAATAAAACTGCCCCTTGAAGCCCTTCAATTAACGCACAAATCTCTCAACCCTGTAACCTTTATTCATGTAAACCATCCCTCATTACCCTCTTGCATTCGCCCAAACTGCACCCCCTAAAACTGCCCAAAACAGTCCCGAAAACCACCTTAAAACCACACAGAAACAGCCCCTACACACAGCCAAAATAGTGAATAAATAACTCTGAAAACAGCCCAAAAAAAGTGCCAAAACCGAGACCAAAACAGTCCCTTATTACCAAAAAATAGTGACCAGAAAATACAGTGAAAACAACAGCAAACGGAGTAAAAAACAGCAGCCCAAACAGTGAAACAGCGAAGGAAAATGTTGAACCAGTGAACCGAAGGAGTTGCGGAGCATCAACTCTTCTAACGGCCATGTAACGCACTTACGAGAGACGACAAAAGAGGTTAGACCTGAGGGCACCTTCCATATTTATTTTCATTCATCTTTTAATTGTTTTATTTATTTTCTTCGCATGAGAGTCATTTGTTGATGCATGTTGTGGCCTTTGAATGAATGGGAAAATGTGTCGTCTCTTCTGATATATCGGATGGAAACCCAGACATAAATTCCGTAGTTGAATCCGAATGGACGGTAGTGCGGTCTGTACTTGGGAAACAACTCCACGTACCACTTGAACAAACATCACATATTTCACTTTATTTTATCTTGTTCGTCTATTATTCGCATTTTACATTCTGCCATTTACTTTCCGTACGTTATTTGTTTGTGTATTGATGATATAATTCGTATAGGCTAACTAGGGTGGATTAAAGGTCCTCTATCCTAGGGAAATGCCTGAAGGCTACCTTTACCACGATGTTTTGCCGCGCCGGACGAAGTATGCTTGATTGAATGTGAGATATGTTTAATCGGACATACGGAGTTCCACATTATTGTCTCATTCATTTGTATGCATTGTAATATAATGCGCATGGGCTAACTAGGGTGGATTAAAGTTCCTCTATTCGAGGGAAATGCCTGAAGGCTACCGTTACCATGATGTTTTGTCGCGCTGGACGAAGTATGTTTGATTGAATGTGAGATATGTTTAATCGGACATACGGAGTTCCACATTATTGTCTCATTCTTTTGTATGCATTGTAATATAATGCGCATGGGCTAACTAGGGTGGATTAAAGGTCCTCTATTCGAGGGAAATGCCCGAAGGCTACCTTTAACACGATGTTTTGCCGCGCCGGATGAAGTATGTTTGATTGAATGTGAGATATTTTTAATCGGAAATACAGAGTTCCACATTATTGTCTCATTCATTTGTATGCATTGTAATATAATGCGAATGGGCTAACTAGGGTGGATTAAAGGTTCTCTATTCGAGGGAAATGCCTGAAGGCTACCTTTACCAAGATGTTTTGTCGCGCCTTTTATCATGTCATTCACCCTTTGCATATCCTTACTCTATTTTGCATTCTAGTGTGCATGGGCTAACTAGGGTGGATTAAAGGTCATCTATTCGAGGGAAAATGCCTAAAGGGCTACCTTTACCACGAAGTTTTGCCGCGCCGGAAAAAATGTGTTTGGTTGAATGTGAGATGTGTTTAATTAAGCATGTGAAGTCCTATATTGTTGTCTTTATTTTATATGCATTGTAATGTGATGCACATGGGCTTACTATGTTGGTCTAAAGGATCTCTATTTGAGAAAAGAAAAGTCTAAAAGGCTACCTTTACGACAATACTTTACCGAGCCTTGTATTATTCCGTTATTTGCTTGTTGTATGCCATCTCATTGTTTAATCATGCATTATAATGTAACGCGCATGGGCTTATTATGTTGGTCTAAAGGTTCTCTATTTGAGGGAAGAAAAGCCTAAAAGGCTACCTTTACCGCGATACTTTGCCGCGCCATTTATTATTCCGTTATTTGATTTTCCGTATCGCATCATTGCATGTTTATTTCGATGTATAATTGCCTCTTTAATCATCTCTTTGTATTATACATCTAATTGCTTCTCTTCATTATGCATGCTTGTGTAATTGTTATTTACTTGTGTTTCCGTATGCGTATATGCGTAAGTAATGTGTTTACGAAATTATATGTTTGTCGTTATTCCATTTTACTTTCATGCATGCTTATACAATTATCATTTACTTGCGTTTCTGTATCGATGAATATAATGTGCTTATAAAATTGTATGTTTGCCGTCATTCCGTTTTATTTTTATGCATGTGAACTTAGGAATAGAACACTTTTTGACATATATGTTGCGTAGATTCGGTTAAGATATTGCACAAATCATATCATTACAAGTGGAATAAGTAAGGGACCATTCCGAACCCAACAGTTTGAGGTCTTCGCTTGCGATGGGTGAGTGTGGCCTTAAATCATTTTCCCGGTTCACACCGGGTGGCGACTCCATATTATTTCTCTGGTTTAGCTCCCCCTGCGGGCTACTCCATACTCCAGACGGATGATAAAGGTGATACATCAGATAAACAATGATAAAGGTGCGTAAACTACAAGATAAACATTTGATGATTAAGATCAGCAATGCTACAGAATAGCAAGCTTTCTCAACATTGAGATAATATTAGAATTCAATCAAAAAGGAAACAAAAGAAAATAGCGAGTATAACCCATGAGATCTCATGCAATATACCTAGCTAGAAACAAGGTAAAATACAACTTGAAATGGATTTATGGAAGTATAACATTGAGATGACAAAAGAAATTATGTATATAGATATCAATGAGACGAAGATAATACCTGACCAAATAAAACTTTAAGAATAACCGAAAGAATGATACTGTTAAGTACAATCAAGTTAGGAGATCAAACCATTTTAAACAAAAGCTAACCAGATTTATGGCAGTAATGAAAATTAAAGGTATAAGAGCACGAACATAGATCAAAACAGAGTCTCTAATGCCAACGTTAATAATAAAGAATACAGTTTAGGCATAAAGATGCATAAAGTCAGATTCAACATAGATACCTTGTCTCAAAAGTTCTTTGACCAATCAAATAGGATCGCCAGTGAAGCTACTTTGAATTAATGTATTAAGTATGTGAGTCATTGATTAACAGCAACAATACATGAAGAAGTTAGCTATGAGCTATGATGTCGTAGACTCATAAATAATCGAATAGGTGAGAACTCAAAGGAAAAAGCTCATAAGCAGAAAGACTTAGTAATGGGAAAAGAAAAAAGATCAAATAGTCAATTAAGATATGGTAAAGAATGCTAGAATAAGATCTAGTATATAGAGCTAAGGAAATATCTAGTAAGATATATCTTATAAGGTCATTAAAATGACTATAATATAAAAGTAGCCGAAGAACCTAAGGGATATATAACTCAAGGGAAAACGAAGTTCATTGGCTTTAGTACAAAGTACAATAATGATGCTTTAAATATGAATAATAACAGAAGTTCCTAAGGATAGTTGGGAGTTATTGTTGTCATGGCAAGAGATATAAAAATGTGTTAGATCAGAATAGAACTAAGATTGAGTGTGACGACAGACCATGAATATAATACAATATTGGAATTGATAGCTCGTGTAAAAAATTGAAATAGAGAAAGCTGGATATAACTAGAGGTTTAGAAGTGAGATTTCCAGGGTGCATAGAGTGAGTTGTAGTATGATGATAGGTGAAATGTACTAAGTAGGAGTTGACTAAGGCCCACGAACTTTGAAATAGTAGTTACAAGCATGACAATGGTTTCCCAAAGGTTAAATATTAAGATTCAAAAAGAAGAGCACAAAGAAAGGTAAGAAAGATAAGAATAGCAGAAATACAAGATATCCTCCAACCAAAGAAAATCATCGAGTTAGACCCCATAAGGGATTCCGGGATGAATCCTATATAAGGGGGGAGAATTTATAACGGCTGGTAGTACCGACTTCTATTACATTATGGATGAGTGTTACATAATATAAATTATGTTTGAACACTTATGCATTCATGGAATTACCTTGGGGGACAATCGGTAAATTCTTCGAGATTCCGATACGAGATGGTACAATGTTCCACTCCAGTCCATAGTATTTGGACCATAACAATTGAGAGCTAGGAGAGTGAAAGAATAAAAAAAAGTAAGGAATCTTGACCCAAAACTTGGATTGTAAGATTTTGAAAGTATGATGAAAGAATATGGCAATTGGCATGTTAGGGATTACATTTTGGTGATTGATAAGTAAAGAAATTGATTGTAAAATTAAGTGTCCAAATTTTGAAAATCTTAAGGGTTGAGCTAAGAACAAGAATAAAGAGATAAAAAAATTATTTGGGGATGATAATTTGGTATAGAATATGTGAAATTGAAGTTTAGTGAAATGGATTGTGTGTTGGTTTTGATATAGAAGTGTTGGTGATGCTTTTGGGTAAACTAGATGATGAGAAGCAAATTTTTGAAACCTGAGAAAACAGGTTCGCGTCGCGACGCCCAAGGGGTCAGCATCGCGACGCGTACTGGGGAATTTATGTAGATTCATTTCTGGATTGTTAGTGTCGCGACCCTCAAGGACTTACCTTGCGATGCACACTGAAAATTTTCATGTACTGGTTTATCGAATTGTGAGCGTCATAACGCGCAAGGCCTTACGTCGTGACCCGAGATCAGAATTTACCCAAAATAGTTTTAATTCATTGAGACTCCATCCTAGCGTGTTAGAGGCCACCCTAAGGGTCTCGTATCAGCTCGTATATATACATTACACCATGATGTATGCATGATACGCATTGAAGTGATAATAAGTACTTAAATAGATAAATTTAGCATGATTCCGTAATATATTTCTCAGTCCATTTTGTAATCAAGTTTATCAATTATAGATAATTGTGTAGACATTGCATTTTTGCATGAGCCCGATGATGAGCCTCGTATGGAGACACTACCTGAAAAGTTACGGAAGTTGCGAAAACGAATGCCAGAAGGAAGGAAAACATCCAAAATTAGCACCTCATTGGATTCAGACTCACTAGCCAACCTTGAACTCGCTCAGTCAGCTGTTGCTTCAAACCTTATCTTCGGACCTGTTATGTAACTCATTCACGTGGCCCATGACCTACCATGCACGCCCAAAACCCCATACAATGAGCCCACACACTCAAATCCCCTCATCAACACTTTCCAATTTAACAACATTTGAAATCCCCTTCTTGCCAAACTTAACAAAGATTTGAAATCCCATCCTTACCAATTTAACATGATTTGGGATATCCTCATCACCAAATTTATAAAATTGCATTCCATAAATAATTTAAGAAGATATCTCCCAAATTTATATGATTTG
Organism: Zanthoxylum bungeanum; assembly: GCA_019454045.1. Classification (NCBI taxonomy): domain Eukaryota; kingdom Viridiplantae; phylum Streptophyta; class Magnoliopsida; order Sapindales; family Rutaceae; genus Zanthoxylum; species Zanthoxylum bungeanum. Next base: position 218,150 of record SKCR01021023.1, on the reverse strand, counting down.
TTTCCCTATATGGAGATCCCTTCAAATCATTATAAAAAATGGACCAAATCTTCATCAAATGAGGCTCTTAGAACGGCAACCCTAGACTCTCTCTCTCTTTTTCTTCTTTGAGCAGCAACCATAGGAGACAAATAAAGCACCAACAAATCGAAAAACAACAATCACCAAAACAGCAAAGCCGAAACCACCGAAAAAACCAACAACATCACCGAAAAAACCAAAACAAAGAAGCCATCACCGAAAAAAACAATCAAAATTGAAACAGCCACCACTAAAAACACCAAAAAACCAGCACCAAAAACAACCAGAAAATAGCAAAACAGCAACAAGAAAACAGCAAAACAACAACCAGAAAATAGCAAAAAAATAACCAGAAACAGCAACTAGAAAACAGCAAAACAACAACCAGAAACAGCAACCAGAAAACTGTTGGTTTCTATTAAGGTCCCAAGATCAATAATAAGAATGAAATATGTGCGAATACAAATCGAAGAAGTTGCGGAATACTCACATCGATCGGTTGAGCGACGCTTTGACGAACAAAAACTGAAAAACTGCTCCCTTACTGGTCACGGCAGTTCACTGCAACAGTCCACTGGTTTTGCGTCAATGGTGGTCCTTCGTCAAGCTCCAAGCTTTGTCGAATGGTTCCCGGCTCATGGGTGGACTTCCCTATCACCTTCGCATGTCTCGTAAGTTTGCTAGCACTTGTGATTTTGCCATAAAATCCCACTCTTAGCTTCCCACTGCTCACGGTTTTAACAGCAAAACCAGCAAGCTATTTTGCCCCTCCATGGGCGTGAATTGTAGAGAGAAAGAGAGAAGGAGAGATTGTGTTAGATTAGTTGGAAAAGTGTAAATCAAACAGTTATATATTTTCCAAAAATAAATAAGTGAATTACCACTTTTTGGCTTCCAAAAAGTCAAATGGAAAAGCCTTCCAACAACTCCAACAACTACCATCAATCAATCAATCACATCAATCAATCAAGTGTCACGTCACTCAAAGTGACATGATTTGACGCTTGATGTGACTAGCGATTTGAGACCAACATCACAAAAATTACCGAGCAACTATAAGCTTTGACCAACGCTGTGGCCAATCTGACAGTACCCCGCATAGTGGGAATAAAAAACAACGAGGATGGAAGGCATGAGGAGCCCCCAAATAGAGTGAGCGAAGAAATCCCTATTTTTGATGATGACATGGCTGAGTATGCCGCGGGAATGATAGCTGGGCCTCAGGAAGAGTTACAGAAACTCAGAGAACAAGTAGAGTTTGTTACCCGCAAGATAAAGGAAAAACATGAAGATCTATTAGACTATGATGCAATGAATTTGGAAAACCAGCTGCCTCCCCAATTTAAGATGTCTGACATGGCCAAGTTTAACGACAACGGAGATCCAAAGGTCCATCCCCGATAATATGTTTCAGTGATGAGTTCAGTGGGTTTGTCGAAGCGTCAGATGTTGAAGATGTTCGGGATGTCACTGGAAGGGACACTCGTAGTATGGTATCATGGCCTAGAGAAATAGATCAGAGATGACTAGAGGGTGATCGGTGTGTAATCACACGCGCATAACGCAAGCGCACATATCATTCAAGTAGTATAAAAATATCGATCCCACGAGGACTTAATTCCTACTATTGTTATTAATTATTGATACTATTTATTTACAGGTATCTAATTAAAGAGAGAAGAGAATGATTGTTTGATTGGCTGGTTGAATGTGGATTTGCTGAATAAATAAATAAATAAAATACCTAAAAGAAAATACTAAGGAAAATAATAAAAGACACAAATATCTAGGGTTGTGATTCCATTCAATATTATTCTAATGATGAATTGATTCTTTTATATATTTGTAATAAATCAGTTTGCTAACCTGGAACACGAAACTCTGCAAAAGCCTCTGTCGATGGTCAGATACAAATATCCAAAATAACCCAATTAATAATATGTATATGTTAACCAAATTACCCGAATTCATTAAGTTCAAGTTCCAATTGTGGCTACCCCCGCCCGACAGGTATATTCATATCCTATAAGGAAATCTATTAAAGGGTTATCTATCCTCAAGGAAGATCGTGAGCTATTGAATTTAAGGATAAAACCTAAAATCCATTTTCCAAGTTCATTTTAATTTTACCACATCAATCTTATTGGTGATCAAGCAACAAGAAGCATTAAGCTTAAGATTCAATAAACAAACTAAAGAATTACTCATAATATAATTAAATCAATTATTAAGCTTGTTAATATTGTGTTTCATCACTTCCCTAGAATAAAAATAAAATGATGGGGGTTAGAGGATCCACTTTTATAAATCTCACTTTATTATAATATGGAAATTGTCAATGTTACCCAATTTAGTTGAACCATCCATAAAGACGATGTTATTATTTATCCATAAACCAGCTTATAGGCGATAATCATCTGTCACCTAAAGACAGACCTATAAGCGGTGTCACATTATGTTACATAATTAAAACCAACCATTAAGGCGATATCAACTTTTAATCCATATTATTAAATTACAATTTCCATATTATAAATTAAATGAGATTAATCTACCTTTACTTTTTTCTAATTTAGAAATCTCCCTTATTATAATATATAAATTTATATGATAATTACCAACCGTCCATATAGGTGACCGGCGTAAACACACACGTATAACGCAAGTGCACGTATCGTTCAAGTAGTATAAAAATATTGATCCCACGAGGACTTAATATCAAAACTATTAATTTTATGAGGTCAAATGATTACTAGTATCTAACAGGTTGTTTGATTGATTTGAAAAGGTGACGATTCTAATTTAAAAATAAGTAAATAAAATTGTTCGAAAGTAGGTTTAAGAAAGTTCACTATTAAAAACTATCTAGGGTTGTGATTTCTTCCAATACCATTTTAAAGATGAAGTGGTTATCTTATAGTTGGATAAAATATTGATTTATTAACCTGGAACACTAAATTATGTAAAAGCCTCTTCCGATGGTCAACTACAAATATCCAGTATAACTCAATTGAACCATATGTCTATGTCAACCAAATTACCTGGATTCATTAAGATTAAGTTCCAATTATGGCTACCCCCGCCCGACAGGTATATTCCTATCCTGTAAGGAAATCTATTAAAGGGTTATCTATCCTCAAGGAAGATCGTGGGCTATTGAGTCTGAGGTTTTAAACTTAAAAACCCTATGTCTAGTTCATTTTAAGTTTACCTAGTCAATTTAATTAATGGCCAGTTAATTAAAAAGTATTAAGATTAAAACTCAATAAATAAATCTTTATATTACCCAAACTATAATTTAACCCCTTATAAACCTGTGATATTGAAATTCATCACACCCTAGATACTAATTTAGTTATGACACATAGCTAGGGCTGGTAAAATAAAAGACATAAAATGCTGAAAAGTAATTGCGGTAAGGTAAATACTGAAAGGTAAATTACAATAAAATAAATGCTAAGGTAAAAGAAATTACTTTTACTGCTACTAATTTAGATATCTCCCATAAAATAATATATAAACTTGTGATAATATTACCAACCGACCAATCTGGCGGTATCCTGATTAAGTCAAATTAAGTCCAACCAGCCATTAAGGCGGTAATATTTGTCCATAAACCAGCCATAAAGGCGGAACCAAAATTAAATTACCAACTGACCAATCTGGCGGTATCCTTGATCAGTCAGGTTTAAACCAGATTAAAATTAAATTACCAACCGACCAATATAGCGGTATCCTTTTTAAGTCAATATTTTAAATAGTGAATATATTATTTATAAGGGAGATTAATCTAAATAGCAATAGTAAAAGAATTACCTTTCACCCTAGCTGGGGAAGTTACCTCCTCATGTGAATAGTAAAAATTGTAAAAAGTAAAGAAAGTAAATTACTATTATTACAAAAAGTAATTAAAATTATTACAAAACTAAAAACTAAAATTAAAACGAAACTTAGAGAGAGAAGAACTCCCTATTTACATCAAAGAAATGGGAGAGAATGGTACAACAAAATCTGAAAGCTCGAGCTCAATTTATAGGCCTCGATAGGTTTCCAGCGTCGCGACGCCAGCGCCATCAGCGTCGCTACGCCAGCTTTTGTCGACGTGGCACGCTCTGGTTCGCCTGTTTGAAGATTCTGGATAAGCTGATAAGGTGACACGTGGCGAGGTGGTTGAGCTTCAATTATTGTGACACGTGGCGGCTTCTGATTGGTCGCTGAGATTCTTATCCGCCACGTGTCAGATATGTTGGTTTCTATTAAGGTCCCGGATCGATTATAAGCATGAAAAACATTGCGAATACATATCGACGAAGTTGCAGAATACTCACATCGATCGGTTGAGACGATTTGAAGACGAATGGAGCCAAAAACGCACTGGTTTGGCGCCACTGCTGTGCATAATTCTTCACTGGTTTGGGCAGTTTCGGATCTCATTTTGAAGCTCCAAACTTCATCGAATGGATCCCGCCTCATGGGTGAACCTCCCTAACACCTTCGCAAGTCTCGTAAGTGTGCTAGCACTTGAGTTTTTGCCACAAAAACTCACTCATTGCTCCCTTGAAGCTCACGGCAGTGAGCTGTGAAGAAGAGGAGAAAAGAGCCCATTGGGCGTGAATTGTGAGAGAGAAATGGAGGAGAGAAAAATATGTATTAGTTGCCAAATGATTTTCCAAAAACCTTTATATATTTTCCAAGAAAATACATTAAACAATTACCAAATAATTCATCAAATAATTAAAATGGTAAAAGTCTCAACAACTAACACTATTTCATCTACTTCCATCAACTATTCATTTCACTTTATCAAAGTGACATGTAGTCATTCAATCAATCAATCACATCAATCAATCACATCACTCAAAGTGACATTTGATTTGACGCTTGATGTGACGAATGATTTGACGATTGCGTCGCCGCACTCGAATTCGAAATACGAATGCGCTCGCAATCACACTCGGGCTCGGTTTCGCTAATTCCTAATTACCGAGTTTTCCGTCGTGTCGTAATTAAATGATTACACCTAGTGAATTCACTATTCACGTCGCTAACGAATTAATTCTAAATTAATTCGTTCGCCCGAATTAAAATCCATTTTCAATTTCGCGTCGAAATCCAATTTCGTTTAATATATCAAATATTTAATTTATCGATTAATTCCAAATTAATCGTTATCTCTCTCTAGACGATATTTTATCCTAGATAAAATATCTCCATAATTAATCCTAGATTAATTTTCTCTTTCTTCTATATAATCCTAGATTATTAATGAGTGCGAGTTATGCATCATCGGTGCATTATCGGGAAGCGACCCATGAGATCCCCGGATAATTCGGCAGTAATACGGTCGTCGGAATATCCGAATCACGTACGTACCAAGTACTACGTTCTACCGATTTACGAGACAAGATCGGCTTCTAGCAAAACACGAAGTCTATCCAATTCTCCGGTCATATTCATCTAAGAATATTTAAGATCTATATCAGGCGTAGTATACCAAGTATCGTGTATATCGTGTTGGAAATTCTAATCCATGTCCCAAGATCAAAAGAGCAAACAAATATATATAAATGAATGAACAATAATGAAGTATGGCGGAATCATACTCACAAAGATCGGAATGCGGATGCGTTGATGAAATAAAACCACCTCCTTTGTGCTTTGGATGATTCGGCCAAGGTAAGAAAAGAAGCTCCATGCTTTGTTGATCACTCCAAGCTCAAAGATTAGTTTCCCATAACACCTTTGTATGATCCCTTGATGGTGCTAGCCAAAGATGTGTATTAAAGTTCTAAACTTATACACTTTCTTCACAAAGTTCTTAAGAAAATGGAAGAAAAATGGAGAGCCAAAACTGCAGTGAAGTTTCGGTCATGAGAGGGAGAGGAAGAGAGTTATGATTTTGTCACAAAAATCAATTTATATTTATGCCATAATATTTATTAAATTAATAATAAACTTATGACACAAATCATGCAATGGCTTAGAGTGTCAAACACTCAAACTCCATGCAAAACCATTGAGTGTATTGTACACTATCACCATGCAATGTATTAACAATTAAATAATGCATAAAATGACATATGTCATGTGGGCCCCACACAACCCAAATGAAAGTGGGCCCACGCGTACTCACGCGTTCGGGTTCGATATTCCGAAATACCGAACTTTCGTCGCGACGTTAATTAAATCGAATTTAAATAAATAATTGCGCCTAGCGAAATTATTATTTACGTCGCTAACGAATTAATTCTAAATTAACTCGTTTGCCCGAATTAAAATCTAAATTTAATTTCGCGTCGAAATCGAATTTCGATTATTATATCGAATATAATAATTTTAACGATTAATTCTAAATTAATCTTTCTCTCTCTTTGAATAGTACTTTATCCAAGATAAAGTCTCTCCGCAATTAATCCAAGATTAATTGAGTTCGAATCATACGTCATTGGTGAATCTTCGGGAAGCGACCCAAGAGACCTCTAGATATGTTGGCAGTAAATCCGGTTGTCGAACTATCCGAACACGTACGTACCAAGTACTACGTTTTTACCGATTTACAAGACAAGGTTAGCCTCTAGCAAAACGCCATGTCTACCCAATTCTCTAGAAATATTCTTACTGGAATATAAGATCTATAACAGGCGTAGTATACCGTAGTATAGTGTATACTGATCCAGTATCGGATGATCACATGTAAGGCCTGGGGCTGGAGATGTGTCTGCCCCGTACGATACATATATCGGACATCAAGCAACTAGTCTCTTTGAATCGGACAATCCTGACCTTGTCATATTATCCCGATGGTTGCAACCATTATAGAGTACTAGTTCTGTATCATGCGCGATCATCATCTCCATATGTCTGAAGTGATACTTCCGTCTTGACATCACACCCAATACACTACGATTCCCGATAAACCTGGAAGAGGTGTACACAGAACCTGTTAAAGCCCTGGACGACCAAAACTAAAGTCTACCGATTGTCGCAAGTACTAGCGATGCAAGTCTCAGGTTAAGACCATATGCACCTACCCTGAAACGGACTCCCATAGACACGCAGACATACTACCAATGGAATTCCGCGGGGTCTATCCAGAGCGAAGCTGTTTTCCATACCATCGGTAAAACACAACCTCCTACCGCACTTGCATAAGTATCCAATACTCAAATATATGAGAACTATGCTGTTGTGCCCTCACAACACGCACAAGTGTAGTACTAGTCTATTCTGCATTATCGATGTCCAATCTCGATAATACTACGACTAGGGATATTTAATGATTAAACCTTTATGGATTGATACTGTCTCATATCATCTCAATCCGGAATTAATCATAGGGACTTTTACCATTTATATATCAAAGTAAATAAATTACAAAACGGTAAAAGGCAATTTCATTACTACATAGTTAATTTTGTACAATAATACAATATCATTTACAAAATAGTGACGCTATGAGTCATTACTGTCTAACAATCTCCCACTTGGCCTATAGCCAGTCACTCAAGCATCTAATACCTGAACTATGTACATGTCGCTCAAACTTTTCCCGAGGAATAGCCTTCGTCAGCGGATATGCAATATTATCCTCTGTTGCGATCTTTTCGATCTTCACATCGCCACGATGTATGATCTCTCGAATCAGATGGAATCGTCGAAGAACATGTTTGGATCGTTGATGAGACCTTGGTTCCTTAGCCTGTGCTATAGCCCCGCTATTGTCACAATACAATGGAACGGGCTCAGCTGCTAACGGAACTACTCCTAATCCAATTAGGAATTTACGGATCCAAACTGCCTCTTTTGCTGCTTCAGTTGCTGCAATGTACTCCGCTTCAGTTGTTGAATCGGCAACAGTATCTTGCTTGGAAGATTTCCAGCTCACTGCTCGTTATTCAACAAAATATGTACCCAGATTGCGACTTAAAGTCGTCTCTGTCGGTTTGGAAACTTGCATCGGTATACCCAGATACCTCAAGTTCTCCATCTCCAGAGATTAAGAAAGCATCCTTAGTTCTATTAAGATACTTAAGGATACTCTTAACCGCCATCCAGTGATCTTTACCTGGATCGGCCTGATATCGACTGCACATGCTCAAAGCATGGGACACATCAGGTCGTGTACATATCATGGCATACATGATCGATCCGACTGCCGAGGCGAACGGAGTCCGACTCATGTTGTCTCTCTCATCTTGTGTTTTAGGACACATGTCCCTAGATAGATAGATGCCATGTGATATTGGTAACAGTCCCCTCTTGGACTGATCCATGTTGAATCTCTTCAACACTTTATCAATATATGTACTCTGGGAGAGTCCAAGTAGCTTTCTAGATCTATCCCGGTAGATCTTTATTCCTAGAATAAAAGCTGCTTCTCGCTACTCCAGATCTTTCATGGAGAATTTCAATGAAAGCCAAGCTTTCACCGACGTTAACATGGGAATGTCATTGCCGATAAGCAATACATCGTCGACATAAAGGACAATAAAAGTCAGTGCACTCCCACTAACCTTCTTATATACACAAGGGTCATCTTCGTTTTGAATGAAATCATATTCTTTTATGATCTCATCAAAACGTTGGTTCCATGACCGCGATGCTTGCTTCAGTCCATAAATGGACCGATTAACTTACAAACCTTGTTTGCAAGTCTAGGTATGATAAAACCGTCAGGCTGTTGCATATAACATCCTCCGAAAGGTTTCTGTTAAGGAAAGCGGTTTTAAACGTCCATCTGCCATATTTCGTAATCGTAATATGCAGCTATTGCAAGCATTATCCGAATGGATTTAATCATGGCAACGGGTGAGAAGGTTTCGTCATAATCAACTCCAAGTCATTGACGATATCCCTTCGCTACAAGCCTAGCTTTGTACGTTTGTACGTTGCCATCCCTGTCAGTCTTCTTCTTGAAGACCCATTTGCATCCAATAGGCTTTACGCCTTCTGGTGCATCAACCAGTGTCCAAACTTGGTTGGTATACATGGAATCCATTTCGGCCTTCATGGCTTCTTGCCATAAAGCGGATTCGATACCTTGTATCGCTGCCTCATACGTAGCCGGTTCATTATCCTCAATAAGATTAATATCTACATGAGGTGAGATCAGGAATCCATACCTCTCAGGTATTACCCTGACTCTCTCCGACCTACGCGGTCCTTGTGTATTTGAAGATTGTGGTTCAGTCTCATCCCAGATGGACTGTTCATGTTCCGTTGATAATTCATTGCCAAGAACAGTATCACTACGACTTTCATCGAGTTCTCTTCTTCCCACTAAACACTGCATTTAGGAATCCTTCTCAAGGAAAACCGCATGTAGAGTAACAAATACTTTGTTCTCTTGTGGGTGATAGAAGTAATATCCTTTGGTTTCCCTAGGATATCCAACGAATAGGCATTTATCTGATTTGGGTTCAAGTTTGGTACCTTCCAAACGTTTAACGTATGCCCAGCAACCCCAAATCTTCAGGAATAGGAAACCCGGTTTCTTACCTGTCCATATCTCATATGGTGTTTGTTCAACAGACTTTGACGGAACCTTATTCAAATAAGAACTGCACTGTTTAATGCATATCCCCAGAAGGAAATTGGCAGCTCAGTGCGACTCATCATCGACCTTACCATGTCCAACAAGGTACGGTTCTCCGTTCGGACACACCATTTAATTGTGGTGTTCCAGAGGAGTCCACTGTGAAAGAATACCATATTCTTTCAGGTAATCTTGAAACTCATTACTTAAGTATTCGCCACCACGGTCCGACCGTAATGTCTTAATACTCTTGCCTGTTTGTTTTTCAACTTCGTGTCGAAACTCTTTGAATTTCTCAAAAGTTTCCGACTTGTGCGTCATTAGATACACATAACCGTAACGTGATGCATCATCGGTAAAGGTTACGAAGTATCGATATCCACCTCTAGCCTGGCTAGACATGGGCCCACAAACGTCACTATGAACGAGGGCTAACAGTTCAGTGGCACGTTCACCTTTACCGCTAAAAAGGTGATTTAGGCATTTTGCCTAATAAGCAAGATTCGCAGACGTCATATGAATTTGGATCAAATCCGTCCAAGTACCCACTCTTCAAAAGTGTGGATATGCGAGTCTTGTTAATGTGTCCCAGACGACAATGCCACATATAAGTTTCATCATTTGGATCACTCTTTTTAAGCCTTTTGTTTGTTAATTTTATTGTAGGAGATTCATTTATATTCAAAATATAAAGACCATTATTTGCAACTGCAGTGCATATTTCTGCATCATTTTTATATAAATAACACCCAGTGTTTCTAAATACAAAAGTGTACCCATTTCGGGTTAACAAGATACAGATATAATATTCCTAGTCAAACTAGGTACATAATAACAGTCATTTAGTTTAAGTACATGCCCCGAGGGCAGTTCTAATACAAAAGTGCCCACGGCCAAAACAGCAACAGGAGTTCCGTTTCCAACTCGTAGATCAATCTCCCCTGAAGCCAGAGTCCTGCTGTTCTGCAGATCCTGCACATCAGTACATATATGAGAACCACAACCAGAATCAAAAATCCAATTTTTAAAACTAGAAGTAGCCAGGTTTATTTCAATAACAAACATACCAGAGGTCGGTGCCTTGCCCGCCTTGATCTCCCTTCTGATCGCCTTGTTCATGCGGCAGTCACGCTTCCAGTGACCTCTTTTGCCGCAGTTAAGGCATATGTCTTGTGACTTGTTCCTCTTCCTCGGCTTCCCAGAAGCTAATGGCATCTTGCCCTTACCCTTGTTCTTATGTTTCCTCTTCCTCACCCCTCCAGTTGCCTTAAGCCCAGCCTTGGCCCCTGAGAGGTCGATGCATAGTGCGCCTCGCGCTTGCCCCCTTTTAGGAGTCTTTTCAGACTCCTTCAAGACGGATAACAGCTCTCCAAGAGTGTCATATGTATCCATCAACTTGTAGTTGATTATGATTTGTTTCCAAGTATCAGGAAGTGACTGCAAGATCATATCTATAGTCAGCTCAGCCTCCAAGACTATTCCCATATTGGCCAACTCATCAATATCGGCGATCATTTGAGCCCCGTGGGCCTCAACTGATGCGCCTTCAGTCATTCAGCACGGAAAGAGTTTCTTCTTCACCAACTCATACCTTTCCATCCGCTTGTTGGAGCGGTGGAGATCTCGAAGTCTAGCCATCATATTATAAGGATCCAAGTCCCTATTCTGGCGACGAAAGTGTTGAGTCATAGAAGCTAACATAATAGTCTGAGCTGTGTCACAATCACTGCTGTGAGTTTTCCATAACTCAAGCTCAAGTGGATCAGTGGGCTTAGGCGGGAGAGGTGTTTGTATAGTATACAGCATCCTCTCAGCCCCAAGGACTATCCTTAGGTTCATTTCCCAATCAGCGAAGTTTGTCCCCTTAAAGACATTGTCACCCATGATAATGTCTCGGACATTTACCTTGCTAGCCATCTCAATTACGATAGTCCAACTATCTAGTTAACGATATATGGTACAGTCAAACTGTTACAAGAAAAATAACATTTTATTAGTCCAACTAATGTTAAAATATTGACGAAATAAATTTTGTAAGCGCGTAAAGCTAAGTATCTGAATGAAATTGCAATTTCAATACTAGCCTCCCACTATTTTCTACAAGTCTCTAACCCTCTGTTCGAGTACTCGGGAAATCCAATTCCTAGTGGGCTAAGATCCCGTTAAATAACACACAACCTTGACTTTGGCCAACAAGTTGTATGATATTTAACTAGGTAGATCTCGAAGATCAATTGGATCCCATCCATTTCCTAGATCCGGTAGGTGGACATCCAAGTCCGAAACATATATATCTAATACATATGTCAATGTATCCAATACATTTTCCTAACCATTTCCTCTGAATCAACTAAGTCTTGGCTTTGGCACAACAAACTTAATGATTCCAGTTAAGCGGGACCCATGGACATGGAAAGTTTCGTAATCAATGTCGATGGACAAGAAGTGATCTTGACTTTGGCCAACAAATCACAACTTGGACAAGACACCGATATGGAACAAAACTCTCATGATTCAAACACATCCTCAATTGACAAAGGTCTTGACTTTGGCCAACAAACCAATGCCAATTTCGGATCTTGAGAAAGAATCACTCAACGAAAGGAAAATCGCTTAATATTGCTTGAGGGATTTTCGCGTAATTGGCAACCAATTAATTTATCTTTGTTAGGTCTCATCATCATACACCCTTAAGCATGCTTCTAAAACATCATAAAGCGCGTAAAGTAAAATAATAGTGATATGCGGATGGATATATAACAATTTGTTCCTAGAACAAATCACTCCCTTTCCTCTACCCGGCTAGCACTATTCTACTTCTACCCAATTACATAATACAGAAACCTCATTTACATTGAGGGGAATTAGGTGAGAAGAGAATACAAAGAGATAATAAGAGAAAGGCTGGACACGCAGGTCCAATTAATAAATTCTGAATTTACAATAATTTCTAAAATTACCCTTCCCTTCTAATATCCATCCGATATACACTATTCATACATTACATCCACATTCATTCATTCAAGGCATGTTATACAACCAATCAAATCCAATTAATTAGTCTTTAATTAGGTGACAATACAATGTTCAAACAATTGTTTGCATTTGCGCGAGTCCAACTCAATTTGAGAATAAATACTTATAGTATGAATTCACGAATTATATCGAACTACTCGTCAAATCCAATTTAAGTCGTATTCAATACTAATCCTTATATTTAATTCCAAATTAAATATTTACACTTTTATTGTGCTTTTATGACTTAGATTCCAAATCTAATTCTATCGGGTCTCAAAGCCCAATCAACATCCAATGTCCGTTTAATTAAAGTCCGATGGGCTTTCAATTGATTTCATTAGGCTTGGGCCTTGGTCAATGTGGGTCAAACCCAATTTCCAAGCCCAATAAGGAATCACCCTCATTTGCCATAAAAATCAATATCAAGCCCATAAGGCCCAATTAAACATAAAAGCCCATTTATTACATTTGGACTTAATGGAGTGATTTAGGCCCATTTTTGGATCCAATCCAATTTGCCCAAACCTACTTGGTCCAACCAAGCCCATTATGTCCAAATATAATAGTTTTAGGCCAATTCAAAATTAAGCCCAATTAATCAAATTTTAAAATTCCAAATTTTATAACTTAATTAATTAAAGTGTAATGTCATGATTAATCCTTAAAATCAATATTCCAAAATATCAAATTAATCCATTAATCATATTTTTATCTTAAATACATGTCCAACATTATTTAATCAAAAAAAATCAAGTCCCTAATCTTCTTCCATGCATTCGGCCAAGGTGATGAAAAATTACCGATTTCGTTTTCAATCCAATCGAATCACAAATCGTCATTTTATGTTCGTTTAAATTCATCCAATGATCTTATAAACAACAAATCATCATCTCCATGGTCTAGGTAGTATTCGGCCAAGCCTCTCCAAGAGGGGAAAAATTAATCAATTTATTTATTTTTCATGAAATTGATAATGTATAACATAATGTAACATACATTTAAGCATACTTAATCAATCAAAATCATCAAATCATGCTTCAATCAATTTTGCCCAAATATTACCCTAATATATTTTCATGCTCTTTAAGCTCAATGATACCATTGTTGGAAATTCTAATCCATGTCCCAAGATCAAAAGAGCAAACAAAAATATATATAATGAATGAACAATATTGAAGTATGGCGGAATCATACTCACAAAGATCGGAATACGGATGCGTTGATGAAATAAAATTTTCTCCTTTGTGCAGTGAAGGTTTCGGCCAAGGTGAGTGGGGAAGCTCCAAGCTTTCTTTGATCCTTCCAAGCTCAAGAATTAGTTTCCCATAACACCTTTGTATGATCCCTTGAAGGTGCTAGCCTTATATGTGATTTAATGTTCCAAACACACACACTTTCTTCAAGTTTTTGCAACAAAAACAGAAAAGGGAGAGGGCTGTGAAACTTCACAGTTTCGGTCAAGAGGTGAGAGAGAAGGATGATGATTTTTGATTTCAAAATCAATTATATTTATGCCATAATATTTATTAAATTAATAATAAACTTATGACACAAATCATGCAATGGCTTAGAGTTTCAAACACTCAAACTCCATGCAAAACCATTGAGTGTATTGTACACTATCACCATGCAATGTATTAACAATTAAATAATGCATAAAATGACATGTGTCATGTGGGCCCCACACAACCCAAATGAAAGTGGGCCCACGCGTACTCACGCGTTCGGGTTCGATATTTCCGAAATACCGAACTTTCGTCGCGACGTTAATTAAATCGAATTTAAATAAATAATTGCGCCTAGCGAAATTATTATTTACGTCGCTAACGAATTAATTCTAAATTAACTCGTTTGCCCGAATTAAAATCTAATTTTAATTTCGCGTCGAAATCGAATTTCGATTATTATATCGAATATAATAATTTTACGATTAATTCCAAATTAATCGTTCTCTCTCTATGTATAGTACTTTATCCAAGATAAAGTCTCTCCGTAATTAATCCAAGATTAATCGAGTTTGAATCATACGTCATTGGTGAATCTTCGGGAAGCGACCCAAGAGATCTCTGGATATGTTGGCAGTAAATACGGCCGTCAGATTATCCGAACACGTACGTACCAAGTACTACGTTTTTACCGATTTACAAGACAAGGTTAGCCTCTAGCAAAACGCCATGCCTACCCAATTCTCCAGAAATATTCTTATTGGAATATAAGATCTATAACAGGCGTAGTATACCGTAGTATATTGTATACTGATCCAGTATCGGATGATCACATGTAAGGCCTGGGGCTGGAGATGTGTCTGCCCCGTACGATACATATATCGGACATCAAGCAACTAGTCTCTTTGAATCGGATAATCCTGACCTTGTCATATTATCCCGATGGTTGCAACCATTATAGAGTACTAGTTCTGTATCATGCGCGATCATCATCTCCATATGTCTGAAGTGATACTTCCGTCTTGACATCACACCCAATACACTACGATTCCCGATAAACCTAGAAGAGGTGTACACAGAACCTGTTAAAGCCCTGGACGACCAAAACTAAAGTCTACCGATTGTCGCAAGTACTAGCGATGCAAGTCTCAGGTTAAGACCATATGCACCTACCCTGAAGCGGACTCCCATAGACACGCAGACATACTACCAATGGGATTCCGCGGGGTCTATCCAGAGCGAAGCTGTTTTCCATACCATCGGTAAAACACAACCTCCTACCGCACTTGCATAAGTATCCAATACTCAAATATATGAGAACTATGCTGTTGTGCCCTCACAACACGCACAAGTGCAGTACTAGTCTATTCCGCATTATCGATGTCCAATCTCGATAATACTACGACTAGGGATATTTAATGATTAAACCTTTATGGATTGATACTGTCTCATATCATCTCAATCGGAATTAATCATAGGGACTTTTACCATTTATATATCAAAGTAAATAAATTACAAAACGGTAAAAGGCAATTTCATTACTACATAGTTAATTTTGTACAATAATACAATATCATTTACAAAATAGTGACGCTATGGGTCATTACTGTCTAACATATACATGACCTTGTCATAATATCCCGATGGCCGGCCAGCACTTAAGAGCACTAATACCGTATCCTGCGTGAATCATCTCCACTATGACTGGAGTGATACTTCCGTCTTGACATCACCCAATACTCTACGATTCTCAATATACCCAGCATTGCGTACACAGAACCGGTTAGAGTCCTGGACGACCTCAACTAAAGCATATGATGTCGTAAGCATTAGCGGTGCAAGTCTCAAGTTAATACCATACACACCTACCCTGATGTCGGACTCCCATAGACACATAGTCATAATACCAATGGGATTTCGAGGGGTCTATCCAGAGCGAAGCTGTTTCCCGTACCATCGGTGAAACACAACCTCCTATCGCACTTGCATAAGTATCCAATACTTATATATATGAGAACTATGCCGTTGTGTCCTCACAACGCGCACAAGTGCAATACTAGCCTATTCCGCATTATCGATGTCCAGTCTCGATAATACTCCGGCTAGGGATATTTAATGATTAATCCCTCGTGGACTGATACTGTCTCATATCATTCTCAATCCAGGAACTAATCATAGGGACCTCTCTTCATTTATATATCTAAGGTGATCTAATCACAAATGATGAGAATGCAATTTCCTTGTCACATAGTTAATTTGTACAACAACACTATGGTCTGTACAAATAGTGACGCTATGGGTCATATTATCCAACAAGATAAGGATTAGATACTCAATGATTGATGCTGACGTGGCGATGACATGGCGGTGATGTGGCGACACGTGGGAAAGAGACTGTCGGCACCGTATGATTGCGACACGTGGCACTTTATGATTGGCTGATAATGACTTGGCGGTGAGGTGGCAATGTTGACTTGTTCACTTGCTGACGTGGCTGATGACATGGAATGACACGTGGAACACGTGGCGATGATGACTGTCGGCACCGTAGGATGCTGACACGTGGCACGATGCATGTTAGCAGATCGGCTATGATGGTGACACATGGCACGGCGCAAGTTAGCAAAGTCAAACTTTTCTCAGATTCTGATTTGTGGACCCGGCGCACGTTAGCAATGTTCGACGCATTTTAGGAGTCGCGACGCGGAAGGTCCTGGCGTCGCGACACAGGAATTTACAAAAATGCCCTTTTCGTCTAATTTTCACTGTTTTGGCCCAAATCACCTCCAGAATGTCCTGAAACTTTATTTATCTACAAAATAACATAAAACACATCAAAACGTTCACAAAAATCTAGAAACTATACAAAATATTAGGTTAAATGAGTGGGAAATAGTGATATAAATACCACTCATCAATAGGCGGTATCCTGATTAAGTCAGATTTAATTAATTCCAACCGACGATATAGGCGGTATCCCATTATGTCAAGTTAAAATCAATTTAATTAATTCCAACCGAGGAATAAGGCGGTATCCAATTAAGTTAGGTTTGTAAATAATTTATATATTATAATTGAGGGAGATTAATCTAAATTATAAAAGTAAAAAGCTTCACCCTTCCTCAGCAGTAAATTAACTACTGAACATAAAATAAATTAAAAGTAAATAAATAAAATAAATTACTGATAGTAAAATGCATAATTAGAAGTACTGAAAGTAAAAGTGCATAATTAAAAGTGCTGAAAGTAAATAAATAATATAAAAATACTTAATTTAAATTACTAAAACTTAAACAAACAAGATACAATACTTAGTCCCTTATTAGGAACTGTAGGAAGGTATGAATTTGCAAATTAAATCGAGCTCAATTTATAGGCACCAATAAGTTTGGCGCGTCGCAATGCGCCGTAGATTTCTGCCACGTGTCACGCAGCTTCGCCGAGATGGTGACACGTGTTCGGCGGCTGAATTATTAGTGTCGGCAGCATGGGATAACGACACGTGTCTGGCGCATTTTAGCAAATGATGATGATTGTCGGCAGCATGTGATGGTGACACGTGTCCGGCACATGTTAGCAGATGTTGACATGTGGCTGATGAATTTTAGCAGATTCGACGTAAGTTAGCCGAATCTGGCGCACGTTAGCGGTCACGACGCCCAAAAGACAATTTTTCCCTTTTTTGTCAATCTTTCACTATTTTGGCCCTGAATTGCTTCCAGTAAGTCCTGAAACTTTATTTATCTATAAAATAGCACAAACCACATCAAAATATTCACAAAACTCAAAAAATGAAGCGAAATATTAAGTCAGAGGAGTGAGAAACAGTGATTTATTTACCACTCATCACACCCCAAACCTAACATTTTGCTAGTCCTCGAGCAAAACAACAAAATAAAATAACTTAAAAATATTTTAAAATAAAATTAAACTAAGCCACTTTCGTAGGGATTACGATTGCATTTAGCGTATGCAACAAGCCTTTAAACCCCTAAGTGTCCTTAGTGGACGAGTTGTAGTCTCGTGAGGGCTTACAACAATGATACCCACAAACGTCAATATAAAACTAATGCACACAAAAGTAAAATGACAAGAGAAAAGATAATAAAGAAGTTAGTGACTAAACATGTGAAACTTCTTATCCAAATTAATAGTTGTTTTCTTTCTTTCTAAATTACTGAATAAGTAAATTCTTCGATTATTTTTACCATTCTCCATATACATAGCTATCGAGGTATTAATCAAGTCATTGTGCCCACAATATTCACAAGTGTAGTTGAAAAGAGGGTAATATTTTGTCCTAAAGTTATATCAGAATTCACACTTTTTTTAGCAATGGAATATTTTTCTGATTTTTCTTATTATGCGAAAAGTAAATAAAGCAACATCTTCAATCCATGTAACGAGCTTTGGGTCAGTGACTCCCAAGCATGTTAGCTTTAGGGCACTAGGTGTTAAGACACCCATACAGACTTAATAACTCAGATTTCAGATATCTTTTTTTTTTATAACATCTTCGATCCATGTAGCGAGTTTTGGGCCAGTGACTCCCAAACCAGTTGGTTTTAGGGCAATAGGTGTTAAAACACCCCTTCGAACGTAATTACCCGAATCTCATACGTTTTTTTTATCCCATCGTTTTTTAGATGCTTCCTCCAATTAAACTAGAGTACTGAATATTACAAATTTTTCAATTATTACTCATGTTTGTATGTTGCCGTGTATGTTGATAATACCTGTCAACTGAGCATGTGAAGATCCATTTTTTAATTAGTTTTATGGAGAATTCACAAATTAAATAATTCAAAAGGAAATAAACAAAAATTAACTTGTTTCAAAATAGGTTGAGATACGTCTCAGGAGTGCAAATTCCTTATATAGCTATCTCAAACCAATTCCACTTGATTAATGAAATTAAAAACAAAAACACAAATTTTTTTTTTTTTTAATTTTTTTAAAATTTTTTATTTTTTTTTCAAAAATTTTAACTAAAAAATAGTAACAAAAAAAAAAAGATACTAGTTAATTATTCCCCTCCCCCAAACCTAAATGATACATTGTCCCCAATGTCTTAAAAAGTAGAAGAATAGTTTAGAAAATAGTACATGGTTAGCTGAAATTCTACATCTAAAAGCTAAATTAAAGGTTAAGATCCATATTTATCCGACGCTTCTTACCACGATCATTATCAGACCAGTTAATCTTGGAAAGGATAGGGTCAATTTGTGGTTCAAAGGCTAAGATTTGGTTAATTAAATCTTGAGCAGTTCTGGCAGTAAAGCGGAGTTCTTTTACAGGTTTTGACACAAACCTATTTCTCCGGGCATCATCAAGAAACACACAAAGAAAATCATAAAATCCATCAGCATTAAACAATCCAATCGTTTTCTGGTGTATGTTCAAGTTTGCCCAAGACAATACTGTAAAAATTTCCTCCATCGTGCCTTAAGCCACCTAGAAAAGCAATAAAAACATCAGCACGGTTAATCATTTTCACAAGTCGCTTGGACATACCTGACACAATAAGTTCCTCTCCGTTTGATGATCCGATAAGATTCGCCTCTGCCAAGGGTTTTGGGATGATTCCTAAGAGTTGACTACCTCCTTCCTGTAAAGCTATTGAAACGACCCCCATTAGTCCAAGATTGCCACCACCATATATTATGTGCATATTCCTTTCAGCTATGACTCTACCCAATTCTTGTGCTGCTGCAACGAATTCTGGCTTAGAACCAACACTAGTTCCGCAAAACACACAGATATTTACAACTCGTCTTCTTGAAGTGGATTCCATTTTTTATGTTTCTTTCTCAAATCTGGATGCCTTCAAGAGTGTAATGATAAGTTGAATTTATAACACCTGGAAAAGGGTGAGTAATAATAGCACTAGTACCTTCTAAATGAAGATTATTAGCTAAACAACAAAATAAATAGGGAAAGGTCAAAAAGTCTGGACCCTGTCTGCGAAAATAAAGATAATTACAGCAGAAAAGCAAATAAAAGTAATTATTAAGGCAATGGAATTGTGTATGCAATACGCCACTCGTTTGGTATATAAATTCATTAGGATGCGTCTCAAGAATCCATTCCTTACTCAACCATCACTAATGAATTAGCTCTCATCTTTGTGATTTCCAAACACCATTCCTTCATCTTTAAATGCTCAATTTGTATTTTCCCTGAAAAATAACACACAAAATTAAAAACTCTACAACATGTATACACAAAATATGAAAATAGAAATTACAACAAAATTGCATGGGTTGCCTCTCTGCTAACGCTAAATTTTTCATCTTCAGCCAGACGTGACTGAGATCCTGTCAAGGAGGTTTCAGCGTCGTTTTGGATGTTCGATTAAAGACAATCCCGTGAGCGTTGTTTTAGAAGGGTCTCTTCCAACGGTAAAGTGGCAGAAAGAATTTTGTCTCATTCAGTGCTTATGTCACCTTTTTAAACTTTGTCGCTCCAATGGTTCCTGAAAAGAAAGAAAGAAAATCAGGAGGTCTCGTATGGTGCTTGACTTTGAATGGGATTTCCATTATGCAAGCTTCTGGGCGATATCTTGAATTTGTACTCCCCAAAACAGTGATGTTTCTCATGAATGCATGAAATCTTCAATTTGCTCCTCCACTTACTCTGCTTCTTGCTCCACCTTTTCTTCACATAAGTATTTTAAAAATTCCACGTTCTACTCCTCATCTGTCATCTGTGAAATGCATGCTCCATAAGTGTCAACCTGAGGATGTAAAAATACGTCTGATTTTAGGTCTTCATCCTCTGAGGTTGATATGAATGGTTCGGGTAGCTCTTCTTCAAACATTAGTGTAAAACATGCTCCAAGATCTTCATTTTGAGGATGGAAAGTTTCATCCTCAATTTTTGTTGGTACAAAAAGCTCCGCTTCTTCATCCTCGTCAGGGTTCGATGAATAATAAAAATCAAATTGAGACTTGTTGGTTCTGGCTCCTGAACCGATACCTCTGATTCTTAATACTGCTCAGCCTCGTCATCTTTTAAGATGTCATGATGAAATTCTGGATACTCGAAGGCTTCATCGGTATTATTTGAATTTGCTCCGTGAGATATGTAATTCAGGTTGTTTGTTAATTGTCTAATTTGATCTGTCATCCTCTGTATGGATTCTACTTGACTCTGAAATTGTGCATCAAATTGAGCTTCCCGTTCCTCGAGCCAATCTTTGAGCATATGAATCATTTGATCTTCCTCTGATGGTTTCGGCTCTTGATGAAGATCGTAGATTGATGGTGGATAAGATGGAAAATGTGGTTCTGTGAAATATGTTGGTTCTTCGTACCTTGAATGATTCCAATAATTCTGCCACCCTGAAAGGTACATGCATTGATTACTCGGGTGGTTACCATCATATATTTCACATCTCCCAATTGCATTATGTTGAGCAAATGTAGTAATGCCTGGTTCTGACATCCAGTGATAATTGTTAGGCTGAACAACATGCCTCATAAAATCGGACTGCTGCTCACTGATTTGGGGAGTATCTTCTTCTATTAAAGCTCGTAATCTTTCAATCTCCCAATGAAGATCCATGTCAACCACCTGAAAAATAAGAAGAAAATAAAAATTACAGATAAAAATATAGAAAAATAGATACAAGTAAAATAGATAGCTTCAAAATTAATAACACAAGAAAAATAAGTCCCCGACAACTGTGCTAAAAACTTGATCGGTGTGTAATCACACGCGTATAATGTAAGCGCACGTATCGTTCAAGTAGTATAAGAATATCGATCCCACAAGGAATTAATTCATACTATTGTTATTAATTATTGATACTATTTATTTACAAGTATCTAATTAAATGGAGAAGGGAATGATTGTTTGATTGGTTGGTTGAATGTGGATTTGCTGAATAAATAAATAAATAAAATACCTAAATGAAAATACTAAGGAAAATCAACAAAAGACACAAATATCTAGGGTTGTCATTCCACTCAATATTATTCTAATGATGAATTGATTCTTTTATATATGTGTAATAAATCAGTTTGCTAACTTGGAACACGATATTCTATAAAGCCTCTGTCAATGGTCAGATGCAAACACCCAGTATAACCCAATTAATCATCTGTCTATGTTAACCAAATTACCTGAATTCATTAAGTTCAAGTTCCAATTATGGTTATTCCCGCCCGACAGGTATATTCCTATTCAGTAAGGAAATCTATTAAAGGGTTATCTATCCTCAAGGAAGATCCTGAGCTTTTGAATCTAATGATGAAACCTAAAATCTATTTTCCAAGTTCATTTTAAGTTTACCAGATCAATCTTATTGGTGATCAGGCAACAAAAAGTATTAAGCTTAATATTCAATAAACAAACTAAAGAATTACCATAATATAATAAATCAATTATTAAGCTTGTTAATATTGTGTTTCATCACTTCACTAGAATAAAAATAAAATGCTGGGGTTAGGGGATCCACTTTTTGAAATCTCACTTTATTATAATATGGAAATTGTCAGTGTTACCCAGTTTAGTTGAACCAGCCATAAAGACGATGTTATTATTTATCCATAAGCCAGCTTATAGGCGATAATCATCTATCGCCTAAAGACCGACTTATAAGTGGTGTCACATTATGTTACATAATTAAAACCAGCCATTAAGGCGGTATCAACTTTTAATCCATATTATTAAATTACAATTTCTATATTATAGATTAAGTGAGATTAATCTACCTTTACTTTTCTAATTTAGAAATCTCTCTTATTATAATAAATAAATCTGTGTGATAATTACCAACCGTCCATATAAGCGGTATCCTGATAAGTAAGATTTAATTAATTCCAACCGACCATATAAGCGGTATCCCATAAAGTCAGGTTAAAATCAATTTAATTAAGTCCAACCGAGCAATAAGGCGGTATCCAATTAAGTCAAGTTTTTAGATAATTTATATATTATAATTGAAGGAGATTAATCTAAATTATAAAAGTAAAAAGCTTCACCCTTTCCCAGCAGTAAATTAACTACTGAACATAAAAGAAATAAAAAGTAAATAAATAAAATAAATTACTGAAAGTAATAGTGCATAATTAAAAGTACTGAAAGTAAAAGTGCGTAATTAAAAGTGCTTAAAGTAAATAAATAAAATAAAAATACTTAATTTAAATTACTAAAACTTAAACAAACAAGATACAATTTTTAGTCCCTTATTAGGAACTGTAGGAAAGTATGAATTTGCAAATGAAATCGAGCTCAATTTATAGGCACCAATAAGTTTGGCGAGTCGCGACGCGCCATAGATTTTTGCCATATGTCACGCGGCTTTGTTGAGATGGTGACACGTGTCCGGCGGCACAATTATTACTGTCGATAGCATGGGATGACGACACGTGTCCGGCGCACGTTAGCATGATTCGTTGTGGTGTTGACACGTGGCAGGCGCATTTTAGCAAATGATGATGATTGTCGGCAGCATGTGATGGTGACACGTGTCCGGTGCATGTTATAAGATGTTGACAAGTGACATGCGTATTTTAGTAGATTCAGCGTACGTTAACCGAATCCGGCGCACATTAGCGGTCGCGACGTCCAAAATACAGTTTTGCATTTTTTTTCCATTTTTCACTATTTTGGCCCTGAATTGCTTCTAGTAAGTCCTGGAACTTTATTTATCTACAAAATAGCACAAAACACATCAAAATATTCACAAAACTCAAGAAACTAAGCGAAATATTAAGTTAGATGAGTGGGAAATAGTGATTTATTTACCACTCATCAGAGGGCATTAGCGGAGGCCTTTTTGAACCAATATGTCATGGACATAGAGATAGACATGTCGCTTCGTGACCTAGAAAACACCAAATAGAAGCTAAAAGAGACCTTCAAAGATTATGTGGATCGATGGAGAAGCCAGCTCTTGAAGATGCAGACACGGCCCTTGGAGAAGGACTAGATTAAGATGATAATTAAGAGCACAAAGCCCTCCATTTATAACAAGTTGAGAATGATGATCTCCATGATTATCGACTTTCGACGGTTAAGAGAAACTATCATGGATATCGAGGAAAGGAAGTCAAGAACAGAAAGTTTTACGGCCAAAATAGAAAGATCATTGAGGGACCTTCAGGGACCAAGCCCGCCCTTGCTGAGGTCGCCGCCATCAGAAATAGGCGATTCTCCAATTTTGGTAGACCTTTGTCAAAGGTGTTTGAAAAGCTAAAGAGGCAAGGACTTCTAAAACCCTTAGAACCCAAACCACTTCCAAACCTTGTGCCACACCACTCGACCTAAACCTATACTGTCACTACCATCATAAAAAAAGCCACAAAATTGACAACTGCATCGGCTTTAGGCATGAGATCGAAGACCTCATTGAAACCCATAAGATATCCGACCCAGAAAAAGAACAACACAACACACACAGAAACCCGCTACCCAACTACCACTCTGGTCCACCACCTACCTACATGATCAACTCCGGCCTGCCCAAAATCTTTGTCCTCCAAACTCTCAACCACCAAGCATCTTACACGCGGATATGTGATAGTAGTAGTGAATATGAAACAGAGCAGGGGAGAGATTTTTGGGAAAAATTCTCGAGCAGTGACGAAGAGGAGGTAAAAGGGATGACTCGTAGTGGACGTTTTACAGTGATGTAACAGAGAAAGGAAAAGAAGTGATAATAGAAGGCCAATAGGTGACAGATAATAGAGATAATACCGAGGGGATACTGTGTTGCGTCAATCGAAGAAAACACGGGCACAAATGAGCATATGGGAGTTTTTATGCGCCTCTCAAGAGCACAAGCTGCCATGGTAGAAGCTCTAAACAAGAAAATGGTACCTGAAGATCCAAACCCGACAATATTCGTAGGGTCGGTACAGAAAGAAGGTAGGCAGATGATAACATTCTCTGAAGAATAACTCCTGATGGAGGGGAGGAATCACAACAAGCCACTATTCATAAAAGCAGAAGTAAAAGGCAAGAAGGCATCTTGTGTGATGGTGGATGATCACTCATCTATCAATGTGTGCCCTTTGAAGATTCTGTCCAAGTTGGGTATACGGACAACAGATTTAAACCCCTTCGGTATGACTATCAAAGCATATGACGATAGCAAATGGGGATCGAAGGTACTTTCATCACAGTAGTCAAAGTGGGCCCGATAGAAGATGAGGTGGATTTTACATTGCTTGATATCCCAGCTATATTTTCTTTGTTATTATGGAGGCCATGGTTTCATAGACTTGGGGGCGTTCCATCTACCATGCCTCAGGGTATTAAGTTCCTGCATGGAGAGAGAGTCGTCACCATCAGGGCTGAAGTAGACAAAATTGTGGCTGCTCTAGACATTCAGCCTTTCACAAGGTTCTAAGTGGCGGCAAACTTCGAAGAATGTGTGGACCCTAAAGTGGCTAGAATCATGGAAGTATGAAATATAAGCCGGGCACAGGTTTTGAGTGCTAAAGGCCAGGGAATAAGAGCACTACCAGATTTCAATGGACAAACCACTAAGAGAGGATTGGGGGTATGAATCTGATGGGAATGAGCCGAATACCAAGAAAAAAAGGGATGAAGCTTATGGAATATTTTGTGAAAGCCACATGATACCAAGGAGAGCCTAAACCCGTAGAAGTCAATGTGATCATAGTACCAGGATTCAAAATCTTTAAGGATGTGATGGGGAAGGAACCACAGGCAGAGGAAGTTGAAAAATAGGAAGATAAATGGGAAGAAGAACTACTGGAGTTGGAGAATCTGACACTCGAAGAATGCAAGGAGATATAAGAAGTCAAGACTGCAAGTTATGAAGATGTTTATTTTCCTGAATTATTTGATTGTATGCATGCATTTATTAATAATAAAGACATTGATTTTGCTTACTTGTTCGAGCCTTTTCCTGTTAGTCTGCATCATAATATGCATGACATGAGCATATTTGACATTAACTCAACAAAGACAAATGCATTTAATCTTGGTACATGTGAAAACCCCAAGGAAATTTCCATTGCAAGTGAGGTTACCTCTGATGAGTGGAAAGAATTAGAGAGAATATTAATAAAATATGCAAAGGTATTCACCTGGTCCTATAAAGACATGCCGATAGTGGACAGAGGTATTGCCCAGCACATGATACCAATTTATCCGAACATGAGACCAGTAAAACAGAAGCTCCAAAGAATTAGGCTAGAATGGGCCGAAAAGGTTAGGGAAGAAGTCAAGAAGCAGATAGATGTGGGATTCTTAGAGGTGGTGAAGTACCCCGAGTGGTTAGCCAACATTATTCCGGTACCAAAGAATGATGGAAAGGTCAGAATGTGTGTGGATTATAGGGACCTCAACAAAGCTTGCCCAAATGATGATTTTCCCCTACCCCATATAGACGTGTTGGTTGATAGAACAGCTCTATCTGCTATGTACTCGTTCGTATATGGATTCTCAGGATATAACCAGGTCCTCATGGCCGAAGAAGACAAGTATAAGACTGCCTTTTTCACTGAGTGGGGTACATATTGTTACAAGGTGATACCGTTTGGACTTAATAATACGAGAGCCACTTATCAACGAATAGCCACCATATTACTCCACGACCTGATGAATAAGGAGATTGAGGTATACGTGGATGACATGATGGTTAAATCAGAGATGAGGGCCGGACATATAGAAGCGCTGGAGAAATTTCTTTAAAGAGTCGATAAGTACAACCTCCGACTCAACCCCAAGAAATGTATGTTTGGGGTAACTTCCAGAAAGTTGTTAGGGCATACGGTAGGAATGGGAGGGATAGAAGTAGACCCTGAAAAGATCAAGGCAATTATTAAGATGCCTGTACCGAAAACAGAAAAGGAAGTTAGAGCTTTTCTCGTGAAAATCCAGTATATCAGTCGATTCATTGCCAAACTAACATTAGTATGTGAGCCATTCTTCAAGTTGTTGAGGAAGGACCAGCCTGTGGAGTGGAATGGGCAATGTCAATAAGCTTTTGAGAAAATCAAATAATACTTGGTTAAACCGCTCGTCTTGAAATCCCCATGGCCGAGCAAACCCTTGGTGTTGTATTTGGCCATAGAACCCGAAACGCTGGGGGCGATGATGGTACAAGCAGATGAGATAGGGGTGGAACATGCATTCTACTACCTCAAGAAGAATATGCTTCCGTATGAAACTCGCTATCAAGAGGTGGAAAAGATATGTTTGGCGGTGATATGGGCTTTCTGAAATTTGCGTTATTACTTCCAATCTTATAAGATACAAGTGGTAGCAAAGGAGAATCCCCTAAAGTATTTACAGTCAGTACCCTCACTAGTAGGGAAGTTAGGATGATGGTTGGTGTTGCTGACAGAGTTTGATATGTAATACCTCACCTCTAAGGTAATCAAAGGGCGAGCCGTAGCAGAATTCTTGGCATTACAACCCATAGAAGGAGATCAATAAAAGTTTGAATTCCCAGACGAAGAGGTTCAAGCCATAATGGTCCAGGAGTGGAAAATGTATTTCGACGGGGCGGTGAATTACAAAGAAGCTGGAATAAGAATTGTGATAGTAATCCCCGAATGAGATACCCTCCCTATGGCCAAAAGGTTGACGTTCGGAGTAACCAACAACATGGCCGAATATAAAGCATGTTTCTTTGGACTGAAAACACTAATACACTAATAGCCCTAGGAGCTAGGGGCATAGAAGTTTATGGAGACTCAATGTTGGTAGTTCGACAGATGCTAGAGGAATTGAAATTGAAGGAAGACCCATTGAGACCCTACCTACTCCATCTCAGGAAGTTGGCACAGGCTATCTCCGACTATAAATTCCAGCACTTGCCACGAGAAGATAACCAAATGGCGGATGCACTAGCCACCCTAGCTGCAACTTGGGAAAACCTGGAAAAACTGGTAATGAGACCCCTTGTGCTGACAACAGCTAGAAGACCCAGTTATGAGATAGAGAGAATCTTGGAAGTAGAAGTCGACGATAAAAGCCGTGGTACTACGAAATCCTACAATATTTAGAACGTGGGGAATTCCTAGAAGGAGCCGACAAGAAAGACAGAATATCCATTCAGATATTGGCTTCCCAGTATGTGAGTTTAAGGGGAGAGTTGTACAAGAGACAAGCCAACGGTGTCCAACTGAAATGTTTAAAAAATGAAGAGGCTCAAAAGGTGATGGAAGAGGTGCACATTGGAATATGTAGACCGCACATGAATGGATTGAATTTGTCTCGCAAGATAGTGAGACAAGGATTTTACTGGTCGACCATGGAAGGTGACTACGTAAAGCTGGTGAAACACTGTCACGATTGCCAGGCACACGGCAATTTGAACCATCTACTGTCTACAGAATTGCACAGACTATCAGAACCATGGCCTTTCTCAGCGTGGGGTATTGACTAGGGGTGGGCAAAAAAATCGATCGAACCGAACCAGACCGCGAACCGAATCGAACCAAACTAGATCGAATTTATGGTTTTTTTCTAACGGTTCGGATTGGCCCACCCCAAATGATTTACGGTTCGATTTAGGTGCGAATCCGAAACGCACCTGTTAAACCGAACCGAACCGTTATAATTAAAACAAAACCATAGATTTTTCCTCATCTCTCTCTCTTCCGCTTATCACTATTCTTTCATCTCTCACTGTCACTCTCTCTCTCTCGCTCTCGCCATCACTCTTCTTTCATCTCTCCTAGATTTTTTCTCATCTATCACTCCGGGAATTATTGACACAACGCCAGAAAGAAAGCCTTGAGAGTGAGCCAAAAAAAAAACGAAAAAAGATTACCATTACATTTATTCAGGTTTGTTATTTACATTATTATATTCTTGTTGTTCTATTATTGGATTTTTTGTTTTTTTCGTGGGGGTTTATTGTTTGATTATACTTTTATGCATATCAAATGTTTGATAAAATTCACAATATAGCCAAGTAAAATTAAAACGAAGAATTTCTACAAGGTGCACTATACTAAGATCAAAAACTTAAAAGGTACTTTTATCTTTTGGAAATATTGACAGATTTGACTCTTGTAATTAAGCTCGTAAATGACATGTAATCTTTCTTTGATAAGAAA
Source organism: Zanthoxylum bungeanum (assembly GCA_019454045.1). Taxonomy (NCBI): domain Eukaryota; kingdom Viridiplantae; phylum Streptophyta; class Magnoliopsida; order Sapindales; family Rutaceae; genus Zanthoxylum; species Zanthoxylum bungeanum. The sequence goes on along the minus strand of SKCR01021023.1, from coordinate 189,081 downwards.
AAGACTACAAAATTTTCAACCATGATTGGTTTTACTGTCAATATTATCCCAAGTGATTCGTTAAATTGAAATTTTTTGAGGTCTCACTCTTCTTGGTGTATGAATCCGCTCAATTAGATCGATTTCCCAACACGGATGTGGTTTTGCTTAGTAAGCATGATCAGTGAACTTATTGTTTTGGGTCCTAGAAAATGAAACAAAAATTTTATTTTCCATGATTAAAACACACAAGAATTGCATTAGTTTTCTTACACCATTTTCTAGATTTAAGTTTTCATCTTAGCTACTAATCAATTCAGTGTTCTTGTTGGTAAACTAAGTCAAAGTAATTCTTTCTACAAAAATATTTTGATTGCAGATGTAATGGTATATTAAGAGCATATTGTAACTATTGCTCGAAATATTTTGCATTGAAAAGTTCATAAGGAACTAGATATCATGTTTTGGCTTTAATGGCAAAGGATATTTTAGCTATTCCAATATCAACTGTTGCATCAGAAAGTGCTTTTAGCACAGGAGGGCGGGTACTTGATATTTTCAGGAGTTCTTTGACTCCAACAATGGTAGAGGCTCTTGTTTGTGGGTAGGATTGGCTAAGAGCATCTACAACTTTAAGGAACTATGAGGAAGACTTTTAAGAACTTGAAGAGATAGAAAAAGGTTTGCATTTTTCTTTTAATTTTACTTTATGTTTTCGTTTTATTAGTATGTTCTTATATTTATTTTTTATTACTTTTATTCTTAAATTTTTTATTTTTCAGAAGAAGGCTTTGCTAATACTGCTATTGCTGCTTCTGTGGATCCATCACTTGCTGCTCTTAGTATAGATGATTAAGGTAACATATGTCTTTACAGTTTCAATATGATATTCATTTTTTACTTAGTATTGGTGAACATTAACTTGTTCTTTTATTAGCTTTTAAGTTTCTTAACCATAATTTTTTATGTCAGACTTCTTTTAAAAATTCCTACAATTAAGTTTGGAATTGAACTTATTATCTTAATTTGATTTTGGAAAGATTATTTATATGTTGAAGGTATAATTTTTGCACAGAGTCTGGTTTGTTAATATTTTTGTCTGAGTAACTAACTCATTTGTAACTTTTCCAGCATGTGGTTTTCTAGTGGTTGTGTACCTTTTCATCTTGGCATCAAACACATTTCCCTTTAGTGGATGAAAATTTGTTTTAAGTAGAATAATCCGTAAACCGAACCGAACCAATCAGTAAACCGTTGGTTTAAAAAAATACAATCAAAACCAAACCGTTATTTAATGGTTTGGTTGGAGAGATAAAAAAATCGAACCGTAAAATATGGTTTGGTTCAGTTTTTAACAAAAACCGAACCAAACCGAACCGCGCCTACCCCTAGTATTGACATGATTGGAGAAATCAGGCTACATTCATCAAATGGAAATCGCTTCATAGTAGTGGCAGTAAACTATTTTTCGAAATGGGTGGAAGCCGAGTCATTTCGTAATGTTACGATGAAGTAGATGGCCAAGTTCATAACCCGTAACATAGTATGTCGATACAGAATGCCACATCACGTAGTGACGGATAATGGAGTCTAATTTCAAGGAGAAACAAAGGCGATGTTGCAGACGTACATGATAGGGCATCATAAATCATCACCTTACAGGTGATTACGCCCAAAAATAACTTGCGATTATCACAGTATAGCTGGGGTGTCGATTCCTCAGAGAGATGGTTATAAGAACTAATTTACTCAAACAAAAACGTTAACAGTAACTTAAATAAAGAAAATGAATGAATTGATAATTAAAGTAAAAACTGTAGAAAAGTTTGCAGGATTTTATCAGTAGAGAAATATGGCAAAGCATCGAGAATCCCTCTTCTATCAAACTCCTATAATCAGTTATTGATTCCTGTTATTACTCAATTGAAGGTTTCACATCTCAACCCAACAATCGGAAAATATTCAATTCTATTACTATCAAATTATAAGTTAATCAATGCTTATCTTCTTTATATTAACAGTACACAAAAGTCATCGTTATGAGTTATCTAACGTCGACACTATACCCTCAAGCAATACTGCAGCAGAAGACCAATACATAAAATGACTTTTATCAGTCACAACTAAATTCTCAAATCACACATAGAAGATGCATGACTGGATCTATATGGGAGTTTGACAAAGCATAATTTCTCGATTCAAGAATCGAAAGATAATGGAAATTAACAACCATCAATTATATTAAACGTTAAAAGGTTATTAAGAAATCAACAACATAGATATAGAAATTAAAATACAAGAGTTCATCCTTAGCTTTGCCTATGAGATTAGTTCTCCTTGGAAGAAAGAGATGCAGTCTGAATAGATTGGAGAGACGTCATAATTTCCTTGAAGTTTTTCATTTTTCCTCTCTATGAATTTTGTTTTTGGCTCTTTTTGTGTGTTTCTCCTCTTTTTCTCTCTGTTTTTCTCCTCCTCTAGGGTTTAGGACGAATTTCGATTTATATAGAAAAGTTCTGGAACCCTAAATTACATTAAAAAACGCACAAACATCATCCTGGAATCACGGTTTCGTGCCAGCGGCTTTGCAGTGACAACAATTGACTAGATCTCCTCGAGTACATGTAAATCGATATATTTTGGGTCTCGTAACTCGTTCTAGATCAAAAGGTATAGCCTTTTTAAATTCAGTGCGCGGCTGATGCTCCCGCGTGCTTCCGATATGTCCGTTATGCTCTGAAACATGTTCAATTGATCCATTCTCCTTGATCCATTGCTTCCTATTAACAAAGCACAAAATGACTCTAATTAAGATTAAAACATATGATAATAAAGCTAAGTTAGTGATCGGTGCATAATCACACGCGTATAACGCAAGCGCATGTATCGTTCAAGTAGTATAAAAAGTATCGATCCCACGAGTACTTAATACCTAATCTATAAATTTTATGAGATAAAATGATTACTAGTATCTAACAGGTTGTTTGATTGATTTGAAATGGTGATGATTCTAAATTTAAAAACAAGTAAATAAAATTGCAAGAAAGTAGGTTTAAGAAAATTCAATATTAGGAAACTATATATGGTTGTGAATCTTTCTAATATCTTTTAAAAGATGAAGTGGTTATTTCATGTTTGTGTAATAAATCGGTTTACTAACCTGGAACACTAAATTATGCGAAAGCCTCTGTCGATGGTCATGTTGGATAATATGACCCATAGCGTCACTATTTGTACAGATCACGGTTTTGCTGTACAAATTAACTATGTGACAAGGAAATTGCACTCTCATCATTTGTGATTAGATCACCATAGATATATAAATGAAGAGAGGTCCATATGATTAGTTCCTGGATTGAGATGATATGAGACAGTATCAATCCCCGAAGGATTAATCATTAAATATCCCTAGCCGAAGTATTATCGAGACTGGACATCGATAATGCGGAATAGGCTAGTATTGCACTTGTGCGCGTTGTGAGGGCACAACGGCATAGTTCTCATATATATAAGTATTGGATACTTATGCAAGTGCGATAGGAGGTTGTGTTTCACCGATGGTACGGGAAACAGCTTCGCTCTGGATAGACCCCTCGGAATCCCATTGGTATTATGACTATGTGTCTATGGGAGGCCGAAATCGAGGTAGGTGTGTATAGTCTTAACCTGAGACTTGCATCGCTAATACTTGCGATAATCGTAGACTTTGGTCTTGGTGGTACAGGGCTTTAACCGGTTCTGTGTACACCGCTTCTGGGTTTATCAGAGAGTCGTAGTGTATTGGGTGTGATGTCGAGACGGAAGTGTCACTTCAGTCATATTGGAGTTGATGTCACGCAGGATACGGTACTAGTGCTCTTGAGTGTTGCGCAACCAATCGGGATATTGTGACCAGGTCATGTATATCCGATTATAGAGACTATGTTACCAGACATCCGATATGTGCTTCGGACGGGGCAGACACTTATCCAGCCCCAGCCCTAGCACGTGATTATCCGATACTGGGCCGATATACACAATACTACGGTATACTACGCTTGATACAGATCTATATATTCCTGTAAGAATATTTCTGGAGAATTGGGTAGGCATGGCGTTTTGCTAGAGGCTAACCTTGTCTTGTAAATCGATATAAACGTAGTACGAGGTACTTACGTGTTCGGACAGTCCGACGATCGTATTTACTACCAACATATCCGGAGATCTCATGGGTCGCTTCCTGAAGATTCACCGATGACGTATGACTCGCACTTTGATTAATCTGGGATTAATTAGAAGAGAGAGATAGAATTAATCTCGGATTAATTCGTAGAGAGAGAAAATTAATCTGGGATTAATTACGAAGATATTTTATCTCGGATAAAATATTGTTAAAGAGAGAGAACGATTAATTTGGAATTAATTGATAAAATAATATATTCGATATATTATTAGAAATTAGATTTCGACGCGGAATTAAAATTAGATTTTAATTCGGGCGAACGAATTAATTTAGAATTAATTCGTTAGCGACGTGAATAGTGAATTCGCTAGGCGTAATCATTTAATTACGACGCGACGGAAACTTCGTTAATTTGGAATTAGCGAACCCGAGCCCGAGAGTGATTGCGAGCGCATTCGCATTTCGAATTCGAGTGCGGCACGCAAGTCACATCTAGCGTCAAATCACTAGTCGCATCAATTGTCAAATCACTGTCACTTTGAGTGATGTGACATGACATGTTGTCACTTTAATAAAGTGAAGAGATGTGATGTGAATAGTGATGTGCAATGATGAAAGCTTTTAAAAGGCTTGAGTTGGAATAAACATTATTTTATTCCTTGCCTTTTTGACTTTTGAATTAAAGTTGAGTATATGTCTTATTTTATTTACTTGGTAAATATTAAAAAAATGATATATACAAAAGCATTTCTTCTCTCTCTCTAACATTGTACAGTACACGTTTTTGCTTTGGAGCCAAAAACGTAACTCTTCCTCTCCCTCTCTTTTCTCTTCTCTCTTCACGGTTTCAAAGCCGATTTCTTCACAAATTTTTCTGGTTTCACCGAAATTTTGAGAAGCAAATGAAGGAGAGTAGTGCTAGCACACACATGGGTTGTATTATGGTGATAGGGAAACGAATTTGTGAGCATGGAAAAGCTTGAAGCTTGGAGCTTCAATGGTGACATCCATGGCCGATTATTGGAGCCTCAAAACAGCCCCCAACCGAATAGCTCACTGCACTTGGAAGCCAAAACGAGCATGATGAAGCAAAAACAAAACGCATCTTGTTCTTCCTAGCATCAAACCCATCAATGTGAGTATGTATTCCGCCTTACTCCTTTGTGTATTCAACTCGTTTTTATGCATGATTTGTGATCCTTGGGACTTTGATTTGAACTCTTTCAATGGTATCTTGAGCTTTTGATGCATGAAAACCGAATTAGGGTTCTTGAGCAAATTTGGGGCTTTTTGATTTTAGCTTGATTCTGACAAATTGATTGTGTAAGAATGTTTGTATATGATCTAATTTGAGATATATGTAATCAATTTGGCAAAAAAAAAATTGATTGGATTGATTTTCCCCAATTTGCTTATTTTTGGTCAAAACTTTAATTTGGGCAAACTCGATTTAGGCATGATTTGGTTGAATTGTTTGATGAAGTATGCTTGAATGAGATTGAATTGAAGTTATGCATGATCAATTTCAAGAAAATTGGATTAGATCAATTTTCCCCAATTCTTTAGGTTGAACATGAAACTTGAAATTGGGTAAAATGTGTTTGAGCATGTTTTAATTGAATTGGATGTTTAAGTATGCTTAGAACATGTTTAATTGAGATTGTGTGTGATCAATTTCATGAAATTGGATTGGATTCAATTTTCTCCAAATTGAAGGCTTGGCCGAAAATTGAATAACCCTAATGTCTTGGTAATTTTGTTTTGTTTAATCATTGGATGACTTAAAACAATTGGTTAATGTTGTTTTGAAGTTCAATTGGATTGAATTTTGATTTGGAACATTTTCCCTTTTAAAGTGGCTTGGCCGAATCTTAATGAACATGAAATTCATTGTGATTTTTGTTTTAATTCATTGGATGAATTGAATTGATTTGGAAATTAAGATTGTGGACTCAATTGGATTGAAACCGAATCGAATTGAAAAACCCCTAATTGCCGAGACTTGATAGCATGTTAATTGGGTTTGATTTTGATTGAATTGTGTTGGACACTATTTGGTTGTTAAAGTGCATGATTAATTAGGCTAATTGATGTTTAGAAATGTTAATTGGGTAATTGATTATGTAATACACTTAGGTTAATTAATTGTGAAATTTGGAATTTTATAAGTTAATTAATTTAGGCTTGATTTGGAAATTGGGCTTGTTAGGTTGTAATTGGGCTTTTGGGCTTTGTTGTAACAAAGTTGGGTTTAGGCAAAATTGGTTGGATCCAATTAGGCCCAAAACCGAATCCAAAAGGTCCAATTATGACTTAATGGACCTTAATTATTTAATTGGGCCTAATGGTCCAAAATTAATTTAAAGGCTTATGGGGTAACTCCCGGATTGGATTTTGGTTCGGTTTGACCCGAGTTGACCAAAAGTCCACGCCTATAGAAATTAATTAAAAGCCCATTGGACTTTAATTAAATAAAACATTAGATGTTAGTCGGGCTTTGAGACCCGTTGCGATTAATTTGGAATTTAAGTCGTAAAGGTTCGTTAATAAAGGTGTAATATTTAATTTGGAATTAAATAATGAATTAGAATTAAATACGTATTAAATTGGATTTAATTATGTAATTTAATTTAATTCGTAGAAATTGTACTTTGAGTACGTGTTCGCAAAACGAGTTTGACTCGAACAAAAATCAAATCTTTGTTTGAACATTGGATGATCACTAATATTCAAGATTAATTAATTTGATTGATTGATTGATAACATGCTTGTATGAATACATGGTTGTGATGTTTGAATAATGTATATCGGATGGATATTAGTCAGGTTGGGCGATTTTGGAAATTGTAATAAATTTGATTTATTAAATTGGACCTGCGTGTCCAGCCTTATCTCCTATTTCTTTGTATTCTCTTCTCACCTATTCCCCTCCATGTAAAAGAGGTTTCTTTAGAAGTGTAGTGTAACGGGTAGAGAGTAATAGAAGTAGCTAGCGGGAGAGAGAGAGTGAGAGATTTGATCTAGGATCAATGTAAAATATCCATCCGCATATCATTATTATTTTATTTCATACTCGCTTTATTATGTGTTTAGAATGCATGCTTAAGGGTGTATGATGATGAGACCTTAACAAAGATAATTAAATTGGTAGCCAATTTGCACGCGAAAAACCCTCGTTAAATATCATGCGTTTTTCCTTCCATTGAGTGATTCTTACTCAAGATCCGAGATTGGCAGGGGTTGTTGGCCAAAGTCAAGCCCTTGTCCATCAAAGATGTGTTTTAATCACGAGGCTTTGTTCCATATCGGTGTCGTGTCCAAGTTGTGGTTTGTTGGCCAAAGTCAAGACCACTTCTTGTCCATTGACATTGATTACGAAGCTTCCATGTCAATGGGTCCGCGCTTGACTGGGATCACTAGGTTTGTTGTGCCAAAGCCAAGGCCTAGTTGATTCAGAGGAAAAAGGTTAGGCTATACATTCGATGTATAGGCATATATAAGATATATGTTTGGGACTTGGATGTCCACCTACTGGATCTAGGAGTTGGATGAGATCCAATTGATCTTCGAGATCTACCTAGTTAATTATCATACAATTTGTTGGCCAAAGTCAAGATTGTGTGATATTTAACGGGATCCTAGCCCACTAGGAAACACGGTTTCCCGAGTACTCGACAGAGGGTTAGAGGCTCGACGAAAAATAGTGGGAGGCAAGAATTGAATTTGCAATACTCGTTCAATTACTCGCCGTATGCGCTCATTTAAATTATTTCGTCATTAGATTAAATGTTAGTTAGACTAATATTTAAATTGTTGTTTTTAATAAACAGTTGGACTGTATTATACTTGATTATATATAATTGGATTATATTAATCAATATATTTGAATTAATTAATTTCAGTTTACAGTTGATTTTATAATTGGATTATAGTAATCAATGTAATTGAGGTTAATTAATTTGGATTATATTTGATTATATAGTTGGACTATTATAATCATTATAATATATAAAGTACCACTAATCGTTGATTAAATAGTTGGACTATTGTAATCAAGATAAAATTGAAAAGTTGGATATTTAAAATATAATCTAGGATTAAAATTTTTTAAATGATTTAATTTTCAAATTGGGAATAAATAATAGGTTACTTTATTTGATAAAATAACTCATTATACCTTAAGCCCAAAATTAAGCAAGATAAGTAGAGCATAAAATCTTTGGAGATTTTTGTGATGATGACTTTAATGCTTAATTTAATATACTTGTCATAAATCTAATTTTTGGATTTAAGAAGAAGTATTAAAATTGCAATTTATAATTCTTGGAGAATTAATTGACTATTCATGTAAAGTCAAAGTTTGCAATTGGGCATGTAGCACGAGGTGCACATTCCTTTCAATATTCTAAAAACCCAAGGCTTGGCCTAAGGTTCCTAAAATATTGAAAAGGATAATTGACATATCCCAAAGTGACTACCATTTGGATATGGAAGACACAAGGAATTAAAGAAAGGGCGAGGCTCTAACTTTAAAAATGTTTGTCTTAGTTATGTTCACAGCTAGTATTGAAATTAGATTTTAAATACTTAGTGTGGTACATAAAAATATGTATTGATATTCAGAATCTACTTTGAGCAGGATACTGACTTCAAGCTGAGATTGCTCTACGAATCGGAAACGGGACGAAAGTCGCTGTTTCGACCGTAGATACCTAAGTTTAGGAACTACCCTTTGGGTATGTACTTGAATTAGGAACTGTTATAATGTAACTAGTTTGACTAGAGACATTATCTCTTTATCAGTGTTTAATCCGTTACGGATAAAACCTTTATATTATAGAACACTGAGTGTTTTATTATATAAAGATGATACTGAGATAAATATATTAGATATAAATAACAGAATTTATATTTTGAATATAAATAAAAATCTCAAACATATAAATTGACAAATAAATAGCTCAAATTGATTTGATCAATAGAGACTTATTTGTGGCATTGTTGTCTAGGACACAATTTAATTAGACTCGTATATCCACACTTTTGAAGAGTGGGTACTAGGACTGATTTGACTATTCAAATAAGGTCTGCGAATCTAGTTTATTAGGTAAAGTACCTAAAATACTATTTGCTTGGTAATAGTGTTAGTGCCACCGATCTGTCAGCCCTATTCATGGTGAAGTAAGTGGGCCTATATCTAGCTAGGCTAGATGTGAACATGAATATTTCGTGACCTTAACGGATGTGGCATCACGTTATGGTTATGTGTTTCTTTTGAAGAACACAAATCAGAAACTTTAAAGTTTCGACACGAAATACATAAACAGATCGGCTATAGCATTATTCCGCCACGGTAAGACCGTAATGGAAAATACTTTAGCAGTAAGTTTCTCGTATACTTGAAAGAGTATAGTATTCTTTCAATGAGGACTCCTCTTGGAACACGTCATTTTGACGGTGTTCCGAACAGGATTAACCGAATTTTGTTAGACATAATAAGGTTAATCACGAGTCGCTTTGAGCTACCATTTCCTTCAATAGGATATGTATTAACAGTGCAAAACTTATTTAGAATAAGGTTCCATATAAATCTGTTTGACAGATATCGTATAGGATATGAACAAGAAAGAAACGAGGTTTCTCATTCCTGACAATTTGGGTATGCTAGGCATAACGTTTGGATGATACCAAACTAAGGACCCAAATTGGATAAGTGCCAATATAGATTATCCTATGGGAAACCATAAGTATAGTACTTATACATCTCACATGAGAACAATGTGATTGTTGCTCTCCATGCGGTTTTCCTAAGAGGAATACCGATATGCCAGTGGTAAGTGGGAGGATAGTATAACTCGATGAAAATCGAGTAATACTGTTCTAGGCACTGAATCTTAATGGAACATATATAATTCATCAAGGATGAAACTATACCATTAATCTTCGAATACACAAGAACAAATGAAGTGATACGAGGTATCGACTCCCTATTATGACAAAGTGTCATGAGTCCGAAATGGATTCCATGTATATCAATAAGTTTGGATACTAGTTGATGTACCACAAGGCATTGTGCCTATTGGTACTATAAGTCTTCAAGGAAGACGTACATGGATGGCAATATACCAACGTATAAACTAGGCTTTTAACGGAAATGTATCGTTATCGACATTGTGATTGATTACGATTCAACCTTTTACCTATTGCCACTGTAGATCCATTTGGATGATGCTTGCTGACGCGAGCATAAGTTCTTGGAATTATCATTTTGATGCAATCATAATGGTGTATGATTTAATTCAAAACGAAAATGATTCTAGTGTAAATAAGAGGGTTAGTGGGAGCGCACTGACAGTGGCTGTCCTATAAAATAATGATAATACGTCATTTCTTGGAAATGATATTCCCATAAAAAAATAAATGTCGGCGAAAGCTTGGCTTTCGAAATACTCTCCGTGGAACCGTACATTGAAAAATGTACAAGACCTGGTGTATCATACGCTTTGAGCATATGGATTCACAAACAGGACAATCCGAGTGATAGTCACTGGATTGATGTTAGGAACATCCGTTAGTATCTTAGAGAACTAAGGATGCTGTCTTAGTCTATGGAGTAGGAGAACTTGAAGTGACTGGGATCACTGTAGCAAGTTTCCTATAACCGATAAAGACGACTAAAAGTCGCAAACGGTACTATACAGTTTGAATAACGGTGCAGTGAGCTGGAAATATTCCGAGCAAGATAATTGTTGCCGAATTAACAACAAATGCGGATTATTGCTGCAGCTGAGGCAGCAATAGAAGCCATTTGGATCGATAATAAATCTAATTAGATTAGATATAGTTCTGTTAGCAGTTGAGCTAGGCGTCAGCACAGGCTAAAGAATTAAAGGTCTCATCGACGATCCAGATATATACTTCTATATCATCTGATTCGTTCGGATCATACATCGTGGCGATGTGATGATCTTGTAAATCGTGTCAGACGATAATTAAGCAAATCCGCTGACGAAAACCTTTCCTCAGCAATTTGAGCGAATTGTACATAGTTCGGGTGTTAGACACTCGAGTGACTGGCTATGTGCCAAGTGGGAGATTGTTGGATAATATGACCCATAGCGTCACTATTTGTACAGATCACGGTGTTGCTGTACAAATTAACTATGTGACAAGGAAATTGCACTCTCATCATTTGTGATTAGATCACCATAGATATATAAATGAAGAGAGGTCCATATGATTAGTTCCTGGATTGAGATGATATGAGACAGTATCAATCCCCGAAGGATTAATCATTAAATATCCCTAGCCGAAGTATTATCGAGACTGGACATCGATAATGCGGAATAGGCTAGTATTGCACTTGTGCGCGTTGTGAGGGCACAATGGCATAGTTCTCATATATATAAGTATTGGATACTTATGCAAGTGCGATAGGAGGTTGTGTTTCACCGATGGTACGGGAAACAGCTTCGCTCTGGATAGACCCCTCGGAATCCCATTGGTATTATGACTATGCCTATGGGAGGCCGAAATCGAGGTAGGTGTGTATAGTCTTAACCTGAGACTTGCATCGCTAATACTTGCGATAATCGGTAGACTTGGTCTTGGTGGTACATGGCTTTAACCGGTTCTGTGTACACCGCTTCTGGGTTTATCAGAGAGTCGTAGTGTATTGGGTGTGATGTCGAGACGGAAGTGTCACTTCAGTCATATTGGAGTTGATGTCACGCAGGATACGGTACTAGTGCTCTTGAGTGTTGCGCAACCAATCGGGATATTGTGACCAGGTCATGTATATCCGATTATAGAGACTATGTTACCAGACATCCGACATGTGCTTCGGACGGGGCAGACACTTATCCAGCCCCAGCCCTAGCACGTGATTATCCGATACTGGGCCGATATACACAATACTATGGTATACTACGCTTGATACAGATCTATATATTCCTGTAAGAATATTTCTGGAGAATTAGGTAGGCATGGCGTTTTGCTAGAGGCTAACCTTGTCTTGTAAATCGATATAAACGTAGTACGAGGTACTTACGTGTTCGGACAGTCCGACGATCGTATTTACTGCCAACATATCCGGAGATCTCATGGGTCGCTTCCTGAAGATTCACCGATGACGTATGACTCGCACTTTGATTAATCTGGGATTAATTAGAAGAGAGAGATAGAATTAATCTGGGATTAATTCGTAGAGAGAGAGAAAATTAATCTGGGATTAATTACGAAGATATTTTATCTCGGATAAAATATTGTTAAAGAGAGAGAACGATTAATTTGGAATTAATCGATAAAATAATATATTCGATATATTATTAGAAATTAGATTTCGACGCGGAATTAAAATTAGATTTTAATTCGGGCGAACGAATTAATTTAGAATTAATTCGTTAGCGACGTGAATAGTGAATTCGCTAGGCGTAATCATTTAATTACGACGCGACGGAAACTTCGTTAATTTGGAATTAGCGAACCCGAGCCCGAGAGTGATTGCGAGCGCATTCGCATTTCGAATTCGAGTGCGGCACGCAAGTCACATCTAGCGTCAAATCACTAGTCGCATCAATGTCAAATCACTTGTCACTTTGAGTGATGTGACATGACATGTTGTCACTTTAATAAAGTGAAGAGATGTGATGTGAATAGTGATGTACAATGATTAAAAGCTTTTAAAAGGCTTGAGTTGGAATATAACATTATTTTATTCCTTGCCTTTTTGACTTTTGAATTAAAGTTGAGTATATGTCTTATTTTATTTACTTGGTAAATATTAAAAAAATGATATATACAAAAGCATTTCTTCTCTCTCTCTAACATTGTACAGTACACGTTTTTGCTTTGGAGCCAAAAACGTAACTCTTCCTCTCCCTCTCTTTTCTCTTCTCTCTTCACGGTTTCAAAGCCGATTTCTTCACAAATTTTTCTGGTTTCACCGAAATTTTGAGAAGCAAATGAAGGAGAGTAGTGCTAGCACACACATGGGTTGTATTATGGTGATAGGGAAACGAATTTGTGAGCATGGAAAAGCTTGAAGCTTGGAGCTTCAATGGTGACATCCATGGCCGATTATTGGAGCCTCAAAACAGCCCCCAACCGAATAGCTCACTGCACTTGGAAGCCAAAACCGAGCATGATGAAGCAACAAAAACGCATCTTGTTCTTCCTAGCATCAAACCCATCAATGTGAGTATGTATTCCGCCTTACTCCTTTGTGTATTCAACTCGTTTTTATGCATGATTTGTGATCCTTGGGACTTTGATTTGAACTCTTTCAGGTCAGACGTAAATACCCAGTATAACCCAATTGAACCATATGTCTATGTCAACCAAATTACATGGATTCATTAAGTTTAAGTTCCAATTATGGCTACCCCCGCCCGACAGGTATATGTCTATCTTGTAAGGAAATCTATTAAAGGGTTATCTATCCTCAAGGAAGATCGTGGGCTATTAAGTCTAAGGCTGAAATCTAAAATTCAAATTTAGATTTACCAGATCAATCTTATTAGTGGCCAATTAACAAGTCGCATTAAGCTTAAGACTTAATAAGTAAACCTTTAAATTACCCAAACTATAAAATAACCCCTTATAAACCGGTGATATTAGAATTCATCACAACCCCAGATAACTAACTTAGTTACGACACATAACTAAGGCTAGTAAAAACTTAAAAAAATAAAAGACATAAAGTAAAATGTTGAAAAGTAAATTGCTGAAAAGTAAATGACGGAAAGTAAATGCTGAAATAAATACTGAAAATTAAATGCTGAAAGTAATGCTGAAAGTAAATTACTGAAAAGTAATGCTGAAAGTAAATTGCTGAAAAGTAAATGCTGAAAGTAAATTGCTGAAAAGTAAATAAAGTAAAAGTACAATAAAAGAAAATATTGAGGTAAAATGATCCATTTTTATTACTTATATTTTAGATATCTCCCTTAATATAATATATTAACTATGCATTGATAATTACCAACCAGCCATATAGGCGGTATCCAGATTAAGTCAATTAGTAATTAATTACCAACCGACCAATCAGGCGGTATCCAATTTAGTCAGGTTAAAACCAATTTAAATAATTACCAACCGACCAATATTGCGGTATCCTCGTTAAGTCAGGTTTTAACTAGTTTATATATTATAATTAAGGGAGATTAATTTAAATATTAGTAATAAAGTTTTACCTTTCACCCCAGCAAAGGGGAGTTACCTCCTCATTACTGAAAAGTAAAAACTGAAAATTAAAGAAAGAAAAGTACTGTGCGTAAAAGTAAATTGCGGAAAGTAAAAACTTAAAAGTAAAGAAAAGAAAGTGCGAAAGCGGAAATTAATTACTGAAAGCTGTAAATAAACAAACAAGAAACAATCTTCTTAGTATTCTTAAGGAATTCCTTAGAAGAAAGTATGAATTTACAAATGAAATGGCTTTGTATTTATAGGCAAAATTTTTCCTCCATCAAATCATCCACCAAATCCATTATTAATTTCTCCACTAATTGCTCCACCAAATCCATTATTAATTGCTCCAATAAATGTTTATCATGATTGGTGGTGATTTGATAATTTTTATTATTTATTTATTAATTTATTTTTTTTCTTTGAAAATGATTGAAAATGACTTTAATAATTACACACAACACATTTATGGATGTTTCATCAATTTCGGGCATGTGATCTTCAGAATTCGAAATTATTTTGTCTTTAAAATTTGTATATCTTTGAGTCGTGTTTAATCTGGAACTTGAATCAGCTCAATTTGATATTGGAGTAAAGAGTTATGCCAAAATATGACAGATGCGCAAAACTGGAATTTCCAAAACTGCACTTCGTTAAAACGCCATTTCAAGTTTCCAATCTCCAAAATTAATATGTCAAGTCCAATTTTTGCTCTTATGTGACCCATATTTCTTCCTAAATGATTTCATTGTGTCCCAATATTATTTTATCTGCAAAATAAACTAAACACACATCAAAACATTCATCAAACCCGAGAAACTAAACAAAATATTAACTAAAAGGGGCGGTAAATATTGATATAGTTTCCGCTCATCACACCCCCAAACCGAAAATTTTGCAAGTCCTCGAGCAAAACAAAAAAATAAAATACAAGAAACAATTAAAATTAAACTAAGCCACTTTCGTAGGGATCACGGTTGCATTTAGCATATGCAACAAGCCTTTAAACCCTTAGGTGTCCCTAGTGGACGAGTTATAGTCTCGTGAGGGCTTACAGCAATGATACCCACAAAATTTTTAAAAAAGTAAAAAAGATAATAAAACTAATGCACACAAAAGCAAAAAGACAAGAGAAAATAGAATAAAGAAGTTAGTGACGAAACAGATGAAACATCTAATCCAAGTCAATAGTTGTTTTGTTTCATTCTAAATTACCGAATAAGTAAATCTCTGATTATTTTTACCATTCTCCATATACACAGTCGACAAAATATCAATCAACTATTTTTGCCCACAACAGTCACAAGTGCAGTTGATAAGAGAGTAATATTTTTGTCCTAAAGTTTTATCAGAATTCACATCTTTTTGCAGCAATGGAATAATTTCTCTGATTTTTCTGATTTTTTTCTTTGATTTTTGATTTTTTTATTTATATACAATATCTTCCATCTATGAAGCGAGTGTTAGGTCGGTGGCTCCCAAATCAGTTGGCTTTAGGGCACCAGGTGTTAAGACACCCATACGGACTTCATATATATATATTTTTGCAGCATCTTTGATCCACATAGCGAGCTTTGGGCTAGTGACTCCCAAACTAGTTGGTTTTAGGGCATTAGGTGTTAAAACACCTATACGGACTTAATAACTCGGATCTCATATGTTTTTTTTTTAACTTTTTGAGATGCTTTCTCCAATTAAACTAGAGCACTAAATATTATAAACTTTTCAATTACAACTCATGTCTGTATGTTACTATACATGTTGATAATATCTGCCAACTGAGCATATGAAGATCCATTTTAGTCAGTATTATGGAGAATTCACAAATTAAATAATTCAAAAGGAAATAAAAAAAAATTAGCTTGTTCCGAAATAGATTTGAGATACGTCTCAGGAGTGAAAACTCCTTACTCATCAATCTCTTACCAATTTCACATTTTTAGTCAAAATAAAAACAAAAACGCAAAATATTTTTGTAATTTTTAAAAAAATTTCAATTTTTTTTGTATTTTTCGAAAAAAATTTGGACTAAAAATAAAAACAACACACAACTAAAAATCAAGATACTGATCAACTAATTCCCTCCCCCAAACCTAAATGAGACATTGTCCCCAATATCTTAAACAGTAGAAGAAGAGCTTGGAAGATAGTACCTGGTTAGTTGAAATTCTACACGAAAAGTTAAAGGTTAAGATCCAGATTAATCTGACACCTCTTACCACGATCGTCTTCAGACCAATTTATCTTTGAAAGGATAGGGTCAATTTGTGGTTCATAGGTTAAGATTTGGTCAATTAGATCCGGAGCAGTTCTGGCAGTAAAGAAGAGTTCTTTCATAGGTTTTGACAGGAACCCATTTCTCCGAGCATCATCAAGAAACACACAAAGAAAATCATAAAATCCTTCAACGTTGTACAGTCCAAGCCGTTTCTGGTGTATGTTCAGGTTCGCCCAAGATAACACTGTAAAAATTTCCTCCAATATACCCAAGCCACCTGGCAAAGCATAAAAAGCATCAACACGGTTAATCATTTATACCAATCGTTCAGACATACCTGGCACAATTAGCTTCTCTCGTTTGATGGTCCAATAAGATTTGCTTATGCCAAGGGTCTTGGGATGATTCCCAAAACGTGACTGCCTCCCTCCTGTACAGCTTTTGAAACGATCCCCATAAGTCCAAGATTGCCTCCGCCATATACTAAGTGCATATTCCTTGCAGTTAAGACTCGACCCAATTCATGTGCTGCCTCTACGTATTTGGCTTAACACCAACACTAGTACCGCAAAATACACAGATGTTTTCAACTCGTCTTCTTGAAGTGGCTTCCATGTTTTACTCTGGATGTCTTCAAAAGTGCAATGATGAGTTGAATTTATAACACCTGAAAAAGGGTGAGTAAAATAATAGCACTAGTACCTGCCAAATGACAATTATTAGTTAACAGTAAAATAAATCGTGATAGTCAAAAAGGTCTGGATCCTGTCGGAGAAAATAAAAGAAAACAACAAAACAAATTACAATTATTAGGAAAAGACAAAGAGATATAATATCTACAAATATTTAAGGCTTAATTGACGTCTATACGTTAGGGACAAGTTTCCCATCAAATTTTCTTATAAATTTGCAAACAAGGTCTTTTTTAGTCAGATTCCCGAGACTTAACTATTGTCTTTCTTTTTGGAATTATGCGTATAACACACGAATCTCGTGATACACACATCAACTGGGATGCGTCTCAAGAGTTTTAGATATGTCATCCAAAGACTCCTTACTCAAGCCATCCCTAATGAAATTAATCTTATCTTCGCAGTTATCAGACATCATTCCTAAAGAACGACAATAAGTATCACAAAACATACGAGCACATTTATAACAGACACACATTCTTTTGGCTCTTCTCTTTTTAGCATAGGTGCTTCTTCCTAAACCAGGCATATGTGAAATAAAAGAGTCAGAAGACTCACCTGCCAATTGGACCCGTGCTTCAATAATCCAACAAATGTCAATAAGAATA
The DNA here is from genome assembly GCA_019454045.1 of Zanthoxylum bungeanum. Classification (NCBI taxonomy): domain Eukaryota; kingdom Viridiplantae; phylum Streptophyta; class Magnoliopsida; order Sapindales; family Rutaceae; genus Zanthoxylum; species Zanthoxylum bungeanum. Next base: position 171,237 of record SKCR01021023.1, on the reverse strand, counting down.
CCTTTGATCATCAGTAACCCCATCCGTTCCAAGCTAGCTTTGTAGACTTTCATCAGATATTTTTGAGGGAGAGAAGGAAATTGCTTGTGAAGATTTGTGAGAACTTCTTCCATCATGAAATGACTTAACCTGCAAAAGCTAAACACACAAATTGAAATCACACCAAATCACAATATATATACACAAAATACATGGGTTGCCTCCCTGCGCGGGCAAAGTTTAATATCGTCAGCTAGACGTGACTTCTCGAATGTTAGGCTGGATCTGACAGTGTGACACTTTCTTTTTGTCGCTGAAATGATTCTCCCTAGTAGTGCTTGACCCGCTTGTTTTTAACCTTGAATGTTTTGTTGGGGTCGGGATCATATATCTCAACGGCTTTGTCTGGTAAAACCTTGGTGATCACAAATGACCTGACTGTTGGACAGTTATGACCCATAGCGTCACTATTTGTACAGATCATGGTGTTATTGGTACAAATTAACTATGTGACAAAGGAAATTGCTCTTTTATCATTTTTGATTAGATCACCAAGATGTATAAATGATAGAAGGTCCATATGATTAGTTCCTGGATTGAGATGATATGAGACAGTATCAATCCACGAAGGTTTAATCATTAAATATCCCTAGTCGTAGTATTATCGAGATTGGACATCGATAATGCGGAATAGACTAGTATTACACTTGTGCGCGTTGTGAGGGCATAACGACATAGTTCTCATATATTTGGGTATAATATACTCAAGCAAGTGTAGTAGGAGGTTGTGTTTTACCGATGGTACGGAAAACAGCTTCGCTCTGGATAGACACCTCAGAATTCCATTGGTAGTATTACTATGTGTCTATGGAAGTCCGAATCAGGGTAGGTATATTTGGTTTTAACCTGAGACTTGCACCGCTAATACTTGCGACAATCAATGTACTTTGGTTTTGGTCGTCCAGGGCTTTAACAGGTTCTGTGTACGCCTCTTCTAGATATATTGAGAATCGTAGTGTATTGGGTGTGATATCGAGATGGAAGTATCACTCCAGTAATAGTGGAGATGATGATCACGTAGGATATGGAACTGGTTCTCTTATATGCTGCAGCTATCGGGATATTATGATTAGGTCATGTTTATCCGATTATAGAGACTATTTACTAGAGATCCGATATGTTCTTCGTACGAGGCAGACACAATTCCAGCCCCAGGCCTTGCACGTGACATCCGATACTGGATCGAAATACGCAATACTACGTATACTAAGCCTGATATAGATCACATATTCCTGTACGGATATTTTTGGAGAATTGGGTAGGCATAGCGCTTTGCTAGAAGCCAACCTTGTCTTGTAAATCGGTAAAAACGTAGTACTAGGTACGTACGTGCTCGGATAGTCCGACGATCAGATTTACTGCCAACATATCCTGGGATCTCATGGGTCGCTTCTCGAAGATTCACCGATGATGTATGACTCGCACTTTATTAATCTGGGATTAATTACGAAGATATTTTATCAAGGACAAAATATCATTTAAAGAGAGAATACGATTAATTTGAAATTAATCGATAAATTAATATATTCCATATATTAAACGAAATTAGATTTCGACGCGGAATTGAAATTAGATTTTAATTCGGACGAACGAGTTAATTTAGAATTAATTCGTTAGCGATGTGAATATGATTTTGCTAGGCATAATTATTTAATTACGTCGCAAAGGAAAATTCGTTAATTTGAAATTAGCGAACCCGAGCCCGAAAGTGTTTGCGAGCGCACTCGTATTTCGAATTCAAGTGCGGCTTGCAAGTCACATCAAGCGTCAAATCACTTGTCACTTTGAGTGATGTGACAATTTGTCACTTGATTGATTGATGGAAGTGGTTGGCATTAAAGCCTTGACTTTTTGGAAAAGAAAAAAAATGGTAAATGAATTTTTGAAATTCATAAAGTGTATTAGATACACATTTTGCCACCAACCAACACAACTCACTTTCTCTTTCCTTCTCTTCTCTCTCACTCCCAAATGGGCAGAATTTCTTCTTCCTTTTTCTAGTTTTCATCGTGAATGAAGAAGAGAAGATAAGGAATTTTTATGGCAAAAATTCCTAAGTGCTAGCATACTTCCGGGGTCTTGCGAAGGTGATAGGGAACCGCACCCGTGAGCATGGAATTATCAACCAAAGCTTGGAGCTTGAGAGATCCTTCCATGGCCGATTTGAGGAGGGCAAAAACTGCCACTGCCGTGAGCACTAAGGAGCTTCAAAGGGCATAAAAAGTTTTTATTCTTCACCGCATCACCTCAACCGATCGATGTAAATATTCCGCAACTTCTTCGTTGTATTCGGACTTATGTTTCATCGCTTTAATCGATCTTCAGGACTTAAAGAAACCCAACAATGGTATCAGAGCGAGTAAAGCATGAAACTTGAACTTAGGATTAAAATTGGGTAAATTATATTTGAGCATGATTTGATAAAATTACTTGATTGAGTATGCTTAAATAATGTTTAATTGAACTTGGATTGGATCAATTTCATGCAAATTTGATTAGATCACTTATAGAACCCTAAAGGTCATGGTGATTTTTTGATTTTTGATTCATTGGATGAGTTAAAATAAATTGGGAATTGTTGATTTGAGAATTAATTGGATTGAATTTTGAATTGGACAAATTACCATAATTACCGTGAGCTTGTAGCATGAAATTGGGTTTGATTTTTGTTTCAATTGTGTTGGACATGGATTGAACATGATGATGCATGATTGGTTGTGTAAATTGATGTTTTGGAAATGTTGATTTATGTAATTAATTATGGCTAATACACTTTGAGTAATTAAATTGTGAAATTGGAATTTTGAAATTTAATTATTTGGGCTTAAATTGGATTTGGGCTTTAAAAGTTGTAATTGGGCTTATTGGGCTTTGTTGTACCAAGGTTGGTTTAGGCAAATTGGTTGGATCCAATTGGGCCCAAAACCATTTCCATAAAGTCCAATTATGACTTAATGGACCTTTAATATTAATTGGACCTAATGGGCCTAAATTGGTTTCTAGGCATATAAGGGTGATTCCTTTAAATGGGCTTTAGTCTTTGGTTTGACCCAAGTTGACCAAGAGTCCATGCCTTATGAAATTAATTGAAAGCCTATTGGACTTTAATTAAATCAACATTGGATGTTAATCGGGCTTTGAGACCCGTAACGATTAGATTTGAATTAAGTCGTAAAGGTTCGTTAATAAAGTGTAATATTTAATTTGGAATTAAATAGTGAATTAGTATTAAATGCAAATTAAATTGGATTTAATGTTGTAGTTTAGTATAATTCAAGAATTCGTACTTTGAGTACTTATTCGCAAAATGAGTCAGACTCGCGCAAAATCAAATCGTTGTTTGAACATTGGATGGTCATTAATTATCAGATTAATTAATTGGATTAGATTGATTGATAACATGCTTGTGTGAATACATGGTTGCGATGCATGAATAATGTATATCGGATGGATATTAGATGGGTGGAGCAATTTTGGAAATTGTTGTAATATTTTAGAATTTATTAATTGGACCTGTCTGTCCAGCCTATTACCTCCTTACTCTTCTATTTCTCTTCTCACATATTCCCCTCAATGTAAATGAGGTTTCTTTAGAAGTGTTATGTAACGGGTAGAAGCAAATACTTGTGCTAGCGGGAGAGAGGAAATGGAGAGATTTGTTCTATGAACAATGTGTTAAGTATCCATCCGCATATCATTATTATTTTATTTTTATACGCCTTAATGTGTTTGGAATGCATGTTTAAGGGTGTATGATGATGAGACCTTAACAAATATAATAAATTGGTTGCCAATTTGCACGCGAAAAACCCTTACAAAATATTAAGCGTTTTTCCTTCCATTGAGTGATTCTTATTCAAGATCCAAGACTGGCATTGGTTTGTTGGCCAAAGTCAAGACCTTTGTCCGTCGATGATGTGTTTGAATCTTGAGAGCTTTGTTCCATATTGGTGTCTTGTCCAAGTTGTGATTTGTTGGCCAAAGTCAAGATCACTTCTTGTCCATCGACATTGATTACGAAGCTTTCCAAGGTCAATGGTTCCGCTTAACTGGGATCACTAAGTTTGTTGTGCCAAAGCCAAGGCTTAGTTGATTCAGAGGAAAACGGTTAGGCAATATATTGGATATATTGGCATATATAAGATATATGTTTCGGACTTGGACGTCCACCTACTGGATCTAGGAATTTGATGTGATCCAATTGATCTTAGAGATCTACCTAGTTAATTATCATACAATTTGTTGGCCACTAGGAAACAAGGTTTCCCGAGTACTCCACAGAGGGTTAGAGGCTCGACGAAAAATAATGGGAGGCGAGTATTAAATTTGCAATATTCGTTTAGTTACTTGCCATACACGCTCATTTCAAATATTGCCATCACGTTCATTTCAAATATTACGTCAAATAAATTAATATTAGTTGGACTAATATTTAATGTTGTTTTAATAAAACTGTTGACTATATTCAAACTATTTCATTTATAGTTGATTATATAATTGGATTATAGTAATCAATATATTTGAATTAACTAATTTCAATTAACAGTTGATTTTATAATTGGATTATAGTAATCAATATAATTGAATCAACCAATTAAATTATAGTTGATTATATAGTTGGACTATAGTAATCATTATAATGTATAGTACCTAAATCATTGATTAAATAGTTGGACTATTAGAATCAAGATAATTGAAAGATTAGTGTTTAAAACATAATCATGGGTGAAAATGTTTTTTTAAACGACTTTGATTTTCAAATTGGAATAAAATTTCAGGATGGTCCTGGAAACTAATAAGTTACTTTATTTGATAAAATAACATATTAGGCCTAAGCCCGGAGTTAAGCAAATAATAGAGCATGATATTTGGAATATTTATGTAATGATAACTTTAGTGCTTAATCCATTATGCTTGCCAAATAGACTCCTTAATTTCTTAATCAGAACTAAGGATTAGATCCTTATAGTATGATAATGAAATTGAAGGATCTTCATAGATCTATCCTAGATCTTAGAAGTACTAAACTGCAATAGAAAAACTCTTGGAGAGTTAATGGCTATTCTCAAGGAGATAAAGCCAAAAGTTTGCAATAAGCAAGAAGCGCAAATCGCGCACCTTACTTCGACATCCCAGAAGGACAAGGCTTGGCCAAAGGCTTCTGGAGTGTGGAAAAAGGCAAAGGCAAAGTCATTATAATCTTCTGGGAAGATAAATGACATATCCCAAAATGTCTGCCTAAATTGTGGCAAACGGGATCGCGGAAGCGTGACTGCCATTTGGACAAGGCAGACATGAAGGAAGTGAAGACGGTGCAAGGCTCCGACTTTAAATATGTTTGTCATAAATATGTTGGCTACTAGTATTAAAATTGGATTTTAGATACTAAGTGTGGTACATAAATATGTACAGATGTGCAGAATCTGCTGACAAGCAGGATACTGACTTCAGATGAGATTAATCTGTGAGTTGGAAACAAGACGACAGTCGCTGTTTTAACCGTAGATATCTAAGTTTAGGAACTACCCTTCAGGTATGTACTTAAATTAGGAAATTGTTGTAATGTAACTAGTTTGACTAGATACATTTTTTGTATATCAGGGTTTAACCCGTTGCAGGTGTACCTTTATATTCTGGAACACTAAAGTGTTTTATTTTATAAAGATGATATTTAGATAAACACATTAGATGTAAATAACAATATTTATATTTTGAATATAAATAAATCTTAAACGTATAACATGGCAAACAATTAGCTCAAACTGATTTAATCAGTTGAGACTTATGAGTGGCATTGTTGTCTGGGACACAATTTAAACAAGACTCGTATATCCACACTTTTGAAGAGTGGATACTAGGACAAATTTGATTCCATTCAAATAATGTCTACAAATCTAGTTTATTGGGCAAAGTGCCTAAAACACTATTTACTTGGTAAAAGTGTAAATGACACCGATCTGTTAGCCCTTATTCATAGTGAAGTAGGTGGGCCCATATCTAGCTAGGCTAGAGGTGGATATGAATATTTCGTGACCTTTACGGATGTGGAATCGCGTTATGGTTATGTGTTTCGTTAGAAACACGAATCAGAAACTTTTAGAGTTTCGACACGAAATAGACAAACAGATCGGCTAAAGTATTAAATCGTCACGGTTAGACCATGATGAAAATACTTAAGCAATAAGTTTCTCATATACTTGAAAGAGTACAGTATTCTTTCAATGAGGACTCCTCCCGGAACACGTCAGTCTGACGGTGTGTTTGAATGGAGAAACCGAATTTTGTTGGACATGATAAGATTAATCATGAGTCGCTCTAAGCTACCATTTCCTTCAACGGATACGTATAAACAGTGTAGAGCTTATTTTGAATAAGGTTCCATAAAAATCTGTTAGACAGATTTCATATTAGATATGAACAGGAAAGAAACTGGGTTTCTCATTCCTGAAGATTTGGGAATGCTAGGCATATGTTTGGATGATACCAAACTATAACCAAATCGGATAAGTGCCTAAGTTGTAGGTTATCCTAGGGAAACCAAAGTATAGTACTTATACAACTCACAAGAGAACAATTAATTGTTGCTCACCATGCGTTTTCCTAAGAGGAATACCAATGTGCAGTGGTAAGTGGGAGTAATGTAAAACTCGATGAAAATCAGAGTAATATTATTCCAGGCACCGATTCCTTAATGAACACAAAATAGTTCATCTAGGATGAAACTATACCAATTATCTTCTAATACACAAGAACCATGTAAGTCGAAGAGAGTCAGAAAACAACCTGGGGTATGGGTTTCTGATCTCACCTCATAAAGATGTCAATCTTATTGAGGAACACGAACTGACTATGTATGAGGAAGTGATACAAGGTATCGACTCCATATTATGGCAAAGTGCCATGAAGTTCGAAATGGATTCCATGTATACCAACTAAGTTTGGATTCTAGTTGATGTACCAAAAAGCATTGTGCCTATTGGTACCATATAAGTCTTCAAGGAAGACATACATTGATGGCAACATACCAACGTACTAAGCTAGGCTTGTAGCGAAAATGTATCGTTATCAACATTATGTCGATTACGACGAAACCTTTTATCTATTGCCACGGTAAATCCATTTGGATAATGCTTGCTAAAGCTGCATGTTTCATTCATGAAATGTGGCAGCTAAATGCCAAAACCGCTTTCCTTAACGGAAACCTTTTGGAGGATGTTTACAACATCCTAACGGTTTGTCGTACCAAAACTAGCAAACAAGGTTTGCAGGATATTTGATCCATGGATGAATTGAAGCAAGTATAGCGTTCTTGGAATTATCTTTTTGATGTAATCATAATGGTATATGATTTAATTCAAAACGAAATGATTCTTGTGTATATAAGGAGGTTAGTGGGAGCGTACTGACAATGAATGTCCTAAATAAATATGATATGTCATTTCTTGGAAATGATATTCCCATATAAAACAATCGGTGAAAGCTTGGCTTCATGAAAATTCTCCGTAGAATTCTTGGAGAAACAACCTTTATTTTAGGAATAAAGATCTACTGGATAGATCTAAAGGTTGTTGGTACTCTCCGAGAACTCATACATTGAAAAATGTACGTGACCTGGTGTCTCATACGCTTTGAGCATATGGAGTCACAATCGGGCCAATCCAAGTGATAGTCATTGGATTGATGTGAAGAACATCATTTAGTATCTTAGAGGAACTAAGGATGATATCCCATACTATGGAGAAGGAGAACTTGAAGTGACTGGGATCACTGCTGCAAGTTTCCTAACCGAAAATAACGACTATAAGTCGTAACAATGGTACTATACAGTTTGAATAATGGAACAGTGAGCTGCAAATCTTCCAAGCAAGATACTATTACCGAATAAACAACAAAAGTGGATTATTGTTGCAGCTGAGGCAGCAATAGAAGCCATTTTGGTCGATAATAAATCTAATTAGATTAGATATAATTCTGTTAGCAGCTGAGCTAGGCTACAGCGCAGACTAAAGAATTAATGGTCTCATCAACGATCCAGATATATACTTCGATATCATCTGATCCGTTCGGATCATACATCGTGGCGATGTGATGATCGTATAAATCAAATAATTAGATGATAATCATGCAAATCCGCTGACGAAATATTTCTCCAGAAATTTGAGCGAACCGTACATAGTTGGGTGTAGGACACTTGAGTGACTGGCTATAGGCCAAGTGGGCGATTGTTGGACAGTTATGACCCATAGCGTCACTATTTGTACAGATCATTGGTGTTGTTGTACAAATAACTATGTGACAAGGAAATTGCTCTTTTATCATTTGTGATTAGATCCCAAGATGTATAAATGATAGAAGGTCATATGATTAGTTCCTGGATTGAGATGATATGAGGACAGTTATCAATCCACGAAGGTTTAATCATTAAATATCCCTAGTCGTTAGTATTATCGAGATTGGACATCGATAATAATGCGAAAAATAGACTAGTATTACACTTGTTTGCGCGTTGTGAAGGCATATAACGACATTAGTCTCACTATATTTGGGTATATGATACTCTTGCAAGTGTAGTAGTAGGGGTGTGTTTAATGATGGTATGGAAAACAGCTTCGCTCTGGATAGACCCTCAGAATGCCATTGGTAGTATTACTATGTGTCTAAGGAAGTCCGAATCAGGAGTAGGTTGTATTTGGTCTAACCTGGAGACTCTGCACCGCTAATACTTGCGACAATCAATGTGACTTTGGGTTTGGTCGTCCAGGGCTTTACAGTTTGTGTATGCCTCTTATGGGTATATGAGAATAGTAGTGTATTGGGTGTGGACTGTCGAGATGAAAAGCAGTATCTGTTGGTTTCTATAATATGTCCCAAGGAAAGATTAAGCATATATGAAATACAACAAAGAATATATATAAACATGAAGTATGGCGGAATCATACTTACAATATTTGTGTGATGAAGAAAAATCAAGCCAAGATGGAAGCTCCAAGGTGGATGATTTTCGGCCAAGGTGAGAAGATGTGGAAAGCCAAGCTTTGTGTATTCCAAGCTCTATGATGGTTTCCCTATCACCTCTTTTGATCCCTGAAGGTGCGTAGCCTTGCATGTGAGAAGATGTTCCAAACAATCACACTTTCTTCAAGCTTTTGGCAACCAAAATGAAGAAGATGAAGACCAAAAACTGCATGCAGTTTTCGGCACAATGAGAGAGAGAAGAGAGATTTTTCTTTTTGTTCTAATTGATTTTTGATACCAAAAATCAATTTATATTTATGCCATAATATTTATTAAATAATAATAAATCTATGACACAAGCCATGCAAAGGCTTAGAGTGTCAAACACTCAAATTCCATGCATAACATTAGAGTGTATTATACACTATCACCATGCAATGCATTATCAATAAAATAATACATATAATGACATGTGTCAGTGGGCCCCACACGTTTCCAAATGAAAGTGGGCCCACGTCCACTCACGCGTTCGGGTTCGATATTTCCGAAATACCGAACTTGCGTCGCGACGTTAATTAAATCGAATTTAAATAAATAATCGCCTAGCGAAATTATTATTTACGTCGCTAACGAATTAATTCTAAATTAACTCGTATGCCCGAATTAAAATCTAATTTTAATTTCGCGTCGAAATCGAATTTCAATTATTATATCGAATATAATAATTTTACTGATTAATTCCAAATTAATCGTTCTCTCTCTCTAAATAAGGCACTTTATCCGAGATAAAGTTTCTCCGCAATTAATCCAAGATTAATTAAGTTCGAATCAAATATCATAGGTGAATCTTCAGGAAGCGACCCAAGAGATCTCCGGATATGTTGGCAGTAAATACGGTCGTCGGATAATCCGAACACGCACGTACCTCGTACTACGTTCTTACCGATTCACAAGACAAGGTTGGCTTCTAGCAAAGCGCCATGCCTACCCAATTCTCCAGAAATATTCTTATAGGAATATAAGATCTATATCAAGCGTAGTATACCGTAGTATTGCGTACATCGATCCAGTATCGGATGATCACATGCTAGGCCTGGGGCTGGAGATGTGTCTGCCCCGTACGAAACATATATCGGACATCAAGCAACTAGTCTCTTTAAATCGGACAATCCTGACCTAGTCATATTGTCCCGACGGTTGCAACCTTTTATAGAGTACTAGTTCTGTGTCCTGCGTGATCATCACCTCCATATGTCTGAAGCGATACTTCCATCTTGACATCACATCCAGTACACTACGATTCTCGATAAACCCAGAAGAGGTGTACACAGAACCGGTTAAGGTCCCCAACCACCAAAACCAAAGTTTACCGATTGTCGCAAGTACTAGCGATGTAAGTCTCAGGTTAAGACCATATACACCTACCCTGATGCGGCCTCCCATAGACACCTAGACATACTACCAATGGGATTCCGCGGGGTCTATCCAGAGCGAAGCTGTTTTCCGTACCATCGGTAAAACACAACCTCCTATCGCACTTGCATAAGTATCCAATACTTAAATATATGAGAACTATGCCGTTGTGCCCTCACAACGTGCACAAGCGCAATACTAGTCTATTCCGCATTATCGATGTCCAGTCTCGATAATACTACGGCTAGGGATATTTAATGATTAAACCTTTATGGATTGATACTGTCTCATATCATCTCAATCCAGTACTAATCATATGGACTTTCGCCATTTTATATCAAAGTAAATAATATTTACAAAATGGCAAAAGGCAATTTCATTATTACATAGTTAATTTTGTACAATAATACAATATCATTTACAAACAGTGACGCTATGGGACACAATGTCTAACAATCTCCCACTTGGCCTATAGCCAGTCACTCAAGCATCTAATACCCGAACTATGTATGTGTCGTTCAAAAACTTGCTGAAGAACAGCCTTCGTCAGCGGATCTGCAATGTTGTCATCTGATGTGACCTTCTCGACTTTTACATCGCCACGATGTATAATCTCCCGAATCAGATGGTAACGTCGAAGAACATGCTTGGACCGTTGATGAGACCTTGGTTCCTTAGCCTGTGCTATAGCCCCGTTATTGTCACAATACAATGGAACGGGCTCAGCTGCTAACGGAACTACTCCTAATCCGATTAGGAACTTTCGGATCCAAACTGCCTCCTTTGCTGCTTCAGATGCAGCGATGTACTCCGCTTCTGTTGTTGAATCGGCAACAGTATCTTGCTTGGAAGATTTCCAGCTCACTGCTCCGTTATTCAAACAAAAAATGTACCCGGATTGCGACTTGTAGTCATCCTTGTCGGTTTGGAAACTTGCATCGGTATACCCAGATACCGCAAGTTCTCCACCTCCATAAATTAAGAAAGCATCCTTAGTTCGTTTAAGATACTTAAGGATATTCTTAACTGCTATCCAGTGACCTTCACCTGGATCGGCCTGATAGCGACTGCACATGCTCAAAGCATATGAGACATCAGGTCGTGTACATATCATGGCATACATGATCGATCCGACTGCCGAGGCGAACGGTATCCGACTCATGTGGTCTCTCTCTTCCTGAGTCTTAGGACACATGTCCTTAGACAGAGAGGTACCACGTACCATTGGAACCAATCCCCTCTTGGATTGTTCCATGTTGAATCGCTTCAACACTTTATCAATGTATGTACTCTGGGAGAGTCCAAGCAGCTTTCTAGATCTATCCCTGTAGATCTTTATTCCAAGAATAAAGGCTGCTTCTCCCAGATCTTTCATGGAGAATTTTAATGAAAGCCAAGCTTTCACCGACGTTAGCATGGGAATGTCATTGCCTATAAGCAATACGTCGTCGACATAAAGGACAATAAAAGTAAGTGCTCTCCCACTAACCTTCTTGTATACACAAGGGTCATCTGCGTTTTGCACGAAATCATATTCTTTTATGATCTCATCAAAACGCTGATTCCATGACCGTGATGCTTGCTTCAATCCATAAATGGATCGATTTAACTTACAAACCTTGTTTGCAAGTCTAGGTACGATAAAACCGTCAGGCTGTTGCATATAAACATCCTCCAAAAGGTTTCCGTTAAGGAAAGCGGTTTTAACGTCCATCTGCCATATCTCGTAATCGAAATATGCAGCTATTGCAAGCATTATCCGAATGGATTTAATCATGGCAACGGGTGAGAAGGTTTCGTCATAATCAATACCATATTGTTGACGATACCCCTTCGCTACAAGCCTAGCTTTGTACGTTTGTACGTTGCCATCCATGTCGGTCTTCTTCTTGAAGATCCATCTGCATCCAATAGGCTTTATGCCTTCTGGTGCATCAACCAGTGTCCAAACTTGGTTGGCGTACATGGAATCCATCTCGGACTTCATGGCATCTTGCCATAAAGCGGAATCGATATTTTGTATCGCTTCCTCATACGTAGCCGGTTCATTATCCTCAATAAGATTAATATCTACATGAGGTGAGATCAGGAACCCATACCTCTCAGGTACTGTTCTGACTCTCTCCGACCTACGCGGTCCTTGTGTATGTGAAGTTTGTGGTACAGACTCATCCCGGACGGTCTGTTCTTGTTCCGTCGTTGATTCATTGCCAGGAACAGTATCACTACGATCTTCATCGAGTTCTACTTTCCTCCCACTTACCACTGCATTTATAAAATCCTTCTCAAGGAAAAATGCTTGTAGAGCAACAAATACTTTGTTCTCTTGTGGGTGATAGAAGTAATATCCTTTGGTTTCCCTAGGATATCCTACAAAAAGGCATTTATCAGTTTTGGGTTCAAGTTTGGTACTTCCAAACGTTTAACATATGCCCAGCATCCCCAAATCTTCAGGAAAGAGAAACCTGGTTTCCTTCCTGTCCATATCTCATATGGAGTCTGTTCAACAGACTTCGACGGTACCTTATTCAAAATAAGTATAGCACTGTTTAATGCGTATCCCCAGAAGGATATTGGTAGCTCAGTGCGACTCATCATTGACCTTACCATGTCCAACAAGGTGCGGTTTCTCCGTTCGGACACACCGTTTAATTGCGGTGTTCCAGGAGGAGTCCACTGTGAAAGAATACCATATTCTTTCAAGTAATCTTGAAACTCATAACTTAAGTATTCGCCACCACGGTCTGACCGTAATGTCTTAATACTCTTCCCTGTTTGTTTCTCCACTTCGTGTCGAAACTCTTTGAATTTCTCAAAAGTTTCCGACTTGTGTCTCATAAGATACACATAACCGTAACGAGATGCATCATCTGTAAAGGTTACGAAGTAGTGAAATCCACCTCTAGCCTGGCTAGACATGGGCCCGCATACGTCAGTATGAACGAGAGCTAACAGTTCTGTGGCACGTTCACCTTTACCGCTAAAAGGTGATTTAGGCATTTTGCCTAAAAGACAAGATTCGCAGACGTCATATGAATTGGAATTGGGATCAAATTCGTCCAAGTACCCACTCTTCGAAAGTGTGGATATGCGAGTCTTGTTAATGTGTCCTAGACGACAATGCCACATATAAGCTTCATCTTTTAGATTACTCCTTTGAGCCTTTTGTTTGTCATTTTAGGAGATTCATTTATATTCAAAATATAAAGACCGTTATTTGCAACAGCTGTGCAAATTTCTGCATCATTTTTATATAAATAACACCCAGTGTTCTAAATACAAAAGTGTAACCCTGCTGGGTTAACAAGGATACAGATATAATATTCCTAGTTAAACTAGGTACAAAATAACAGTTCAAAAGTTTAAGTACATGCCCTGAGGGCAGTTCTAAAACAAAAGTCCCTACGGCCAAAACAGCAACTGGTGTTCCGTTTCCGACCCGTAGATCCATCTCCCCTGACGCCAGCATCCTGCTATCATGCAGATCCTGCACATCAGTACAAATATGAGCACCACAACCAGAATCAAAAATCCAATTTTTAAAACTAGAAGTATTCATATTTATCTCAATAACAAACATACCAGAGGCGATAGCCTTGCCAGCCTTGATATCCTCCCTCTGCACAATGCTCATTTGGCAGTCACGTTTCCAGTGACCCCTCTTGCCGCAGTTGAGGCAGATGTCGCGAGATTTGTCCTTTGGCTTCCTAGAAGCCACTGTCAACTTGCCTTTGCCCTTTTTCTTGAACTTCTTCTTCCTCGCACCTCCAATTGCCTTGGGCCTAGCCTTTGGCGCATGAGAGGTCGATGCATAATGCGCCTCGCGCTTGCTCCCCTTTAGGAGTTCCCTTTCGGACTCCTTCAATACGGATAACAGCTCTCCAAGAGTGTCATCTGTATCCATCAACTTGTAGTTGATTATGATTTGTTTCCAAGTATCAGGAAGTGAAGTGACTGCAAGATCATATCTATAGTCAGCTCAGCCTCCAAGACTATTCCCATATTGGCCAACTCATCAATATCGGCGATCATTTGAGTCCCGTGGGCTTCAACTGATGCGCCGTCTGTCATCCGGGAGCGGAAGAGTTTCCTTACTAGCTCGTACCTCTTCATCCGCTTATTGGTGCGGTGAAGATCACGCAATCTTGCCATCATGTTATAGGGATCCAAGTCCCTGTACTGCGTCTGAAATGCTGGGTCATTGCAGCTAGCATAACTGACTGAGCTTGGTCACAATCGTCACTATGAGTCTTCCATAACTCTAGCTCCAGTGGCTCAGTGGGTTCAGGCGGGAGAGGTCTCTGAATAGTATACAGTATCCTCTCAGCCCCAAGCACTATCTTGAGGTTCATTTCCCAGTCGGCAAAGTTTGTCCCTTTGAAGACATTATCGCCCATGATTATGTCGCGGATATTACCTTTGCCAATCATCTTGACAACTATAGTCCAACTATAAAGTCAACGATGTTATGGGTACAGTCAAACTGTTACAAGTAAAATAACAATATATTAGTCCAACTAATTATTTAAAATATTGACGAAATAATTTGAAAGACGCGTAAGGCTAAGTATCTGAACGAAATTGCAAATTCAATAATAGCCTCCCACTATTTTCTTCAAGTTTCTAACCCTCTGTAGAGAACTCGGGAAATCGAATTTCCTAGTGGGCTAGGATCCCGTTAAATAACACACAACCTTGACTTTGGCCAATAAAAATTGTATGCTATTTAACTTAGGTAGATCTCCATGATCAATTGGATCTCATCCAATTCCTAGATCCGGTTAGGTGGACATCCAAGTCCGAAACATATGTATAATGCCAATGTAACCATTACATTTTCCTAACCCTATCCTCCGAATCATCTACTAGGCCTTGGCTTTGGCCAAAAACAAACCTAATGATTCCAGTTAAGCGGGACCCATTGACGAGGAAAGTTTCGTAATCAATGTCGTTGGACAAAAAGTGATCTTGACTTTGGCCAATAAAAATCACGATTTGGACAAGACACCGATATGCAACAAAACTCTCATGATTCAAGTACATCCTTGATTGACAAAGGTCTTGACTTTGGTCAAAAACAAACCAATGCCAACTTCGGATCTTGAACAAGAACCATTCAATGGAAGGATATTCGCTTAATATAAATTGAGGGATTTTCGCGTAATTGGCAACCAATTTATTTATCTTTGTTAGGTCTCATCATCATACACCCTTAAGCATGCTTCTAAAACATCATAAAGCGCGTAAAGTAAATTAATAGTGATATGCGGATGGATATATAAACAACTTGTTCCTAGAACAAATCACTCCCTTTCCTCTCCCCGCTAGCACTATTCTACTTCTACCCAATTACATAATACAATAAGAGAAACCTCATTTACATTGAGGGGAATTAGGTGAGAAGAGAATACAAAGAGATAAAGAGATAAGGCTGGACACGCAGGTCCAATTTATAAATTCCAAATTTACAATAATTTCTAAAATTACCTTTCCCTTATAATATCCATCCGATATACACTATTCATTCATCACATACATATATATTCAAACAAGACATGCTTTTACAACCAATCTAATCCAATTAATTAGTCTTTGTTTAAGTGATCATCCAATGTTCAAACAACGGTTTGATTTTGCGCGAGTCCAACTCGATTGAGAATAAGTACATAGGGTACGAATTCGCGAATTATATCGAACTACTTATTAAATCTAATTTAATTCGTATTCAATACTAATTCAATTATTTAATTCCAAATTAAATGTTTACACTTTTAATGTGCTTTAAAGACTTAGATTCTAAATCTAATCTTTGGGCCTCAAAGCCCAACTAACATCCAATGTTGAATTTAATTCAAGTCAAATGGACTTAGAATTGATTTATTAAGGCTTGGGCTTTGGTCAATGTGGGTCAAACCAATTACCAAGCCCAAATAAGGAATCACCCTTAAGTGCCATAAAACCATTTTAACCATAAGGCCCAATTAAATTAAATTATTAAACCATAAATTAAATTTTAATATTCCAAACATTAAAGTCCAATTAATTAAAGTGTAATACCAAGATTAATGTATTAAACCAAATATTTCAAAAATACCCATTTAATTTATAATCATCAATTTTTCAAAATAAATGTCCAACATTAATTTAACAAAAATCAACTCCTTTACATGTCCTATGTATTCGGCCAAGGTGAGTTTTTTGTGTCGATTTGTTTTTCAATCCGATTGAATTATTAATCTACGTCCCGTACACGTTCTAAGTCATCCAATGATCTTAAACACAAAAAAATTTCAATCCACTCCAAGTAGCAACACATTCGGCCAAGGCATGAATTTGGGGAAAAAATCATCCAATGCATTTTTCATAAAATTGATTCCATGTATCATCATTCTATATACATGTAAGCATTCTTATTAATCAAATTTCACAAGAACATGCTTCAATCAATTTCACCATATCATTCGGCCAAGGTCAAAATTTTGGGGAAAAATCATCCAATGCATTTTCATAAAATTGATTCCATGTAACATCATTCTATATACATGCAAGCATACTTATTCATCAAATTTCACAAGAACATGCTTTAACCAATTTTATCACACCATTCGGCCAAGGTTAAAATTTTGGGGAAAAATCATCCAATGCATTTTTCATAAAATTGATTCCATATAACATCATTCTATATACATGCAAGCATACTATTCATCAATTTCACAAGAACATGCTTCAACCAATTTTATCAAATTTTAACCTAAAGTATTTCATGCTTAACCATGGCTCCATGATACCATTGTTGGTTTCTATAATATGTCCCAAGGAAAGATTAAGCATATATGAAATACAACAAAGAATATATATAAACATGAAGTATGGCGGAATCATACTTACAATATCTTGTGATGAAGAAAATCAAGCCAAGATGGAAGCTCCAAGGTGGATGATTTTCGGCCAAGGTGAGAAGATGTGGAAAGCTCCAAGCTTTGAGTATTCCAAGCTCTATGATGGTTTCCCTATCACCTCTTTTGATCCCTTGAAAGGTGCTAGCCTTGCATGTGAGGAGATGTTCCAAACAATCACACTTTCTTCAAGCTTTTGGCAACCAAAATGAAGAAGATGAAGACCAAAAAAGCATGCAGTTTTCGGCCAAGTGAGAGAGAGAAGAGAGATTTCTTTTTGTTCTAATTGATTTTTGATACCAAAAATCAATTTATATTTATGCCATAATATTTATTAAATAATAATAAATCTATGACACAAGCCATGCAAAGGCTTAGAGTGTCAAACACTCAAATTCCATGCATAACATTAGAGTGTATTATACACTATCACCATGCAATGCATTATCAATAAAATAATACATATAATGACATGTGTCAAGTGGGCCCCACACGTTTCCAAATGAAAGTGGGCCCACGTCCACTCACGCGTTCGGGTTCGATATTTCCGAAATACCGAACTTGCGTCGCGACGTTAATTAAATCGAATTTAAATAAATAATCGCGCCTAGCGAAATTATTATTTACGTCGCTAACGAATTAATTCTAAATTAACTCGTATGCCCAATTAAAATCTAATTTTAATTTCGCGTCGAAATCGAATTTCAATTATTATATCGAATATAATAATTTTACTGATTAATTCCAAATTAATCGTTCTCTCTCTCTAAATAAGGCACTTTATCCGAGATAAAGTTTCTCCGCAATTAATCCAAGATTAATTAAGTTCGAATCAAATATCATAGGTGAATCTTCAGGAAGCGACCCAAGAGATCTCCGGATATGTTGGCAGTAAATACGGTCGTCGGATAATCCGAACACGCACGTACCTCGTACTACGTTCTTACCGATTCACAAGACAAGGTTGGCTTCTAGCAAAGCGCCATGCCTACCCAATTCTCCAGAAATATTCTTATAGGAATATAAGATCTATATCAAGCGTAGTATACCGTAGTATTGCGTACATCGATCCAGTATCGGATGATCACATGCTAGGCCTAGGGCTGGAGATGTGTCTGCCCCGTACGAAACATATATCGGACATCAAGCAACTAGTCTCTTTAAATCGGACAATCCTGACCTAGTCATATTGTCCCGACGGTTGCAACCTTTTATAGAGTACTAGTTCTGTGTCCTGCGTGATCATCACCTCCATATGTCTGAAGCGATACTTCCATCTTGACATCACATCCAGTACACTTGATTCTCGATAAACCCAGAAGAGGTGTACACAGAACCGGTTAAGGTCCCCAACCACCAAAACCAAAGTTTACCGATTGTCGCAAGTACTAGCGATGTAAGTCTCAGGTTAAGACCATATACACCTACCCTGATGCGGCCTCCCATAGACACCTAGACATACTACCAATGGGATTCCGCGGGGTCTATCCAGAGCGAAGCTGTTTTCCGTACCATCGGTAAAACACAACCTCCTATCGCACTTGCATAAGTATCCAATACTTAAATATATGAGAACTATGCCGTTGTGCCCTCACAACGTGCACAAGCGCAATACTAGCCTATTCCGCATTATCGATGTCCAGTCTCGATAATACTACGGCTAGGGATATTTAATGATTAAACCTTTATGGATTGATACTGTCTCATATCATCTCAATCCAGTACTAATCATATGGACTTTCGCCATTTATATATCAAAGTAAATAATATTTACAAAATGGCAAAAGGCAATTTCATTATACATAGTTAATTTTGTACAATAATACAATATCATTTACAAACAGTGACGCTATGGGACACAATGTCTAACATCTAGGAGAGTATTTTGAAAGCCAGCTTTCGCCGATATTTATTTTATGGGAATATCATTTCAAGAAATGACGTATTATCATTATTTATAGGACAGCACTGTCAGTGCGCCTCCACTAACCCCTATATACACAAGAATTATTTTCGTTTTGAATTAAATCGTTACACCATTATGATTATATTCAAAACGATTTAATTCCAAGAACCTATGCTTGCTTCAATCCAATCATGGATCGAATAAACCTGCATTATCAAAATGGATTTTACCGTGGCAACAGGTAAAAGGTTGAATCGTAATAACAAATGTTGATAACGATACCTTCCGTTAAAAGCCTAGCTTTATACGCTGGTATGTGCCATCCATGTATGTCTTCCTAGAAGACTTTTAAGTACCATTAGGCCAATG
This sequence comes from Zanthoxylum bungeanum, assembly GCA_019454045.1. NCBI lineage: Eukaryota > Viridiplantae > Streptophyta > Magnoliopsida > Sapindales > Rutaceae > Zanthoxylum > Zanthoxylum bungeanum. The sequence goes on along the minus strand of SKCR01021023.1, from coordinate 151,659 downwards.
CCTTGTGGTACATCAACTAGTATCCAAACGGTGATAACATGGAATCCATTTCGGATTACATGACACTTTGCCATAATTAGGGAGTTGATACTTGTATCACTTCCTCATACGTAGTCAGTAGTATTCCTCAATAAGATAGACATCTTTATGAGGTGCGATAAGAAACCCATACCCCAGGTTGTTTTCTGACTCTATCCGACCTACGCGGTTCTTGTGTATTCGAAGATTAATGGTAATAGTCTCATCCTGGATGAACTATTCATGTTCCATTAAGATTCAGTGCCTTGAACAGTATTACTCCGATTTCCATCGAGTTATACTATCCTCCCACTTACCACTGCATATCGGTATTCCTCTCAGGAAAACCGTATGGTGAGTAACAATCTAATTGTTCTCTTGTGAGGTATATATAAGTACAATACTTATGGTATCCCTAGGATAACCTACATTTGGCACTTATCCTATTTGGGTTTTAGTTTGGTATCATCCAAACATATGCCTAGCATACCCAAATTATCAAGAATGAGAAACCCGGTTTCCCAAAAATGGTCTCCCAAGGATGATTGGCACGTCTTCTTCTTCCTCCATATCAAGGACAATGGAATCTGCTGGGAAAATGAATTTGTCAACCTTGACCAACACATCCTCAACTACGCCTCTTGGAAATACGAGCGTTCTATCAGCAAGTTGTAGAGAGACTGAAGTTGGCATTATTTCTCCAATCTGCAGTTTCCTGAAAATAGAAAAAGGCATCAAGTTAACACTTTCACCAAAATCACATAAAGCCCTACCAAAGTTATGTTCTCCTATGATGCAAGGAATGATGAAACTGCCAGGATCTTTCAACTTTGGGGGAAGCTTCCTCTGAATGATGGCGTTGCATTCTTCTATCAATGCTACTGTCTCATAATCTCTCAATCTCCGTTTTCGTGAAAGAATGTCTTTCATGAATTTGACATAGCTGGGCATTTGTTCCAAGGCTTCTGTAAATGGAATGTTGATGTGCAGCTTTTTGAACACCTCCAGGAAACGAGCAAACTGCTTGTCCAATTTGTTTTTCTGAAGAAGCTGAGGAAAAAGGTGGAGGTGGAGTGATCTGTTCTTTTTCCTTTGCTTCTTTTTCCTCCATATGTTGCTTTGTTTCTTTTGGAATATCTTCAATTGTTGCCTTGATTCCAACATCTTTGTTGATTTCAGTACCGCTTTTTAACATGATGGCATGACATTGTTCCTTTCCCATGTTCCTTGGATTTGGCTTTGTGTTGCTAGGAAGAGTACATGGCGGTCTGTAACTCTGAGCATTGGCCAGTTGTCCCATTTGATTTTCCAGTGCTTTAATACAAGCTGAATGGCTTTGATTCAATGCTACTTGATTTTGAACCATAGCTGTTAAAGAATTGTATTTTGCTTCTTGATTCTTCAACTAGGCTAGCACTTCTATTATTCCTGGTTCATTTGCCTGCTCATGGCCTTTGTTCTGTTGCTAAAATCCAGGTGGTGGATAGTTCTGCTATTGGAATCCAGGTGGTGGATTGTTCTTTTGCCCTGAATTGTTGCTCCATGAAAAATTGGGATGATTCCTCCACCCTGGGTTGTAAGTGTTGGAATATGGATTGATCCCCTGTCTGTTGAAATTGTTGACATAGTTCACTGTCTCTTCTTGTTGGTTGTAAGATTCTGACTCATGTACTCCTCCAAATGGTGAACTTCTGGATCCACCATTAACTTTCATGTTAAGAGTTTCCAGATTTTTGCAAATCTTTTCCAGCTTGGAATTCAGTGCTGTGTTGGCTCCAACTTCATAAATTCATGTAATTCTTTGGATCATGCTCCTTTCTGTTGGCCATAAATAATTGTTGTTGGCCATTTCTTCAATTAAGTCTCAGGCATGATCTTCTCTTTTTACCATCAAAGCTTCTCCAACAGCAACATCAATTGTGGTTCTCATTATTCCAGAAAGTTCATTGTAGAAGGTTTGGACTTGTAGCCACTTTGCGATCTCATGATGAGGACATTTCCAGAGTAAATCTTTGAATATTTCCCAAGCTTCACAAAATGGATTCTGATTCTTGTTGCACGAAGGATGTGATGTCATTCCTCAACTTTGCAGTTCTAGCCGGTGGAAAGTACTTTGCAAGGAATTTGGTGGCTAGAGTGTTCCAAGTTGTGATGGAACCTGCTGGTAACGAATTTAGCCAAGCTTTAGCTCTGTCTTTCCGGGAATATGGAAAAACCCACAGTCTCATTGCTTCTTCAGCTGCTCGATTGTAATTGAAAGTACCGCAAACTTCCAGGAAGTTGCTGATGTGGGCAATAGGATCTTCAGTTGCATTTCCCCCAAACTGTACTGACTTCTGAATCATCTGGATTCATGTTTTGATGTCACACGTATTTGCTGGTAAAGGAGGAAGTACAATACAGGAAATGAAGCCGTCAACCACCGAAATGGTTCTGTCTCAAATGGGTATCGGTGGTGCAACTTCCAAAGGTTCAGGTTCCATGTTGACTAAGGCTTCTTGGCCTTCTCGCCTTTCCCTTCTCAACTCTCTGATGGTTCTTTCAATTTCTGGGTCAAGCGGTCAGAGATCAAAGCTTCTGGTTCGTCTCATGTAGTTTCTGAGAACATGAAACACAAGAAAACAAAAACAATAAGTAAAAAGAAATTAGATACAAGTAACGTATCTAACCCCAAAACTAATAGTGAAAGATAAATAAGTCCCGGCAACGGCGCCAAAAACTTGACCGGTGCATAATCGCACCCGTATCACGCAAGCGCACGTATCGTTCAAGTAGTATAAAAAGTATCGATCCCACAGGGTTTTAATACCTAATCTATTAATTTTATGAGGTCAAATGATTACTAGTATCTAACAGGTTGTTTGATTGATTTGAATTGGTGATGATTCTAAATTTAAAAACAAGTAAATAAAATTGCACGAAAGTAGGTTTAAGAAAATTCAATATTAGGAAACTATCTAGGGTTGTGAATCTTTCTAATATCTTCTAAAAGATGAAGTGGTTATTTCATGTTTGTGTAATAAATCGATTTACTAACCTGGAACACTAAATTATGCGAAAGCCTCTGTCGATGGTCAGACGCAAATACCCAGTATAACCAATTGAACCATATGTCTATGTCAACCAAATTATCTGGATTCATTCAGTTTAAGTTCCAATTATGGCTACCCCCGCCCGACAGGTATATGTCTATCCTGTAAGGAAATCTATTAAAGAGTTATCTATCCTCAAGGAAGATCGTGGGCTATTAAGTCTAAGACTGAAACCTAAAATTCCTTTGTCAAGTTTATTTTAGATTTACCAGATCAATCTTATTAGTGGCCAATTAACAAGACGCATTAAGCTTAAGACTTAATAAGTAAACCTTTAAATTACCCAAACTATAAAATAACCCCTTATAAACCGGTGATATTAGAATTCATTACAACACCAGATAACTAACTTAGTTACGACACATAACTAGGGCTAGTAAAAACTTAAATAAAATAAAAGACATAAAGTAAAATGCTGAAAAGTAAATTGCTGAAAAGTAAATGACGAAAAGTAAATGTTGAAATTAAATACTGAAAATTAAATGTTGAAAGTAAATTACTGAAAAGTAAATAAAGTAAAAGTACAATAAAAGAAAATGCTGAGGTAAAAGAATCCACTTTTATTACTTCTATTTTAGATATCTCCCTTAATATAATATATTAACTTTGCATGATAATTACCAACCAGCCGTGCATGTAAATGCCGCCATATATGCGGTATCCAGATTAAGTCAAATTAATAATTAATTACGAACCGACCAATCAGGCGGTATCCAGTTTAGTCAGGTTAAAACCAATTTAAATAATTACCAACCGACCAATATGGCGGTTTCCTCGTTAAGTCGGGTTTTAACTAGTTTATCTATTATAATTAAGGGAGATTAATCTAAATATTAGTAATAAAGGTTTTACCTTTTACCCCAGTAAAAGGGAGTTACCTCCTCATTACTTAAAAAGTAAAAAACTGAAAATTAAAGAAAGAAAAGTATTGTGCGTAAAAGTAAATTGCGGAAAGTAAAAACTGAAAAGTAAAGAAAAGAAAGTGCGAAAGCGGAATTTAATTACTGAAAGTTGTAAATAAACAAACAAGATACAATCTTATTAGTATTCTTAAGGAATTCCTTTGAAGAAAGTATGAATTTACAAATGAAATGGCTTGGTATTTATAGGCAAAATTTTGCCTCCATCAAATCATCCACCAAATCCATTATTAATTGCTCCACTAATTGCTCCATTAATTGCTCCACAAAATCCATTATTAATTGATCCACTAATTGCTTATCATGTTTGGTGGTGATTTGATAATTTTTATTATTTATTTATTAATTTATTTTTTTGCTTTGAAAATGATTGAAAATGACTTTAATAATTACACACAACACACTTCTGGATGGTTCATCAATTTCGGGCATGTAATCTTCAGAATTCGAAATTATTTTGTCTTTCAAAATTGTATATCTTTGCGTCTTCTTTAATCTGGAACTTGAATCAGCTCAATCCGATATTGGAGTAAAGAGTTATTCCCAAAATACGACAGATGCGCAAAATTGGAATTTCCAAAACTGCACTTCGTTAAAACGCCATTTAAAGTTTCCTAAAATTAATATGTCAAGTCTAATTTTTGCTCTTATTTGACCCACATTTCGTCCTAAATGATTTCATTGTATCCCAATATTATTTTATCTGCAAAATAAACTAAAACACATCAAAACGTTCATCAAACCCGAGAAACTAAACAAAATATTAAGTAAAATGGGCGGTAAATATTGATATATTTTCCGCTCTTCAGTTAGCAGTGTTCTAAGTACACTTTCGTGCACTTATCAGTAGGCCACAGGCTAATAGGGCGGTGGAGGCGGCCAACAAAACCATAAAGAAAATACTAGCTAAGATGATAGAAAGCTATAAAGATTGCGCTGACAAACTGCCGTATGCCTTATAGGGGTATAGAACTTCGGTGAGAACGACAACGGGAGCCGCACCCTACGCTTTGGTTTACGAGATGGAGGCAGTGTTACTAGTGGAAATAGAGATACAGTCAATGCGGGTACTAGAAGAGGCAGGATTGCCTGAGTATGAATGGGCCTCACAGAGGTTCAAACTGCTAGCATTACTGGATGAGAAAAGGATAAAGGCCTTGTACCACATACAAGTATACCAGAAATGGTTGGCCAGGGTGTTCAATAAGAAGGTGCGTCCTACCAAGATCAAGGAATGTGATCTAGTGCTCAAGTATTTGAAGCCACTACTAATGGACCCAGGGGAAAGTTCAAGCCCAATTGGGAAGGGCTCTACCTAGTCAACGTAGACAAGGTGAAACAATACCATCAATAAAAAAAACAAAACAAAATAAAAAAGAAAAAAAAAAGAGAAAGAAAGGCTCGTTGGGTTGAAAATCCGCAAAGGACAGCCCAAGCAAAATATAGAGCATGAGTGAGCAAGAAAAATAGTTAATTGTAAAATATGTGAGGAACAGTTAGGGACAGAGGTATCATTGCAATGCAGCTCATTATTTCTTACATACGTACTAAAAAGTAATACAAACGTCTTTATTGAAACAGATGTTCAAAGATGTTCATAGATTGCATAAATCCCAGCTAACTGGGAAAGATTAGAGTCAAGTAATTACAAATCAAGTCTTTTGTTTCTTAGATGGTGGACCAAGGTTAGAAGATCTAGGAGAAGAACTCCGATAATTGAGAGGAGTAGAGCAGCCTCAAGAATGAGGATGAAGAACTACAGGAATGGAGAAGAGTATAACAACCTTGGGAATGAGGACGATAAAAGAGCCTTGAGAATGAGGGCAGATAAAAAAAAGAATAAAAAAATTAAAAGAAAAAAAATAGAAATTTTTTTAGCTCGCTGAGTTGAAAACCTGAAAAGGTGACTCAGGCAAGATAGAGCAATCCGCTAAGTTGAAAATTCGAAAGGACAGCTTAGGCAAAGGACATGACGAACTTGAAAGACAAAGGGACTCCCAAGAAATTGGCTTGCAGAATGTGCTTTTTCATGTCTAAACCATGAAGCGTCTCGGCCAAGAAAACCCTCTCGCACAAAGAATGCCTCAAGCCAAAAGGACAAAGAAACCACATCAGATTAGGGAATGCATCCATGCATACATGCATACATGTCGCATACACATAATTTTTCTTTTATGTTCGCAGGCATTGAAGAAAAAGAAAAAACATCAAAGACGAAGAACTCCGAGAATGGAGAACAACCTCAGGAATGAGGATGAAGAACTCCGAGAATAGAGAACAACCTCAGGAATGAGGACGAAGAACTCTGAGAATGGAGAACAACCTCGGGAATGAGGACGAAGAACTCCGGGAATGGAGAACAACTTCGGGAATGAGGACGAAGAACTCTGGGAATGGAAAACAGTACGGGAATGAATCCCAGAGATCAAAGCATCTCACGCCCAGATTGGGTCGGGAATCAATCTCAGGGTCGAGGCCCACATTATCAATAGTTCGGGAATGAATCCCAGAGATCGGAGCATCTCACACCCATTATGGGTCGGGAATGATTCCCAAGCTCGAGGCCCATACTATCAACACAGTTCGGGAATGAATCCCAGAGATCGAAGCATCTCACACCCAGTATGGGTCGGGAATGAATCCCAGGGTCGATGCCCAAATTATCAATAGTTTGGGAATGAATCCCAGAGATTGAAGCATCTCACACCCAGAATGGGTCGGGAATGAATCTCAGGGTCGAGGCCCACATTATCAACAGTTCGGGAATGAATCCCAGAGATCGAAGCATCTCACACCCAGAATAGGTCGAGAATGAATCCCAGGGTCGAGTCCCACATTATCAACAGTTCGAGAATGAATCCCAGAAATCGAAGCATCTCACGCCCAGAATGGGTCAGGAATGAATCCCAGGGTCGAGGCCCACAATATCAATAATTCGGGAATGAATCCCAGAGATCGAAGCATCTCACACCCATAATGGGTCGGGACTGAATCCCAGGGTCGAGGCCCACCTTATAAACAGTTCGGGAATGAATCCCAGAGATCGAAGTATTTGACACCCAGAATGGGTCGGGAATGAATCCTAGGGTCGATGCCTATATTATCAATAGCTCGGGAATGAATCCGAAAATCGAAGCATCTCACACCCAGAATGGGTCGGGAATGAATCACAGGGTTGAGGCCCACATTATCAACTTAGTTCGGGAAGAAATACCATAGATCAAAGCATCTCACACCCATCATGGTTCAGGGATGAATTCCCAGGGGTCGAAGCACCTCGCCATCAACTCAACTTAGTTCGGGAAGAAATCACTGAGATCGAAGCATCTCACACCCAGCATGGTTCGGGAATGAATTCCCAAGGGTCGAAGCACCTCGCCATCAACTCAACTCAGTTTGGGAAGAAATCCCAAAGATCGAAGCATCTCACAAAAGTAGCAAAACGACCGGTAAGTCCGAAAATGGCCGACAAACCAGGTAAGTAAAAATGCATGCATGACTTTGATAAGTTTGTCAATGTCACACACTGCACAAGCTTCATCAAAGTGGGGGCGATTGTAGACATTTCATTTTTGCATATGTCCGATGATGAGCCTCGTATGGAGGCACTACCTGAAAAGTTGCGAAATTTACGAAAAATTAATGCTGGAAGGAAGGAAAACTTACAAAATTAGAACCTCATTGGATTTAGACTCACTAGCCGACCTTGGACTCACTCAGTCAACTGTTGCTTCAAACCTTAGCTTGGGAACCTCCCATGTAGCCCATCCACGTGGCCCATGACCCACCATGCATTCCCAAAACTCTATACAATCGGCCCACACACTCAAATCCCTTTATCAACACTTTCCAATTTAACAAGATTTGAAATCCCCTTCTTGACAAACTTAACAAATATTTGAAATCCCATCCTTACCAATTTAAAAAGATTTGGGATATCCTCACCACCAAATTTATGAGATTTCATTCCATAAATAATTTGAGAAGATATCTCCCAAATTTATATGATTTGTTTCCCTATTTGGAGATCCCTTTAAATCATTATAAAAAATGGACCAAATCTTCATCAAATGAGGCTTTTGGAACGGCAACCCTAGACTCTCTCTTTTTTTTTTCTTCTTTGAACGGCAACCCTATGAGACAAACAAAGCACCAAAAACCGAAAAACAACAATCATCAAAATAGAAAAGCCGAAACCACCGAAACAACCAACAGCATCACTGAAAAATACTAAAACAAAGAAGCCATCATCGAAAAAAACAACCAAAATCGAAACAGCCAGCACAAAAAACAACCAGAAAACCAGCACAAAAAACAACCAGAAAACAGCAAAACAACAACTAGAAAATAGAGAAACAACAACCAGAAAACAACAAAACAAAAACCTGAAACATCAACCAGAAAATAACAAAATAGCAACCAGAAAATAGCATAATAGTAACCAGAAACAGTAAAATAGCAACCAGAAAATAGCAAAACAGCAACCAGAAATAGCGAACCAGCGAGCTAGCGATCCTTTCGGCGATGGCCTAACGCACTTCCGAGAAAGCAACTTAAAAGGTAAGACCTGAGGGCACCCTTACCATATTTATTTTATAGTTCTGGACGCTGCATGTCTGGCTAGATGTGAAATACATCCAGCCGGGTATGCGAAGTCTTACATCAAAGACAGCCAAATTTCTGGTCACATTATTTTTCTTTCTTTGGCATTTCGTTATTTATCTTTTCTTATATATTTATTCACTTTGATTATATTTATTTTGTTTATGTTTGTTCATGTTGATGATTATATTTTATGCATTTTTTACCTCTTTAGTTATTCATTATCCGTTTTCATGTCTATTTTTTATGTCCGTTTACATTGCATTGATGATTATGTATATTATTATCCCTTGCGGTATATCGGATGGAAACCCAGACGTAAATTATGTAGCCGAATCCAAATGGACGGTAGTGTAGTCTGTACTTGGGATACAACTCCACGTGCCACTCGGGAAATATTCATATATGCGTGATTAACCCCCATTTTGTTTGCTATTTATTTATTGACGTTTTTTCTGCTTTTGATTGTTTATTATAATTTTCGTTATCGCATATTGTATTTCTTAATTTAATATGCTTTTAGAACTATGTTCTTATGAATATTATTTTGATTGGGTATTTTATTACATTTTTATTCTCTTTTTTGCATGAATTGCATTAAGACTTGGCTATACCATTGTGTGAACCCGTCCATTATACTGGCATAAGTAAGGGACCATTCCGAACCCAACGGTTTGAGGTCTTCCCTTGCGATGGATGAGTGCGGCCTTAAATCTTTTCCCAATTCACGCTGGGTGGCGACTCTTTTATTCTCTAGTTTAGTCCCCCGCGGGCTAATCCGTACTCTCTACGGGCTACGAGCCCAATAGTGTCGTGGTTGCCGAACATCATAGGCATAGCGGTAAACCCCACTTTGCTCCTACACATTGCAGGAACCATAGTTTCCTTCGACAGAATAAACAATGCCAGCCAGATTCTAAACCAGTGAGTGGACCCATTTTCTTTTCAAATTAATATTTATTATTTACTTTTGATTTGAGCCTTATTTTTAAATATTTTAGGGCGTTAGCAAAGTTGATTCCAAATATCTTATGAATGAGAATGTTTTGAAAAGTGTTGAGTTTAAAAGCATGATTCTTTTGATTTCTAGTGGCATGGGGAAAAACCCACCTCAACTCTGACTTACGTAATTGACGGATAGACGTGTGTACATGTAGAGGATTGGGGGGGACGGCGATACATAATGCCCCCAGATCCTAGTTCACGATTAGGGATAATAGATGCCCCTAGATCCTAGTTAAGGGTCAGTCAGTAGCATAGATCCCCACTCATAGCTCTAGTTCAGTGGCTTGGGGGACGGTGATACGTAACGCCCCAAGTTCACTAGTTAGGAATATGGGGGGATGTTGATACATAACACCCCCATACGTCAGGTTTTTCAGAGACAGAGTCTAGTGACGGGTTTTTAGAGAAAAAGGTTTTCAAACATGTAGTTTTCAAAAATGAAAGTTTTACAAAAACGTTTTATAAAGAAAATTTGGTTTTATAGAAAAACTTAGAGTTTTGCAGATAGAAAAGCTTTTTCAGAAATATTTTACTAAAAAAGCAATGTATTCAAAAAATAGAAGAGTTTATAGAAAAATATGATTTTCTGGTGACAGTTTCAGTTTTAGAACCAAGAGTTTTCATAAAAGTACATCAGTTTTTATTTTAATTGTCCACTCACATAGATCGTTCAAATGATCTAAACCCCCCACTCCTAGTTTATTTGTTTTGCTGGTTTACTCGGGGACGAGCTCGGGAGGATGGATACTGATAGCAGTCATTGGGGAGTTCGGTCCACCAGGTCAAGTCAGAGATCGAGTTCAGTCAAGTCAAGTAAAGTCTAGTTTTAGAAAGTTATATAATAAAGCTATGTATCAGTGATCATGTATAGAATTGTAGGATAATTGATGTTGAGTTTAAGTTGCGTGTGTAACATTTTACATTCTATGTTAAGATTTTGGGCAATGGTGTCATACATGTTACTATATTTGAAATGAGTACTAGTGTTATTCATAGTTAGAAAGTCAGAGGCTCAGGGGGATAATACGGCCTATTCCCTATTGGTAACATCTCCCGAATTGGGGATGTTACATGTGGGCACTGTAGCAAGTTAAGCATGAATAGTGCACACGCGCACAGTAGCACGTGTGTGCTGAATTTTATTTTAACCTGATTTTGAGTTTCGGATTCTGATTCAGCCCCAATTTTTCCTATACCCTCGTAATGAAATATAATGTTCCATTAAATTATTTAAAAATACACCCATATTTGATATCCATGAGTTAGACCCACTTCCGCTATGCGGGAGACCGATCCGACCGTAGGGGTCCCACTACTGCCCCATCGAAATAGTATCAGAGCATGTCTTAACCACACAACACATGTGTTTTGAATCTATGCCATGGTAATGTTAATTTAATTATGCATACGTCATGTAGGATATGCATTACATGTTTTTAAATTAAAATTTTTATTTTGACCCAAACATGTTAATGACTTGATTGCCATAAATCTCCCGTGATTAGGTGATTGCTTTATTTTAAGAATTTGTATTAGTAATGAATGAGCATTATTGTAGGGTCTGTCTTGTCAATACGAAGATGAATGAGTTCAGACTACTTATGCCCAAGACCGTCATTATTGTGAGAGTATAAGTTCTCGGAACTTAGGTCGCTCAAGTAAAATATTAGATTTAGCGTGATGAGTCAACGTAGTCACCCAATACCGTCATTATTATGAGGGTGTATTTACGAAGTTCATTAGTGCACATTGACAAGTATACATCTGGAATACGTCTTAATCCAATACCGTCATTATTGTGAGGATTAAAAATGGTTCAGGACCAAACTAGGAGTCACATGAATGTGATTGAACATAAAGGTATACCTAATGAGTTTATGAAAGCCAAGACCATCATTATTGTGAGGTTGGAATAAATATTATGAGATCTACTTCCTTAAATGAAATTTTGATAGTCAAATTTCTACTTTTCCATTAAGGGAGATTACAGAATTGTGTAAAGTAGTGGGAGGGCACTAATAATTTTAAAATCCATAATTATATTAGTGTTTATATTGAAATTAAAATATTCTACCAGTGTTTATTTGTTGTCTTGTAGATGGCTGTTGCATATCTATTAACGTAACTTTTGGATTCTAATAAACTGAAAGGAGCCGAGAATTATTTTGAATGGGAAATGAACATCCCCATTTACTTGGAGTTCAAAAAGTTGAGCTATGTAACGATCAATCCATTGCCTGTTGAAATCGATCATGATTCCACTCTTAAAGAGCGAGAAACTTTTGAAAAATTGAAGGATGATAACCTAAGGGAGAAATCCTATATTTTAGGATCGATGGTTCTAGATTTTCTCAGACAATACACAGAGGTACCAGATTCTTGGAGCATTATAAGAACACTCAAGGAGTTGTTCTAAGCAAATCAAGAAATAGAAATATATCGAAGGTCTAAGGAATTATTCCATACTACGCTTAAGGATGAAGAAGCGATCATCATTCATATTTTGAAATGATCGACAAGATCCGATATTTGGATCGACATGGCATTATCATTGATGAACGGCTATGCCGAAATTTGCTTATATCTTCTTTGCCTAGTACTTATGCTGGCTTTATGTTAAACTTTCATATTCATTCGATGTAAGCCAGCTATGAAGAACTTCATAACATGTTACGCACGGCGAAGCAAGATTTGAGGGAAGACAATCTCACTCTGCACCTCTATGGTGGAGCAAGCTCTTCAAAGACTTCTAAGAAGCCTAAGAAATCAAAATGGGAAAGAATAAGATATCATAGAAAAACTCCAAGAAACACAAAGCTGTAAGGCTGCATGTAGCTCGTGATGAATGTCTACACTGCAAGAAGTCTGGAAACTGGAAGAAAGATTATCCATAGCTGAAAGAAAAGGCATGACCCTCAGGTACGCTTTGTATTTTTCCTATTATTGACATCTCATTAGCCTTAGATGCAAGTAGTGGATTGGTGTTAGACACCGATAGTCCCACTCATATTTGCAACTCCATACAGGTCATGAGGGTTAAAAGAAGGTTGAAAAAATGGGAGATCCAACTTAGAGTTGGCAATGGCGAGACATTGGATGTCAAAGCCATATGAGCAATTATTTTATATCTCTCTAATGACTGTAAATTAAATTTACATGACTATTATTATGTACCATCTCTTATCAGACAAATAATATCATTACCGATATTGAGTAAAGAGGGATATAAAATAAACATTAAAAATAATGATTTTATGTTTATTTGATAAAGATAATTATTCTATATTTGAATGTTCTTTTAATGTAGAGGAAAATACAAGTAAAAGATCTGAATTAAATAATACAGAATTATGGCATATGAGATTGGGCCACATAAGTGTTAGACGTCTATGAAAATTGGTTAAGGATAGTCTGATTGAAGATCTTACCTTAGATCTTTATCCGATTTTTGAATGTATCGATGGGAAATGACAAATGCCTCATTTCTTAGTGTTGGACACCGTACTGAAGATTTATTGAAACTAATACACAGTGATGTGTGTGGTCCTTTAAATCACACCGCTCATGATGGTTCAACATACTTCGTGACTTTCACGGATGTTAAGTCAAGATATGGATATGTCTATTTGATGATAAATCAATCAGAAACATTTGACAAGTTCAAAATATTCTGAAACGAAGTAGAAAAACTAACCGGTAAATTCATCAAGTGTCTTTGATCAGATCAAGCCGGTGAATACATGAGTGATGAATTCATAAGTTATTTAAGGGAAAATGAGATTCTTGCCTAATATAACCCACCAGGAACTGCTCAACACAATGGTGTGTCTGAACGGAGAAATCGTACTTTATGGATATGGTGTTATCTATGATGACTTATATAGATCTTCCATATTACCTTTTGGGTTACGCTTTACTAACTGCTGCCCACATACTTAATAGGGTTTCATCGAAAGCTGTTTCTACGAATATGGTCTGATAGAAATCTAAGTCTTATATATTTAAAGATTTGGGGTTGTCCTGCATACGTTAGAGTTGTGCATCATGATAAACTAGCGCCCATGGGGGTATATGTAACATCCGAGATTTCGGGACTGTTCTAGAGGATTCCCGGACCGATGTTATAGTCTCGGAGCATGATGAGGAAGAATAAGAGTTTAAGTGATGCTATATGAGTTGGAATATTATATTATGAATTTTCGTCGCGTTGGAAAATGCGTGGGATCAAAAGTCAGATACGCGATTTTCATAAAACGCGTAAAGTTTACAGTTTTGGGTACGAAATTAGCAAACGAACTCCGATCGAGCTGATTTTTAGACCATCGGACTCGTTGTTCCGAGACGAACAACTTTCGTGTTGAACACCTTTCAAGAATCGCATCAGAAGTGCTCTGAAATTGCGATATTCCAGAAGGTTCCAGAATAGGGGCTGATTTGTAATTTTCGTGGGGATCAAAATGATATTGTCCAGCCTAGTATATAAAGCCTTGAAGTTTTAAGAAATCAAAGAAAGGGCAAAGGTTTCTCACTTCCTCCACCTGACCCCCGACCCCCAAATTTCGCCCTTGGTCGCGCCGGCCACTTCCCGGCCACCGACGGCCGGCGCGACGGTCGGGAAAGGAGCGCCCGGCCACCCTGCGTCTGTGGGTGGCCGGCGGCGACCATGGATCGCCGGCGAACGGCAGAAAATGAAGGAGAAGTGGCGCGCACGTGGGTCATCCGGATACGGATCGTCGGTTTATTTCACGGCCCGAGCCACCTACCAAATCGAAGATCTCGGAGAGTACTACGAGTGTGCAGAGTCGATTTTGCCGAACAGCGGCCGGTTGCACCCGAAATGAGGAAGAAAGCCGCAGTGAATAGTAAACCCACAATGAACAGTAGCTCCGATCGAAATTCCGATAGAACCAGCGCGTTCGTATGGCCGTTGGGAGTCTGAATATGGCCTCAGAATTTTGGTACGACTCTCCGTTTAGATTTTGTTATTTTCAAGTATATCGATTTATATTCGGATGTTTCTGGTAGTTTCGTAGTGTACGAATTTGCATTAAATGAATCGAATGTGATATAATGTGTTAAAACGATAAATGTGGCAGAATCCGGGGAGAAACGGATTAGATTTGATCGATCTGGTAGAATTAGCGAGTTTCCGGTAAAACGGAGTTTCTCGCGCGACCGAGCGTAGTTGACCGTAATCATTAAAATAGTATATATATGATATTACGAGGGTAATTTGGTAATTCTGGAGTAGTTCGGAGGGTTCGAGACCCTTCCGTAGCGTTTGCGGAAACTTTTCCCCAAGATTTCCCGCAAACGCTTAAAACGAGGTTCTAGGCTACCCAGCTAGTTGGAATAATATAGAAAGATATTATTATAGTAATGAAGTTTGTATCGTTGTATCGGAGATGATTCGGGTGTTCCGGGGAATTCTGTAGTTTATTATAGATGAGTTGGAAGTTCCGCAAATAGCGGTACTAACCTTGTGTAACAGTGTTATCAAAGGCGCGCCTAGGTAGAGGCGAGCCATTGCGCCTAGCCAGGTAAGTAACTCATGTTCTGAGTACTTGGTAGACTTAACGATGTTCGAAACTAGTAATATAATAAGGTAGTATATCGATAGATTTATGAAATCTATATATATATAAAGATGAGAATAAACAATCATAAGCATGCACATAAGCAAGAGATAAGCATGAGTATATAGAAGTAAAGAGACGCATGTCTAGAGGTAAATAAGTATATGTATTTATGTAGACAGATAGAGCATATCAATGATGTTATGTTTATAATCATAATTAAATGAGAATTGGGTTTGGGGGATGTAGAAACTACACCCTAGGGAATGAGACTAGTGACATGAATGAAAGTTTGTAATTTATGCATTATATAAGAATACTAGTATGCATGAGTAAATATGAACTAATAAGTATATAAGGCTGGTATGAATGCATAGGTTCATATTCATACGAGAGTAAGCATATGTACAGGTATGATTAGCGACATGAGTATAAACATATGTATATAAGATGATAGAGAGCATAAATGAGTAGTATATGCATGGCATGTGAATATATGTAAGTTTATGACATGAGATTCTTGAGCACAAGTTGATACTTAGGAAATGGTAAATAAGTTTAAGAATTAAGAACTTGAAACCCGTATATGTTTGAAATATGATATAGTAGAAGAACTTTGGTATCGTGTGTGTAAGCATAATTATGGAATTAGTAATTAATATGAGAACTGTTTGTATATACATTTTGTGGCATGAATGCATGAGATTTGTAGTCATGAGTTCGCATAACATTGATGCATTTGAGAAAGTAAGAAATTAATAGTATAAGTAACAATGTTTATGGGAATACATGTTATAATTATATGTATACTGTGTATAATTCATGCATGTCATGAATGCAATGTTACAGAATATGGTAGTGAAAAATGAGCAGATAGTAAGGCATGGCTAAGGTAGAAAGGAGCATGAGAAATGCATATGTGCATGTGCATGTGTGTGTGTGTTAAGATTTTCAACAGTTAAGCAAAAGATAAGAATGTTTTCAAAAATTTTAAATGTTTCAAAGAAAAGTTTCAAATGATTTGAAAGATAATACATTTCAGAAAAATGTTTTCTTTCAGTTTTGAGATACCTTATATGGTTTTATGGTTTTCGGGGCATGAGGTAAAAACTCACCCCAGTATGTAACTTGAGACACAGTTTGGACTTGACGCATACTTTGGATTCGGGATTTGGGATTTGACCCATCCCAGTTGTACATTGTTGGAATTGACGGATTTATACACATGTGCACATGTGGAGGACTAGAGGGACGCTCCTAGATCCTCAGCGCTCAGATGGTACATTCCTGGGCGGAGATGCGTCTTCGGGCGGAGATGCGCCTACGGGCGGAGATGCGCCTAGGGGCGGAGATTTGGTTTTCAGAAAAAGGATTTCAGATTTCAGTTTGGTTTTCAGAAAAAGGACTTCAGATTTCAATTTTCAGAAAAGAACTTAGAAAGACGGTTTTAGAAAGAAATACAAGAAAAAGATAGATTTTTAGAAAGATTTTTCAGTTTTCAGATTCCCAGTAAACAACTTTCAGAAACAAGATTTTAGAAATAATTTTCAGATATCAGAAATTCAAAACATGATTTTAGAAAGATAAGTTTTATTAAGAGGTTTTCAAACTGAGTTTCAGAAATAATTTTCAGAAAGTAGTTTCTCAGAAAAAGTATTTTCTAAAAGCATAACATGTTAGAGCAGAGTAGGATTTACCATCATGCATATATATATCATGGATTCTGGTGATTCTTATGAGACACATATGGTAGTTGACAAAGCATCATAGCATGAGTACATTAGATTCATACCGTTAACATTGATACATGATCTCATTATTATGCTTATGTATATATATGGATGATTTTATGTGTAGCATGTTCATATCGAAGTAACATGTGTAGAATACAAGTACATAGTAGCATGGTCAGTGATAATGGATTTGAACTTTGTAGTTTAAGATAAATGAATATAACGCTACTTAAGAATATATGTTGGTACATATGTATGCATAAGAGATTTATGACTTACAATGAATATATGTTATATATTATGAGCACGATATACATGTGTTATAGAATTATGACTTATGAGGTACGTATGAGGTTGGTTTCGTATATGCATTATAGAGCATTATGAATTCAAGTAAGTGTGTAAGATTAGTAACATAAATGTGATGTAAAGATGTAAGTGAGTGATTTAATTTTAGACTGTGTGTAAGTAATAGTAAGAATGAGATGAGTAATAGTATAAAGAAAGCTGAATTGATGATACTTCTGATATCTGAAAAATAAAGGAGTTAAGCATAATTTAAATAGTACGCTTGATTAATATGTTAACTATGTAATCTTATATGAGAGTGGTATACAGTTTGATAGTTAATGAGGGATATGTATTTGCTTGATTACAGTCAAATATAAGTTAAGAAACTTAATGAAACGTAAATATAAGCTATTGTGTGTTTATGTTGTAGTTATGAGTATGATTACTTACTGAGTCAATATGACTCACACCAACACAGTTTGTAGTTTTGCAGGTCAGTAGCTAACATATCGGGCCAATAGAACTTTGATGAAGACTTTGAAGACAGTGGATCGCCCCAATTGCAGTCGAGGAAGTTAAGAAAGTCATGGGTCGAGTTATGGGTCCTCACGGCCCTTGTATTGTATTTGCATTTGTATCTTATAAGTAAGGGTTATGTAATAGTATAGTTTTATTTTGAGTTCTGGCCGGAGGCCAAGTATTTATATTTTGTTCTTTGAGTTCAGGCCTGAGGCCTTGATGTTGAGATATCGACCTGAGGTCGAGATTTGTTGATTATGTTGTATATGGATGCTGGCTATAGGCCAGGTTGCATGAAGATCTGCATACATCATGCCGAAATTTTGTCAGATTCAGAGGCTTATGGAGATGGGTTCTCCTGTCTCCTGCCGGTAGCATCGTGGCCTAGCGGGATGTTACAGTATAAGTACAGGTTCGTTGGATATCCCAAAAATTCTTTGGGATATCAATTCTATGATTCTGAACAACGAAATGTAATTATTGCTTGTTTTGCCACTTTTCTTGAAATTGAATTTTAGAGAGAAAATGAGAATTGTAAAAAGATTGAACTTGATGAGTTTGATCCCAATATTAAGGACCGTGAGATGGAACCAGAGATCCAATTAGGTGAAAGATCTACAATACTAAATGACTCATAGGTGATTCCTAATAGATGGAAGTACACACCACCGTCAATAGGAATCTTCTCGAGTCGAGTAGCATATGTGATCCTTTGAGTATAGGACAATATTGATTTTGTGTGAGATGCTCCACACTTAGATGTCATGTATGTCATAAACTTTTCATGGTCTGGCCTCTAGATGTTCGTTGGGAGCGGACCGATACACTTGTTAATCAAGTGCGTATCACGATTAGATCTATCGGCCTGTATGTGAACTATGAGGAGTTTTGGTATCCATGTAAGTCATGATTCTTAAGACTTTGGCCAAATCCGATCATCTAGGGTGGATCGCATATATCAGAAATAATTTCTGATTAGCTGTAAAGAATCGTGGACATGTTGACATTAGATGTGCGCCTTTGGAAACTTGACGGTGTAATCTATGTTTCTTAAGCACAACTCGATAGCCTAGGACGAATGGATTGTTAAACATATGTGATGACCTCGACTTGTATAGTTCAGAAACATTGTTCGTGTTCTTCGTGAATTTGGAGATGACCGAATTACGTACATATAAGTTAGTCTTATATAACGAACATGTCTAGACTTAGAGAGTCCAACAATATGAAGTGCATTTGGGTATCCGATTATTTTTGATAATAGATAATAGTTTATATTATAAATATCAACTAAGATAATTAAATATTATTAGAAAACATTGATTATTTACTTTGACCCAATTGGATTAATCCAAAATTACACAAGGGCTTTTTCGTAATGTCATAAATATCTCTACCATTTGAAGATATTTTGATAATTATAAATATGTAATAATATGTATATTTGGCTTGATTTAATTGGATAAAATCAAAGTGGTAGACATGTAATTAATCCATTAATTATACTTTGTCTTGATTTAATCAGTGGTAGGCAAAAGTGATTAGTCACACCTAATTATATATATTTGGACAAATTAGATTAAGCCCACAAAAAAGTTTATTAGAACTTTTATTAATTAAAAATTGCCTAAGTTTTGCTATAAATAGCATGCTTGAGCAAGGTTTTAATCAAGCTTGAGAAATCTAAAAACAAGCAAGAGTTATATAAATTAGCATAAGTAAAAGAAGTGTTTAGATAAGCTTTGGAAGATCTTTATAAAATTTTAACAAGGAGAAATCAAGATTGAATCATGGAGTGGAGCTTGTTAGCATTGGAATCAAGATTGGACCTTGGAGTCAAGCTTGTTAACTTTGGAAATGCTCCACAATATTTCAACAATGAGAAGAAGATTAGATCTTTGTATCAAGCTTGCTAGGGAAGTTTGATCTTTTCCAAAGCTATATTTTTCATTAGTGAGACATATAGTGATGAATTATGTATTAGATACATAATAACATAGTTTGTTGTTGAAATTAGGCTTAATAATTGTGTACGGATTCTTTGTAAGTCTAAACACAATTTTCTTGTGATTGGGTCAAGATATTTATGATAGACAAATTTAAAATTAGAGTTTGGAACTCTAGATGAAAGCTTAGAGCTATGGTTATCATTCTAGAATCACTTGACCACCTTTGAGTGACCTAGAATTGTCCATGAGTCATTTAATTGTGGAATTCTAATTTGATTTGTGTTTTGCATTCAAAATTTACACAAGTGCGTATTTAGAATAAATTTATTTTTTTGTAAAAATATTTGATATTTTGAAAAATATGATTTTTGTTCTTTAACATATGTTGTGGTTGGTTTTGAAATTAAAATTATTTTGGGTGATTTTAAAAGAGTTTTTGAAAAGATTAAAAAAATAAGGTGAAAAAAACTCAATTTCATATCTCTGGAATTTTCATTCTAGAAAGCTGATCATATCAGCTCTTTGAACTTGCTACAGTGCGCGCGCACTATAGCGAGTTAAGCATGAACAGTACGGGAGTGCACTTAACACGTGTGTGTGACGTCTCTGTTGAATTTTATTTTAATCCGATTTTGAGTTTTCAGATTTTGATTCAACCCCAGGTTTTTCCTATACACTCGTAATGAAATATAATATCAATTAACTTATTTAAAAATACACTCATGCTTGATATCCACGGGTTAGACCCACTTCCACTGTGCGGGGTACTCATCTGACCCTATGGTTCCCACTACCGCCCCATTACCTACAAAAATCTCTTGGTATGTCTCCCTCATGTCCTATTCCACTTTCGAACTCGTCTCCTACATGTGATGATTAGATCACATGACCTTCACAAAAGAGATACGTCTGAATCTCAACTCTTGAACCTTTCGTTCTACAATCTGCATAGACTTTTCTTCAAATATCATATTCTTTTGTCATAATCATTCATTCTTTTGTCAACATAACTCTTTTTTCGACTCTATACCTGTAACAATCTAGCTCGAATCAATCTTATCTTCTCTGATTTCATATCTACCAAATCCGAACCATGAATCTGTCTATCTCCAACCTCTCCCCAACAAGCAAGAGTCCTACATCTCCTCACATACAGAGCCTTAAATGGAGCCATACTGATACTAGCCTAGAAGATGTTGTTATAGGAAAACTCTATTAGATGTAAATGCTCATCTCATCCTTCTGTAAATGTCAATACATACGATCTCATAAAATTATCTAATATATGATAATCTGTTCTGATTGTCCGTCAGTTTGAGGGTGAAATGCAGTGCTCATAGAAATATTCAATCCCATAGACTTTTGGAAACTCAGTTAAGAATAAGAAGTAATTCTGACATCTCTATCTAATATAATCGACACTGATACACCATGTAGCCGCATAATTTACTCCAGATTTTTTCTAGCCTCGCTGGTCCCTATGTAACTCGATTTGTTAGAAAATGGGCAGATTTAGACAATCGATCCACTATCACCCAAATTACATCATAACCTTTATGTGTCCACAACGGCCCCACTATAAAATCCATCACAATATTTTCCCATGGCCACTTAGGTATAGGTAGAGGCTGAAGTAATCCAACTATATGCTAATGCTCTGTCTTAACATGCTGACAAACCAAATCTCGAGATACAAATTCTGAAATCTCTCTCTTTATTCCCGACCTCCAATATGTCTTCTTCAAATTCTGATATATCTTGGTGCTCTCAGGATGCATATTATACGGAGCATCGTGGGCCTCATCCAAGATCTCTTGTTTAAGCTCTCATGTAGATGGTATCACCATTATATCACCAAAAAGTAATACGTCCTATGGACTTACTCTGAAAGTAGTATTCTCACCCTTTTGTAGCCTTTGTCTACCGAAATTCTTATTTAGAGAACTTGGCATATAATTATTCCATCCTTAAAGTCTTCTATATCAATCAAAGGTGTTGTTCATGATCGATGCGAGAATGCGAATATACAAGAATATCATCAATAAACACTACGACGAACTTATTGAAATATAATATCACCATCATCGTGTACCTCATACTCTATCACGTCGAAGACTCGTCCCCTATCAACATTAGGTGCAATATATATCTGAGATGTCTGTCCTCTTCTACCATATGCTCCACTTGAATTCCCTCAACCTCTGCTTTATGTGAAACCAAAGACTCACCCACAGCTACCACTGGAATCTATCCATCTACCACCTCCTGCTGCGATTACTCCATCTACTACTGGCTCAACTCCTCAAGATCCATCGCCAGTGGGGAAATCTCTAGCAAAATATCCAAAGTTCTGACATTCAAAACACTTATTTCCTTTGTTGCAGTGTATATTGATATAACTCTCTTGACCACAGTTATAGCATCGACGTGGTCCTGTAGGTCGAGATGCTACACTCACCGCAGTCCAATCAAAAGATAGTATTGTGCCTCTACTATGACCAGGTTTAGTCTGAATCCCACGGAACTTACCTGTAAAAGGTGCACATTGTGCCTTTGTATGGTATTCTGTTGTGACTCTATTGCGGGAAATACGGTATGTTATTTGATCTACCATGTTCCCCTTAGAGGTCTAATCTCACCTCTTTTTTTTGGTCTTATGAAAAGTTGTTATGTTATCTCTCTTGATTTTGATGTCACTCTTCGCAATCATAGTCTTATCAACCAGTACTGTGCTTGACAGCTTCCCAAAAAATGAGATCCTCGATCTAATATCATGTCTCAGTCAACCCTTGAACTTCTCGCATTTTTTTTCCTAACGTCTTATTAATTATAGATAATACTGAGACAAGGAATTCATTTGCCTCTCATACTTTATCACTACCTTTGATGGTCTCTGAACCATATGTTCGAACTAACGAAGCTGCCCACTCCGGCAGGCATAAGGGAAGTACATTTCAATGAAGGCTTCATCAAACGTATACCCTGTGATATACTAAGATCTTCTAGATCCATTAATTCTCCAACAATCTGGTGATCTCAATATATCCGTCAATATACTCTCAGTGTGCTTCCACTAGGTCTCTGCTTCAACTCTTATCATAAATTTAATAAACTTAACATTATCTTGATCGGTCAAGTTTAACACGCTGAATATATTCAGTTGTATCATGAAACTGAGGAGGCCTCAAGTTTAGAAACCGGTCTAGCTTGCCCGTGTTACCACTACTCCTTGAAGGTACATTAGCTCCTGGCCCTCTGGTAACAATCTGAGCAATTATGTCGATAAACCTCTCCAACATATATTCTAATTGTGTGCTTGTATATGGAACTGAAGAAGGAACAGTATGGGTTATATTAGGTATAGTTGTAGGAATAGGGTCAGGTACATTGATGAACGGAAAATATATCAATATTTACCTCCTCTTTGACCTAATATTTTGTATGGTTTCTCCAGTTTTATGAACGGTTTGTTGTGTTTTTGTGTGTTTTTCAGATAAATAAAGTTTTGGTACTCAATGGAATCAACTTCGGGCTAAAACGACGAAAAAAATACAAAAATGAAAAAAATAGGAAATTTATTATTCACACGTCGTAACGTGCCTCAATTATTCAGCTGCTGACACACGTCATCACCACGTCCTTATGAAGTCAGCACAATTATTGATTTGCCGACAACCGCCCTCTACTGTAGCTCACGTTGAGATGCACAAGCCTTCATGCGTCGCGACTCCGAGCCAATAATTCAGTATACCGTCAAATGCGTGCCACGTGTCAACATTTCAGCAAGCCACGTACATGTGTCATCAATCCACGCGCATCGCAATGTGCAAGCCTTCACGTGTCATGACGCGCAAGCCCGAATTTTGCCCATAAATTTAAGTTTATTTCATTTAGAAAATTCATACTTTCCTTAGCTTTCTTAATAAGGAACTGAGGATTGTATCTTGATTGTATATATTAATAGTAATGTATTTTTATTAGTAGTAATAATAGTTTGTTTATTTTATCTTTATTTTATGTTTTATAGTTAATTTCCGCTGGGGAAAGGTTGAAACCCTTAATATAGATAAATTAGGTAATCGCTCTTAATTTATAATATATAAATTATCTTAAAACCTGACTTAATTGGATATCGCCTTTATGGTCTGTTGGACTTAATTAAATTAACTTTAACATGACTTAATTGGATACCGCATTTATGATCGGTTGGAATTAATTAAAATATAAATTAATCAGGATACCGCCTATATGGTCGATTGGTGATATAATGCAAATTTATATATTATAATAAGGGAGATTTCCATATTTGAAATATTAGAGGTGGATCCTCTAACCCCCAGTATTTTATTTTTAATCTAGGGAAGCGTTGAAGCACAATATTCCCAAGATTAATTGATTTAATTATATTATGTGTGATGTTTTGGCTTGTTTATTGAATCTTAAGCTTAATGCTTCTTGTTGTTTGATAGCCAATAAGATTGATGTGGTAAACTTACGATGAACTTGGAAAATGGATTTTAGGTTTCAACCTTAGATTCAATAGTTCACGATCTCACATCTTAGAGATTTCTTTCCAGGATAGACATATACCTGTCGGGCGTGGGTAGCCACAATTGGTGTTGAGAAGCTGCAGCGAGTGCGCAACATAAAATTAAATAAATTATTATGTCGCTATCCATTTGCCCAAGACCCATTTGTTTTGATTATTCTACAAGCCTAGGCATGTTACTATATATTCTAAGCATAAAAACTCATAAAACATGCAAAGAACATAAACTTAAACATGTTAACTATCATAAAAAAATTCTAATTAAAAAGAAATAAAAATACTTACTTGAACCGAATACTCCTCCAGTCCTCCCTCTAATCTACAAGCTTTTCTCGAACTCAACAAGCTCTTCCACGTTACAAAGAGCCACCCAAGTTGTGGCCTCCAAAGGTGCACACACCAAAGCCAAAACTCAACGGCAAAAATACGCCTTGAGTGCACGGGTATTTTGCCCATGGTGCTAGCTAGGCAAAAAACCTCAAAACTTTTAACTTGAGATTCCTCTAGTCAATTAGACTTAAGGATCCTCAAAATCAGGGGCTTACTCTTAAACTTTAGAGTGTTCCACTTATATAAACCCAAGATATGAAAGGTTTTGGTTGTTATTTGTAAAAATTTTAAGATTCTTTGGGTTTATATAGGTGCTCCAAAGACAACAAAATTAATTAAGAATCTGATGTGGGATAAATGCTAATTTAATTTTAGCCATTAGATCTTAATTTAGTGGTTTAATGAGATTATAAAACCCTAACAAGAGTTTGGGCCGAATTGGAATTCAAAAGAAATAAGAAATAAATAAAATAAAATAAAATTGAAGCGCCATCTGCGCCCTTTATTTATTTATTTATTTATTTTATTATTCCAATTCCCAAAGTGCCCCTATCGTCATTCACCAATCCCTAAGTCACTATGGAACCTCATAAATGATATGTTCAATAATTAAACACATTGAACCATTTATAAACAATTCATACAGTAATTATATATGCTGTTTAAATTTATACTATGCACTGTTAACCATTGATTTGACTTTGTTGTGTGTGACCTTTTGGGTTCCCCTCAAGTTGGACATGAAATGAATCGTGATAATTTAATCGAACATAAATTATCCTCCGATCAGATGGTCGTTCGATTTCAATGACCAAGGTTGACATCTAGCAATATGCCAAGGCCCCCAAATGAGAAGGAAATATATATACCCATTATATATGCGATTTACATATGATACGGTCCTTCGCCTCACTGTATCCCCACCGTTTGACCTAGGGTATGAAAAATGTCTACCCATATAGTCAAATGCATGATGTTGATAGTGTCATGAATCGTGCTAACCCAAAAATCTCACATGACTCTTCCGATGCGGCCACAGTCTCAAACACTGATCACACACATCAACCCGCGAACTGGAATACTACTCTTATAAGAAAATATTATCCGAGAGAGTGGCGATTCTCTGTTGTATCTTTACAAACTTCATGTGTTTCAACAAATGACCCAATCATACCCTTATGACCGGATCTTTTGAATCGGGGAAGGAGAATGTCAAAGTTATTTGATCCACATATAAGATTGTAAAGACCTCATGTCTAAGGACTAGTCATACAATCGATACATGAAAGTTCTCACAGACACATGGGATAAACACTCCATGTGAAAACTTTTGGCAGTCAGTTCGATGGACACTAGCAACTTATGCATCAATGTGATACACCAAGTGGACGGATCTCCGCTAGTAGCCTATGAGATCGGCTACCCCACTTAAGGGCGGATCATATCATCATGCTAGTCTCTCCACTTTTTGAACGCCTAGATTATTCACAAAACTATGACTAGGAATATTTGAGAGTAATGATTCTCATAAGGCATGGAAGCCATCATCTTATTACTCCAATGGCTTTATTACAGTGTTTGATGATTCATATAATTTATGTAAGACACGTATAATAAAGATTTCCATTTTATTAATTAATGAAAATATTACAAATACAAGTACATATAGCCTATCCACAAGTTGGGTATAGGGCATATCCCTAACAATCTCCCACTTGCACTATAGCCAACTAGCATGAATCTGGACCCATACTCTCGGGTGTGTCTATCATGATTTTGTTGAGTCAGCCCTTTAGTCAAGAATCTACAAGATTATCTTATGTGGGTATTTTCTCTATAATAACTTCTTTTCTCTCAACAATCTCCCTGATGAGATGAAATCGCCTGAGTACATGCTTGGATTTCTGGTGGGACCTTGGTTCTTTTGATTGAGCAATGGCGTCTGTGTTGTCACAGTACACCGTGACGCCATTCTTTATCGCGGGAAGCACTTCCAGCTCCGTGATGAACTTCTTTTTCTAGACTGCCTCTTTAGCTGCCTCAGATGCTGCAATATACTGGGCTTCAGTGGTGGAGTCCGCTGTAGTTGACAGCTTTGAGCTTTTCCAACTGACAGCTCCGCCATTCAAAGTAAACAAATATCCTGTTTGGGATCTGTTGTCATCTCTATCGATCTGAAAGCTCGCATCACAGTAACCAATGACTTTCATCTCAGAACAATCTCCGTATGTCAAGAACACATCCTTAGTTTTTCTCAGATACTTGAGGATTGTTTTGACAGCTGCCCAGTGTTGTTCACCGGGATTTGCCTAATACATGCTCGTTATGCTAAGAGAATAAGAGACATCAGGTCTTGTACATAGCATGGTGTACATGATCGATCATATCGCTGAAGCATAATGGATCATACTCATACGCTCTCAATCTGAAGGAGTATGTGGACATTGCTCCTTAGATAATTTGATTCCATGACAAGTAGGTAAATTACCTCTTTTGGAATCTTCCATTTTGAATGTTTTCAAAACTTTATCTGTGTATGTAGATTGAAAGTCCTAACAACCTCTTAAATCTATTACGGTAGATCATAATGCCGAGGATGTAGGATGCTTCTCCCAAATCTTTCATGGAGAAATTCTGAGATAACCATTGCTTGGTGGCTTGCATCATGGGAATATCATTCCCGATGATTAATATGTCATCGACATATAATACAAGAAATACAACAGCACTCCCACTACTTTTCCTATAAACACAAGGCTCGTCTATATTTTTTATGAATTCAAATTCTTTGATTGTCTCATCAAATCATATATTCCAACTTCTGGAGGCTTGCTTAAGTCCATAAGCTTGCATACTTTATTATGATCATCCTTAGATGCAAACCCCTCAGGTTATGTCATATAGACTTCCTCTATGAGGTTCTCATTAAGGAAAGTTATTTTGACATCCATCTGCCAAATCTCATAATCAAAGTGTGCAGCTAGTGCCAGTAAAATTCGAATGGACTTTATCATTGCAACATGCGAGAAGGTTTCATCATAGTCAATTCCTTGGATTTGTCTATAACCTTTCACCACCAACCTAGCCTTATAGGTTTGGATGTTGCCTTCTACATCAGTTTTACGCTTGTAAATCCACTTGCAGCCTATGGGTTTTATCCCTTCAGGTGCATCTACCAAGTCCCAGACTTGATTCTGATACATAGAGTCTATTTCGGATTTCATGGCCTCAAGCCACTTGACTGAATCAATGTCTCGCATTGCTTCGTCATAACTTGTGGGATCGTCATTATCAATGACCTGATCATGTTCCTTATCAATATGGAAACCATATCTTTCAGGTTCATATCTTTCCCTACCAGACCTTCTAAGTTCATAACCTTGTGGTTGTTCCGTCTCTGCCCTTTTGAGGAGCCTGGGGTTTAGTTCTATGTTAGTTTGTTCTTCTCATACCTCATCGAGGTCAAGTCTACTCCCACTATATTTCTTGAGAAGGAATTCATTATATAGAAATTTAGCATTTCGTGAGACAAATGTTCTTTGTTCATTTGGGACGTAGAACACGTATGCTCTTGAGTTCAAGGCATATCCTACAAACTTACATTTAACTGCCTTATCATCCAATTTGTTAGTTTGTGTGAGCTTAACATATGCGTCACATCCCCAAACTCTTAGATAACTAAGATTAGGACGTTTCCCAGACCATAACTCATTTGGTGTTTGACTAACAGTCTTGGAAGGAACTTGGTTTAGTCGTAGTGTTGCAGTTTCTAAAGTAAGACCCCAAAATGAAAGAGGTAGATCCGTGTATGCCATCATTGATCGGACCATATCTAATAATGTCTGATTTCTCCTTTCGGAGACCACATTATGTTGTGGAGTTCTCATAGGAGTCCACTATGAAACAATGCCATTTTCTCTCAAGTAATCTTGAAATACGTCGCTTAAGTATTCACCACATCGGTTATACCTTAGTGACATAATACTTTTATTAAGCTGGTTTTCTACTTCAGCTTTGAAGTCTTTTAATTTCTCAAAGGCTTCAGATTTGTACCGCATAAGGTACACATACCCATATCGCGAGTGATCATCGATAAAGGTAATGAAGTAGGAGAATCCACCTCTAGCGGTGACTGACATTGGTCCGCAAACATCAGAGTGTATGAGTTCTAATGTCTTCGATACACGATGTCATTTATCTTTGAATGTAATTTGGTCATTTTACCAAGTAAACAAGACTCACAAGTTCCATAAGGTTCATATTTGAAGGGCCTGAAATACCCATCCTTATGTAGCTTAGTTAATCTTGTTTCATTGATATGACCTAAGCGACTATGCCATAAAAGTGATTCATTGAGATTATTCGAGTTAACGTTGTATATATTATAGGTTGAACCTTCTTTGTTAGTTTGTAAGACATAGATACCATTATTCAAAATACCACCTCCATATTTTATTTCATTGAATAAATATAACATTCATTACAACTTATTAGGCATGAAAAGCCTTTATTACATAAAGAAGAAATTGAAATGATGTTCTTTACTAGAGAAGGTATATAAACACAATCTTATAAGTCTAAAACTAAACCATTCGGCAAAACTAATGAATAAGTCCTCACGCACATGCAGCCAGTTTTGCTCCATTACCCATGCGTAAGTCAACCTCCCCATGACGGAGTCTCCTACTGTTTCTCAGGCCCTGCATATTGTTACATAAGTGAGTCCCACAACTGGTGTCAAGCACCCAAGTAGAAGGTTCAGTGTTTTGAGAATATAGTTCAATCATATACAACATACCTGAAGTATTGGGCTTCTTGGCCTCATGGGCTTCCCTAGCTTCTTGGCTTTCAAGGATCTGCAGTCTTTCTTCCAATGACCCTTCTTTCCACAAAAGAAACATTTCCACTTTCCCTTTTTCTTCTCCACCTTACCATTGGGCTTAGGTGATATGGAGCATTGGCCTAGCCTTATTTTTTTTTTGGCCTTGTGGCTTCAAGTCCGTACCCGTAAGCATGATGGAGGTTTTAAGCTCCGGTTTCAAGTCCTTCTCTGCTTGCTTTATTAGATTGTGCAATTCTGCTAAAGTTGCTTCTTTATTAGACAGATGAAACTGCATAATAAAATTAGAGAAGTCTTTTGGTAAGGACTGAAGAATTAGATCATGACCTATCTCATGATCCATGATGAACCCGAGGTTGGCCAATTTTTCAATGTGGCCAATGCACATGTCCACTAATAGATCATTCTTTATACCTTGTTTGGAATAAGGCACATGACACTTGGAATCTCACGGTATGAACGAAAGTTGCATACAACTTCTTCAAGTGAAAGATGATGGTTCGAGCATCCATATCTTAGTGAGCTTTCTGAAGTTCGTCCGACATAGAGCCAAGCATTATGCAAACTGCTTGCTCATCATCATCGACATGTTTCTTCCAAGCATCAAATGTATTTTGGTCAGCATCTTCTGCGGGTTCAGGGAGAAATGTTCTTTCAAGAACATAGAAAATCTTTTCTTGTCGTAAGATAATTTTAAGGTTTCTGAACCAATCATTGTAGTTTTCCCCTTTGAGTTTATGCTCATCAAGGATGGAACGAAGTGATAATCTGTTTGCATTTGAATGTTTGTGAAATATTTTAACCCACCTGTTAAGAGAGAATGTTAAAATTAGGAATATGTTTTCATTAATGTTTCATAATAACATGGGCTTTTATATTATAAAGTTGCTCCCACTCAATTGTTTTAAAATTTTAAGCAAATCGCATCAACCCCAATATGATGGATTTCCTGTGGGCAATGATCCCATTATCATCATTTCATAACTCTGACTAGGGCCGGTCGTTATAAAATACGATAATTAGGTAGGTTCCCAACCAATTTATGATATAAATCACAATTCCTTGATCATTGGGTTGGGCAATCAAACATGCCATAGCTTATGCTAGTCCTTGTGGACACCCAATCTTTGCCACTAAGTTATAAGACCATGCCCAAGGGTCGCTGCGTCTTATGACTCAGAAAAGTATGCGATTTACATATAGCCCATCCACAAGTTGGGTATAGGGCATATCCCTAACAATTGGAACATGATCTTAATAAATTCAGGGTTTCTTGGTTAACATAGACATATAGTTAATTGAGTTACTTTGGGTGTTTGCATCTGACCGTCGACAAAGGCTTTGGCTTATCTTCGTGTTCCAGGTTAACAACCGATTTATTACACATGTATAGGAGAATCAATTCATCATTAGAGTAATATTGGGCGGATTCACAGCCCTATATATTTTCTTTATTATTAATTTCATTTGTTTTATTTTATATTTTTATTTATTTATTTTAATCTAAACCATCTTCAACCAACAAACAATTCCTTCTTACTACAATTAGATACCTGTAAATAAATAACTTCAATAATTAACAACATATAATTTAAGTCCTCGTGGGATCGATATTTTTACACTACTTGAGCGATACGTGCACTTGGGTTATGTGTGTGATTTCACCTGATCAAGTTTTTGGCGCCGTTGCTGGGGACTTAATTTTCTTACGCTATTAATTTGAGACTATCTATTTTACTTGTATCTAATTTTCTTTATTTTTATTTGTAATTTTTATTTCTTTCTTTTATTTTTCAGGTGGTTGAAAAATGGATCACTTTTTGGGCGATGGAAGCATTACGAGCGATAAGAGGTGAAGATACACCTCATATCAGAGAGACACAGTCTGATTTTCTGAGGCTTGTTGTCCAGCCCAACAATTATCAGTGGATGTAAAAGAGGAACAATATAACATTTGCTTAACCATTTCAAGATAGAATAATAAAAAATGAGGTATGTGATGGTAACCACATTAGTAATCATTGCACGTTCAACTACAATTCAGGTTGGCAGAATTATCAGAGACCTTTATACACGAAACCCACATATTTCACATAATCTTATTCTTCATCTTATCCACCATCAACTTATGATCTTTATCAAGAACCATAACCATCACAGATAGAACAGTTGATGGAGATGTTCAAACAACGGGAAGCTAAATTCGATGCATACTTTCATAATCAAGCGGAATCCATATAGAAGATGACATATCAAATAGAACAATTAACTGACAACCTGAATTACATATCTCACAGACAATTTTTAGATGACACTGATGAAGCCTTCGAGTACCAAAGATTTCATGATGACACATTAACAGGGGAAGAGGTTGAGCATAATCAAAAGTCAGAGGTATAAATTCAAGAGGTCGAACAAGCGAAATTTCAATTTGATATGTATAATTTTATGGTTGATAATTGCATTTGTGAGGAGAAACAGGAAGAATAGCTGTGTTTACATCCTCAGGTCTACATTCTTGAAGCATGTATCACGAAGATGTCGGATGAAGAGCTGAACAAAAAAAAATTTAACATATATATGTGAAGAAATGATGGAACAAGATGCAGGGAAAATACAGGAGCAAATGTGGGAGTATAACGAAAAATCTCATGACACGAGAAGAAATATCACAATAGTGGGGAGTACACATTGAAGACACCGTCCAGAAGCTTGATAAAATGGCACTCTCATTCAAAGTCAAGCACCATACGAGACCTCATGATTCATTTTCTTTTCTTTCAGGAACCACTGGTGCGATAAAGTTTAAGAAGGTGGCAAGGCCACTAAGTCGAACAAAATTCTTTTGGCCACCTCATCATTGGAATAGACCCTTCAAAATCAACGCACATGGGATTTTCCTCAATCGGACGTCTAAAACCATGCTGAAACCTCCTTGACGGATGGACTTCAGTCACGTTTGGCTAAAGACAATAAATTTAGCGCTAGTAGGGAGGCAACCCATGTAAATTTTTTATTATTTTTATTTTTATTATTAATATTTTATGTATATATGTTGTAGCATTTGTTTTAATTTTGTGAGTTATTTTTACTGTGAAAAGCACAGATGGATCATTAAGGCAAAGCAAATCAGTGAAAACGAAGTTATCACGGAATAATGTTTGACAAAATCACGAAGATAAAAATTCAATTCATCAGAGATGGCAGAGTAAGGAATCAACTCTTGAGACTCATCTTAGTGGATATGTTCAAGGGATTCGCATTTTGCCAATAAATAAATCGCATTGCGACTCGTAAAGCCTCTAAGTCGCGACGCGCCAACCTAACACGTGAAGATCCCCAAATTTTTAGAGCTGCGCGTCGCAATGCGTATGCAATTCCAAGTCTAAAACCAGTAGCCGCCACTCATTTTATTCATCTATATTCTCATTTTCTTTCCTTTTTTTCTCTCAAACCTTCGCACGTTTCCTCATATTCTCTCATATTCTCTCAATTTTCCCTCATTTTCTCTCAACTTCTTCACTTTCTCTCTCAACCAAACACTCAAATCCACTCTTATAACTCACTAAAGACCAAAACCCATCCACCAATTCGAAGCTTCCACCCTCCATTTCGCATGTAGGAGTCAGATTTGGGGATACACACTCGCGAATCAGGTACCTCCATTCCTATTCTCTTCATTTTTTTATGTTATCATTGTGTTTGTGCGAATTTGTGAGTTGTTGTGGTAAATATTTGTGTTTGAGGTTGCTGTTGAATTCCTAGATTGGGGGCGAAGAACTTGGTGAATTTTTGAGATTTACAGTGTGGAGGTGCCCTGTTTGTAGTTAAATTTGTGTTAGACTTTGTAATTTTTAGGTTTGTGTTTGTTGTGAAATTTTTGAAGAATTGGGGGCGAAGAACTTGGTTGATTTTGTCATAAACGTTCTGAGTTGTGGCTGTGAATATTTGGTGTGGTTGATTTTATTGTAGTGGATTGAAAAAAGTTTGGTTGTTGAAATCGTAGATTTGAGGGCGAATGATATTTTGTGATTTTTGTGAAATGTTAGTTTAGGGTGATAATTGGAATTACTTGAAAATTAGGGGAGACTCTGCCGAAATTTCAAAAATTAAAAAAATAGCCCTTAAAAAAGCACGAGCCTCTACGGCTTCTGGGCCGAGTTACGATGCTTCCAAATTTTTATCGGCAACTACTGAGCGTCGTTATAAAAAGGGGATGGGACAAAAAATCCCAATCATGGAGAAGGGTTTTGACATTAATCCCTGGCAGTTTCCCCAGATAGATAGAATTATCATCGCCCATTATTGGCATAAGCTTTGCCAACAGCCTACCCCAGCCTGTATACCCATAGTCCTTGAGTTCTACGCCAATGCTTACGAGCATCAGGCATATCAGGTGTTAGTTAGAGGTTAACATGTGACATTTGATAGATCGACAATTAATAGGTATTATGGGTTGTCCGATATGGAAGTAGATGAATATACGGCAGCCATGGAGCATCTTGACATGACTCGTCTTAAACAGACACTTTGCATCCCTAATGTTGTATGAGATATGAGTAGCAGCGGGGAATATTTGAATATGAGCTCACGATATCTTAAGCCAGATGACAGGGTTTGGTTTCATTTCCCGACCCGCACATTGCTGTCAGGCACCCACATCACCAATGTAACCAAAAAATGGATGATCCTGTTGTATTCTCTGTCGAAAGGGCATACCATTGATATGGGTGCACTAATATCGACCAATAAAGTTTGGGCAGCACACTCTGCACATACTGGCCTTTTGTACTGCAGCTTGATCACCAATCTCTGCACACTGGCTAGATTACCCATGGACCTCATGGAAGAAAAAATGCAGACCACTACTGCATTAACTACTCGAATTATCTAATAATTGTGAGTAGAGAGGCCAGCACCGGCCAGTTCCTCATCAGCACTTGTAAAGCCACAGCAGCAACCTCAACTCACACAGAGATCATCGCGGCCACGCTCTATGTCACAACGCATGGATCGAGTAGAATATCACGTTGACTTCCTGGTTTATAACAGCCTAGCCACGAGGTAATTGCTTCAACAAATGGCTCGCCATATCAACATGAGCGATGAACAGATTCATGTATTCACTGACCTTTCACAGGATGGCAGCGAGGATGACGACGGGGCAGAGGCATGACTCACCACGGTAAAATTATTCCCTCCTCTTTATTTTGTTCTCTAACACATTGGGGACAATGCTAGGTTTAGGTTTGGGGTTGAGGTTGTTTATTTTTATTTGTCTTCTCTTTAGTTTTTCTTTCCTACATGTTTTTCTTCCCTGCATGTCATGTGTCTTGCGTGTCTTGTATATTTTAATTTTTGCATGCTTTATTCAAAAAAATAATAAAAAAATTAGAGTTTAAGGATGAGATTGTTTATTTTAGTAAAACGTTCTAGCAAATGATAAATGCTAATTTCATTTTTATCCTATATTTTGAGTATAATATCTAGGTCAGACTCATATGCACTAGAAAATAGTTCTGTAGCAGTTAGATAATAAGTAATTGACAAAGTGACTAGTTGAAATAATCGGTGGATGATGAATGACCGTTTGCCTGAATATCTGTTTCTTTCTACATTTTGATGTGTGATAAATAATGATAAATAATGATATATATATATATATATAATATATATATATAATATATATATATATATATATATATAAATGATGAATAAAAACTTACCAAGCTTTACTTAGTAACCGGGCTTCTTGCCTGGCCAGCAGTGATTGTTTGTGTCAAACGGTACGTCTTGAGTTAGTTAATAAATATGCTTCTATTTAGTAACTGGACATCTTGCCTCAGTAAGCAGTGATCGTTCGCATCAAACGGTAAAGCTGTAAAAAAAATTCAATCAAATAATACCTCACTTTGCGCATATAGTAGGAGACAAAATAATTTTTAGATAATCAGGTTGGTTTGACCCATTAACTACCGAGAATTGAGACAAACTCACCTAGTTAATAACTTAGAATCGAAGTTGTTTGCAGAGCTATTCACACACACTTAGAGTCTGATTTAGATACTTTGTTCAAAGGATTGGATTTAGTTGTAGTATGCATTTTGAAAGTTCCTTTAACTTTGTTGCTAGACATTCTCTGATGACATTCTCTAGGTATTAGTTTCATTTATTTTCTTTCTTTCTTTTGTTTATTATGTTTTTATGTGTGATTGCATGTGCATGATTGATGTTTGTGGGTATCGTCGTTGTAAGCCCTCACGAGACTGTAACTCATCTACTAGGGACACCTATGGGTTTAAAGGCTTATTACGTACGCTAAATGCAACCATGGTCCCTACGAAAGTGGCTTAGATTAATTTAGTTTTAATGTTTATTTCATTTTGTTTTGTTTGTTTTACTCGAGGACTAGAAAAATGTTAGGTTTGGGGGTGTGATGAGCGCAAAATATATCAATATTTACCGCCACTTTGACCTAATATTTTGTATGGTTTCTCAGGTTTTATGAACGTTTTAATGTGTTTTTATGTGTTTTGCATATAAATAAAGTTTTGGGACTTAATGGAATCAACTTGGAGCTAAAACGACGAAAACGGAAAAAAAAAATGGCAAAATAAGAAATTTACTGGTCACGTATCGCGACGTGCACACTTCTCTTACGTTGTGACGCTCCTCAATTATTCAGCACTAATAATCACCACTTCATCACGTGCATCATCACCGCAGCATCATGATATCATCATAATTATTGATCTGCCGACAGCCGCCATCTATTGAAGCTCGCGTCCGACGCCCAAGCCTTCACGCATCGCGACTCCGAGCCAATAATTAAATCTACCGACAAATTCGAGCCACATGTCAACATCTCAGCATGCCATGTACACGTGTCATCAATCCATGTGCGTCGCGACGTGCAAGTCTGAACTTTTCCTATAAAGTAAAGTTGATTTCATTTAGAAAATTCACACTTTCCTTAGCTTTCTTAATAAGGAACTGAGGATTGTATCTTGTTTGTATATATTAATAGTAATATATTTTTATTAGTAGTAATAATAGTTTGTTTATTTTATCTTTCTTTTATGTTTTGTAGTTAATTTCTGTTGGGGAAAGGGTGAAACCCTTAATTAGATAATTTAGGCTTATCTCTCTTAATTTATAATATATAAATTATCTTAAAACTTGACTTAATTGGATACCATTTTTATGGTCAGTTTGACTTAATTAAATTAATTTTACCCTGACTTAATTGGATACCGCCTTTATGGTCGGTTGGAATTGATTAAAACATGACTTAATCAGGATACCGCCTATATGGTCGGTTCATAATATAACAGAAATTTATATATTCTAATAAGAGAGATTTCCATATTTGAAATATTTAAGGTGGATCTTCTAACCCCCAGCATTTTTTTATCTATGAAAGTGATGAAGCACAATATTCACAAGATTAATTGATTTAATTATATTTTATGTGATGCTTTGGCTTGTTTATTGAATCTTAAGCTTAATACTTCTTATTGTTTGACCACCAATAAGATTGATGTGGTAAACTTAAAATGAACTTGGAAAAGGAATTATAGGTTTCAGCTTTAGATTCAATAGCTCACAATCTCAGATCTTATAGACTCCTTTCCAGGATGGACATATACTTATCGGGCGTGGGTAGCCACAATTGGAACTTGAACTTAATAAATTAAGGGTTTCTTGGTTAACATAGACATAAATTTAATTGGATTACTTTTGGTGTTTGTATCTGATCATCAACAAAGGCTTTTGCATATCTGTAAAACACATAAACACACATTAAAACATTCATAAAACCCGAGAAACAATACAAAATATTAGGTCAAAGGGGCGATAAATATTGATACATTTTCCGCTCATCGCACCCCCAAACCTAACATTTAGCTAGTTCTTGAGCAAAACAAACAAAACAAAATGAAATAAACAATTAAAACTAAATTAAATAACGAACAATTCCTTCTTACTACAATTAGATCCCTGTAAATAAATAACTTCAATAATTAACTCTATATAGAATTTAAGTCCTCGTGGGATCGATATTTTTACACTACTTGAGCGATACGTGCTCTTGTGTTACGTGTGTGATTTCACCCGTTCAATTTTTTGATGCCGTTGTCGGGGACTTAATTTTCTTGTGCTATTAATTTTGAGACTATCTATTTTACTTGTATCTAATTTTCTTTATTTTTATTTGTAATTTTTATTTCTTTCTTTTATTTTTTAGGTGGTTGAAAAATGGATCACTATTGGGCGATGGAAGCATTACGAGCGTTAAAAGGTGAAGATACACCCCATATCAGAGAGACACAGTCCGATTTTCTGAGGCCTGTTATCCAACCCAATAATTATCAGAGGATATAAGAGAGGAACAATACAACATTTACTTAACAATTTCAAGACAAAATAATAAGATGTGAGGTATGTGATGGTAACCACCCTAGTAATCATTACACGTTCAACTACAATTCATGGTGGCAGAATTATCAGAGACCTTCTTACATAGAACCCACATATATCACATAATCTTATTCTCCATCTTATCAACCATCAACTTTTGATCTTCATCAAGAACCAGAACCATAAAAAATATAACAATTAATGGAGATACTCAAATAGCGGGAACCTAAATTTGATGCATACTTTCTGAATCAAGCGAAATCCATACAGAAGCTTACATATCAAATAGAACAATTAACTGACAACCTGAATTACATATCTCACGGAGTAGTTTTACATGACACTAATGAAGCCTTCGAGTACCAAATATTTCATGATGACACCTTAATAGGGGAAGAGGCTGAGCAGAATCAAGAGTCAAAGGTATTAGTTCAGAAGGTCGAACAAGCAGAATTTCAATTTGATTTGGATAATTCTATGGTCGCTGATTGCATTTGTGAGGAGAAATAAGAAGAAGAGTTATCTTTACATCATCAGGTTGACATTCATGTATCACGCAGATGTCGGATGAAGAGCTAAACAAGGAAAATTTAAAATACATCTGAATAAATGATGGAATTAGATGCAAGGCAAATACATGAGCAAATGTGGGAGCGTAACGAAAATCTCATGACACCAGAAGAAACATCACAGCAGTGGGGAGTACACATTGCAGACTCCGTCCAGACGCTGGATAGAATGGCACTCCCATTCAAAGTCAAGCACCATACGAGTTCTCCTGATTCAATTCTTTTCTTTCAATAACCACTAGTCAGATAAAGTTTAAGAAGGTTGGAGGGGCACTAAATTGAACAAAATTCTTTTAGCCACCCCATCATTGGAAGAGACCCTTCAAAAGCAACGTACATGGGATTGTCCTCAATCAGATGTCTAAAACCACATTGAAACCTCCTTGACTGATGGACTTCAGTCACGTATGGCTGAAGACGATAAATTTAGCGCTAGTAGGGAGGCAACCCTTGTAAATATTTATTTTTTTGTTATTTTTATTGTTCGTATTTTGTGTATACATGTTGTACTAATTTTTTTAATTTTGTGTGTTATTTTGCAGGGAAAAGCACAGACGGGGCATTTAAGGCAAAGCAAATCAGTGAAATTGGGGTTATCACAAAATAATATTTGACAAAATCACGAAGATAAAAATTCAATTCATCATAGATGGCAGAGTAAGGAATCAACTCTTGAGACGCATCTTAGTGGATATGTTCGAAGGATTCGTATTTTGCCAAAAAAATAAAAATATATAAAAATAAAAAAATAAATCGCGTCGCGACTCGTATCACAACGTACCAACCTAACAAATGAATATCTCCAAATTCTTAGGGCTGTGCGTCGCGATGCTTACGCGATTCCAAGTCTACTCTCAGTAGCCGCCACTCATTTTCTTCACCTATATTCTCATTTTATTTCCTTTTTTTCTCTCAAACCTTCGCAATTTTCCTCACATTCTCTCGGTTTTCTCTCAATTTTCCCTCATTTTCTCTCAACTTCTTCACTTTCTCTCTCAACCAAACACTCAAATACACTCCCATAACTTACTAAACACCAAAACCCATCCACCAATTCGAAGCTTCCACCCTCCATTTCGTGTGTAGGACTCAGATTTGGGGATACACGCTCGCGAATCAAGTACCTTCGTTCCTATTTTCTTCAAATTTTTTTTGTGCGAATTTGTGAGTTGTTATTGTGGTAAATTTTTGTGTTTGTGGTTGCTGTTGAATTCATATATTGGGGACGAAGAACTTGGAGAATTTTTTAGATTTGCAGTGTGTAGGTATATTATTTGTAGTTAAATTTGTGTTAGACTTTGTAATTTTTAGGTTTGTGTTTGTTGTGAAATTTTCGTAGAATTGGGGGCGAAGAACTTGGTTGATTTTGTGATAAAAGTTATGAGTTGTGATTGTGAATATTTGATTGTGGTGGATTGAAATATTTTGGTTTTCGAAATCGTAGATTTGGGGGCGAAGGATATTTTGTAATTTTCGTGAAGTGTTAGTTTAGGGTGATAATTGGAATTACTTGAAAATTAGGGAAGACTCTGCAGAAATTTTAAAAAATTAAAAAATGGCCCCTAAAAAAGCACGAACCTCCGCAGCTTCTGGGCTGAGTTACGATGCTTCTAAATTGTTATCTACAGCTGCTGAGTGTCGTTATGAAAAGGGGATGGGACAAAAAGTCCCAATCATGGAGAGGGGTTTTGACATTAACCACAAGCAGTTTCCCCAGATAGATAGAATTATCACCGCCCGTCATTGGCATAAGTTTTGCCAACAACTTACCCTAGCCTATATACCCATAGTCCTTGAGTTCTACGCCAATGCTTACGAGCATCAGACATATCAGGTGTTAGTTAGAGGTCAACTGGTGAAGTTTTATAGATCCACAATTAATAGATATTATGGGTTGTCCGATATGGAAGTAGATGAATTACGGCAGCCATGGAGCATCTTGACATGGCTCATCTTAAACAGACACTTTGCATCCCTAATGCTGTATGGGATATGAGTAGCAGCAGTGAATATTTGAAGATGAGCTTACGATATCTTAAGCCAGATTCCAGGGTTTGGTTTCATTTCCTGACTCGCACATTACTGTCAGACACCCACATCACTAATATAACCAAAAAAAGAATGATCATTTTGTATTCTCTGCTGGCGGGACATACCATTGATGTAGGTGGACTGATATCGACCAATATAGTTTGGGCAGCACATTCTACACAGACTGGCCTTTTGTACTGCAGCCTGATCACCAATCTCTGCACACTAGCTAGAGTACCCATGGACCTAATGGAAGAAACAATGCAACCCACTACTGCATTAACTACTCGAATTATCCAATAACTCCGAGCAGATAGGCCAACACCGGCTAGTTCCTCATCAACACATGTACAGCCACAATAGCAACCACAACCCGCACGAAGATCATCACGGCCACGCTCCATGTCACAACGCATGGATCGAGTAGAATCTCGCGTTGACTTCCTGGTTGATAACAGCCTAGCCACGAGGCAAGTGCTTCAACAAAAGGCTCGCCATCTCAACATGAGGAATGAACAGATTCCTGTATTCCCTGACCTTCCGGAGGATGACAGCGAGGATGACGACGAGGTAGAGGCATGACTTACCACGATAGTGTTGTTCCCTTCTCTTTATTTTGTTTTCTAACACATTGGGGACAATGCTAGGTTTAGGTTTGGGGGTGAGGTTGTTTATTTTTATTTGTCTTCTCCGTCATTTTTTCTTTCCTACATGTTTTTCTTCCATGCATGTCATGTGTCTTGCGTGTCTTGCATGTTTTAATTTTTGCATGCTTTATTCAAAAAATATAAAAACAAATTAGAGTTTAATTATGAGATTGTTTGTTTCAGAAAAAAGTTCTAGCAAATGATAAATGCTAATTTCACTTTTATCCTATATTTTGAGTATAATATATTGGTCAGACTCATATGTACTAGAAAATAGTTCTGTAGCAGTTAGATAATAAGGAATTGACAAAGTGACTAGTTGAAATAATCGGTGGATGATGAAAGACCGTTTGATGATATATATATATATATATATATATCTATATATATAATATATATTATATATATATAAAAATAATGAATAAAAACTGACCAAGCTTTTACTTAGTAACCGGGCGTCTTGCCTGGCCAGCAATGATTGTTCGCGTGAAATGGTATGGCTTGAGTTAGTTAATAAATAAGCTTCCATTTAGTAACCGGACATCTTGCCTCAGTAAGCAGTGATCATTCGCGTCAAATGGTAAAGCTTCAAAAAAATCAATCAAATCATACCACACTTTGCCCATATAAAAGCAGACAGAATAATTTTTACATAATCAGGTTGGTTTGACCTATTAACTACTGAGAATTGAGACAAACTCACCTAGTTAATAACTTAGAATCGAAGCTGTTTGCAGAGCTATTCACACACACTTAGAGTCTGATTTAGATACTTTGTTCAAAGGATTGGAATTTAGTTGTAGTATGCATTTTGAAAGTTCTTTTAACTTTGTTGCTAGACATTCTCTGAGGACATTGTATATTTAGCTATTATTTTCGTTTATTTTATTTCTTTCTTTTGTTTATTTTTTTTTATGTGTGATTGCATGTGCATGATTGACGTTTATGGGTATCGTCGTTGTAAGCCCTCACGAGACTGTAACTCGTCCACTAGGGACACCTAGGGGCTTAAAGGTTTGTTACATACGCTAAATGCAACTGTGATCCCTACGAAAGTGGCTTAGATTAATTTAGTTTTAATTGTTTATTTCATTTTGTTTTGTTTGTTTTGCTCGAGGACTAGCTAAATGTTAGGTTTGGGGGTGCGATGAGCGGAAAATGTATCAATATTTACCGCCCCTTTGACCTAATATTTTGTATTTTTTCTCAGATTTTATGAATGTTTTAATGTGTGTTTATGTGTTTTACAGATAAATAAAGTTTTTTTAACTCAATGGAATCAACTTGGAGCTAAAACGACGAAAATGGATAAAAAAGGCGAAATAGGAAATTTACTGTTCATGCGTCGCTACGCGCACACTTCTCTCCGTTGCAACGCGAGCTACAGTAGATGGCGGCTGTGTGATGCTTTAGCTGGTTTATTGAATCTTAATCTTAATGCTTCTTGTTGTTTGATCACCAATAAGATTGATATGGTAAACTTAAAATGAACTTGGAAAATGGATTTTAGGTTTCAGCCTTAGATTCAATAGCTCACGATCTAACATCTTAAAGATTTCCTTCTAGGATAGACATATACTTGTCGGGCGTGGGTAGCCACAAGTGGAACTTGATCTTAATAAATTCAGGGTTTCTTGGTTAACATAGACATATAGTTAATTTGGACTTTGGGTGTTTGCATCTGACCATCGACAAAGGCTTTTGCATATCTTCGTGTTCTAGGTTTACAACTGATTTATTACACATGTATAGGAGAATCAATTAATCCTTAGAGTAATATTGGGCATATTCACTACTCTAGATATTTTCTTTATTATTAACTTCTTTTGTTTTATTTTGCATTTTTATTATTTATTTTAATCAAAACCATATTTAACCAACGAACAATTCCTTCTTACTATAATTAGATACCTTTAAATAAATAACTTCAATAATTAACAATATATAGAATTTAAGTCCTCGTGGGATCGATATTTTTGTACTACTTGAGCGATACGTGCGCTTGTGTTACATGTGTTATTTCACCCGATCATGCATTTGCAGGAATAGCGGTGGGGAAAAAATGTTCGAACGAATGGAAGTATAGGTCTAGAACCCTTGTCACTCTCAAAATCAGAGGAACACTAGATAAAGTTACATCCGGTTCAAGATCTAAAGGCTGAGTATGAGGTCTCTCAATACCAATACCCAACATTCTCACATATCATCGAGCTCTCCCTCTCCCATGTTGAATACCAGTACCACGGCCACATTCAGATATTTTCCTACAATCACAAAACTACGCTTATAATACCCTCATATAATTCAATGTGACTACAGAACCTAAAACCTTAGGCTCTGAAATCAAATTTGTCACGACCCCTTCCCCTGAGCGCACCCAACCCTAGAAAGGGGTTTGCAGATCTCTTTAGTTCGAGCATTCTACATGACATGCAATTAAAATATATTACAAAGAAAATAATACTTCATAAAATAAAATTTAACAATTATCCGAAAAACCTCCATAATTAATGTTTACAACAAAAGTCTAGAAAACATGGAAATAATGTCGTAATCTCCTAACACAAAATAAATGTATGGCCCAACCCGAAGAGCGGTTGTGGCACGTGGATCAAATCTTGGTACTGCTACTGCTGAGCTGGCAAACTATCTGGAATGTTTGGGATAAGAGGTGAGCTTAAAGAACCCAATAAGCAAAGTACTCATACTCTCAACATCACCCCCACCAATAAAATTATAATATATGTGTGTGTGTGTGTGTAATAATATTTGAAAATAATATCTACTATAAAAAGAACTATCTCAAATAACCATTCTCACAACAGAACAAACATTCATCAAACATGGTTGTTAATCCGAGTTCGGTACAAGAGTGTATTGAAACCATTGGAAGAGCACCTCATCACTAC
Organism: Zanthoxylum bungeanum; assembly: GCA_019454045.1. Classification (NCBI taxonomy): domain Eukaryota; kingdom Viridiplantae; phylum Streptophyta; class Magnoliopsida; order Sapindales; family Rutaceae; genus Zanthoxylum; species Zanthoxylum bungeanum. The sequence continues at coordinate 107,658 of SKCR01021023.1, read as the reverse complement.
TCCCAATACTTCTCACCATATCACCTCACATAAATTTCCAATAGGGGGAATGAACCATGCTCCTCCGCTAATCTCGCATAACATCGCATAACCTCCAATCGCATCACATCTCCGACCACTATTATACAAAACTCTGCAACATAACATAACATCACACATCATCTAATACAATAAAATCTCACATTTAATCCATCAATCTCATCATAACACTCACGAATTTATAATTCTCATGCTTTCAATAGCTAAATAAATATCTCAATATATATTGATAAATATATAGACATACACACACACACACACATATATATATAACTATATTTATACAATAATATATATATATATATATATATATAAACTTTCACGGCAAACATCAATCAATAAACAATTATGTTAAGGGAATCATTGTGCATTGCACTTACCTCAATCCACATATAAGTCCTTTATATATCTATATCCTCGCTAAGATCTGAAAAATGAAAAATTATGATCAGAACCCTAAATTTATTAAAATTATGATTTCATCCCCAAACTTTCTAAATTTTCAAAATTAACCCCAAAACTTTTCTATTATGTCATTTTAGTCCAAAAACTCTCAAATATTACTTATTAAAGCCTAAAAATCAGAATTTACAGATTTCCACTCCTAATCATGCCAATATGCAATTAACTCCAAAACTTTCAAAATCTTACATTTGCACCCCAAAACTATAAAAATCATGTACCAAGCGACAACGACTTCCAAATTTCACAACGAAGGAATCAATAGTCAGTATGCATCATAAGGATCACAGTGATGGTAGTGGTGACGGTTGATGCACGGTGATTATCGGCGAACGGTCAAACAACAATAACTCGCATTTTTGGCTTGTTTCTCAACAACCGAATGTCAAATTTGGGCAACTGAATGTCAAATTTGGGCAACTAAAGTGTCGACATTTCTTATCTCGACGAGGGGAAGATTCTGGTACAAGAGGTGAGAGTCACGTGCAGCGGCGCATAAGCGTGAGTGTGGGCATGTCTAGCGAAGTCTCGATTATTAATGGAAGGAGTGGGTGGATGATTGTTGATAATTTATTTGATTTGGGGACAATGAAACATATTCGGTAAGATAATGTGGTTGTAGGGAATTAGTTAAGAGTTTCCTATTTTTAAAAGCTTCTTTTTTTGCTTATTTTTATCTGATCTATTGCATCTTTAAAATCATGAACATTGCAACTTTTAGTTGTCTTCCAAAACAAACTCCTTAATTTCACTCCAGAATGCACTTTAGCAAAATTCTCATAAACATGCCTATAGCATGATCTATGATAAGCTGTAGCCCACATGTCTCTGATAAATAATTCCCCCAATTCATAAATCTAGGGCTTTAGTAAATAACAAGTAAACTAAAATCAACCAAACTAAATAACCCACTGTAAATGAACACCTTATACACCTCTATATATATTTACGGTCAAATTCACTTTATCTTTAACAAATTTTTACAATTTTAGAAACATAGGGTTACGAAAAATTCAAAATTTATGACATGCAATAGAAATAAAGTAATGAAATTATCAAGTAAATCACAGAAACAAGATGAATAAAGGAATACAATAAACTTACTTTAAGATTCGAAACAACCAAAATAACCCAGAAATAATTGTAGAAAAACGATCTTTACGCCACCAAATTTCGAACTCCAGTCAAATAAACAAGATACGATTTTAGTGTAAACCGAATATAATTTCGTCGCTAAAATAATATTAATTATAAAAAATAAAATAAATATTTTACCGACTGAATTATGTTTCAGTCGATAGCTTATACATTTTATCGACCGAATTATCGGTCGGTCGGTAATATATATATATATATATATATATAACAAGAAACATGTCATACCATAGTGGAAATTATACTAAACATTCAATCTTGAGGTTAAGGGTTCAAGTCACATAAATTTATAGAATTAACTGTGGATTGTGTGGGCTTAGTCTGGAAAGATATTGCGTATATAGAGATAGGCAGTCTTGACTTAAGTACTTGTGCGAACCATTTCCAGGCATGGACTCAATTTTCTAAAACCAGTGAAGATTCATCTTTGAGAGGTACTAAGGCTCAGGCGTGGGTCCCACCTATCAGCCCCTTAGACTGGTTGCTCGAAGAAATGGGGAACGAGTGGCTTGGTGGCAGCCAAGCACTCGCAAGAAGCAAATGGCGTGGGTGGGCTGTGAGTGTGGGCAGTTGGTGCTGTCTTGAGGGAGTTTTGCTAACACAGTGGGCAGTTGGTGCTGTCCCAAGGGAGTGTTACTAAGATATTAGGTGGTTGGTGTTGTCCCTAGGGAGTTGATGTTGTCTTGGACAAGGCAATTGCGTGCACATGTAGCAGAAATACGGGGAAATTACGGAGGCAGTTGGTGTACACTTGCATGGCAGTTGGCATGCACATGCAAGGGAGTTGGCTTCACATGCTGAACACATGGGGCAGTTGCGAGGGAAACTACTAGTAATTGGCGAGTTGGGAAACATGTGGGGGGATTCATATGGTGCTTGTGTGTGTGTGTGAACTTCCTAGAGCAGTTGGGATGTAACTGTTGTGTGTGTATTTGGCTGGTGCCTATTGGACCAGCACACCCTAGGGCAGTTAGGGTGTAACCGTCGCTAGTATATATTGTATTGTGAAAAATATGCACAGAGAGAGAGAGCATAGTACACGAGTGTACAAGAGTGATTGTTCATTGAGCCTATGTATGTTTAGCACGAATTCTTGTAATTGCTTTGGTGAGTAATAAAAAGGTTGGGCATTGTCATGTAAAGCTTGGTGTCTTGTATTTACTTAAAGCGTGGGTTGTTTGTATGCTTGTTGTGAGGGTGTGTGAATATTATGGAGTGTCTGCTTGTGACTTGTGTGTGCTTGCAGAAGAAGGTTGACTAAGTTGGGCGAACTTAGTGCCGCACTTGGCTAAGGAAACTTGGGGTTGAAATTTTTTACCGTGTGACAACTGGTATCAGAGAGTCATCTTGGGCTGATGGCGGGCGGATCTAACGCTGAACTGAAGGAGCGGGTGGCCAAGTTGGAGACACTCGTTGGGGAGTCTAGCTGAGAGACTGCTCCTGATGGAAAAATTGGCAGAGGAAATCATAGGCCTTCAGAACAAACTTGACACACAACGGGTTGATGCGCAAGAACGCATTGCGATAGTCACCAGAGACTGTGCAGCTTTGGTAGATGCGTGGAAAGATAGTAAGGAGAAGATGATGGGGGAAATCACTCTTATAAAGAGGGTATTGGGTCGTGGACAACCTGATGGGGGTGATGGCACGACCAAGTTGAAAATTCCTGAACCAAAACCATTCGGTGGTGCTCGAAATGCAAAGGAGTTGGAGAATTTAGATTTTGGGACATGGATCAGTACTTCAAGGCCGCTCATGTTCTAGAGGCAGAGAAAGTGACTATCATGAGCATGTACTTGGCTGGTGATGCGAAATTGTGGTGGAGAACTCGGTTAGATGATGATAAGACAGCGGGGCGTCCCACAATAACCACATGGGAGGCGCTGAAGAAGAAGTTGAATGATCAATTACTCCCCACCAACACAGCGTGGATTGCAAGGGAAACTTTGAAAGGTTTGAAGCAAACTAGTTCCATTCGTGAGTATGTGGAGCAGTTTAGTTCTTTGATGTTAGACATAAGGAACATGTCTGAGGAAGACAAGCTATTTAACTTCATGTCTGGATTGCAAACTTGGGCACAAAATGAATTGCGGAGGCAATGTGTGCATGACTTGCCTACAACCATGGCAGCAGCAGATTGCCTTGTGGATTATAGACCTAGTTCTTCAACCAAGTCCAAACCTGATCCGAAGTGCAAAGGAAAAGAGAAGTACAAAGACTCAGAGAAGGGGGACAAAAAGAAGAACAATGAGGGTAAATGGAAGTCACAAGATGATGGAAAGTTCAAGGGAGCGAACAACAACAATAAGGGTTGTTTCATCTGTGATGGTCCACATAGGGCGAGAGACTGCCCTAAGAAAGAGAAACTGAATGCACTTATGGCTGCAGAAACGGGCAAGGATAGGGAAGGGGACTCGGCATGGCCTAGTCTTATGAACCCACTTTAATTGGTGAATGCAATTCGGGAAGATAGATTTGACAATGGCTTGATGTATGTCTAATTTCTCATTAATGGGAAAACAGTGAGAACAATGGTGGACACTGGGGCTAAACACAACTTTGTTTTGGTGGGAGTTGCCGAGAAGTTGGGCCTCGAATTGACTAAATCGGGGAGTAGCATTAAGGCTGTCAATTGCGGGTGTGATGATATAACTTCGCCAGTGGCATGGGTCATGCACGTTGATGGCAGTACCTTTGGATGACTTCGAGTTGATTTTGGGGACTCAGTTTTTCATCCAGGCCAAGGTTGTGATGATGTCTTACTTGGCGAGTCTTCTGATTGGTGATAAGGACCAACCATGATTTTTCCCTGCTGTTGGCAAAGTGTGTGGGAGTAAACGGGCTGAGGGACAACAAGAGTTTGTGTCAACCTTACAGATTGAGAGTGGGTTGAAATGTGGGGAAGAAACATACTTGGCTGCACTCATAAAAGTCAAAATTGGAAAGACATTAGAGGTGTCTGATGTGGTTATGAAACTATTGATGGAATATAAGGATGTAATGCCTCTGGAGTTGCCAAAGACCCTTCCGCCTCGAAGACCTACTGACCATGAGATAGAATTGGTCCCTGGTACTCAGCCGCCTGCCCAAGTACCTTACCGGATGAGTCCTCCGGAACTAGTTGAATTGCTCAAGCAATTGGGAGAGTTGCGTGATGCTGGAATGATCCAGCCCTCTAAAGCTCCATATGGTGCGCCAGTCCTATTCCAGAAGAAGCAAGATGGTTCTTTGCGGATGTGTGTAGATTATCGGGCTTTGAAAAAAGTGACAATCAAGAACAAACATCCAATTCCATTGGTGGCAGATTTGTTTGATCGATTGTCCAAAACATTTTATTTCATAAAGCTGGATTTAAGGTCTGGATAAAGTTTGTGGACTGATTTGTGGTTGTGTATCTGGATGATATAGTAATATATAATGAGACTCTTGCTGATCATTTGCATAATTTTAGATTGGTGTTGGAGAAATGTGAATTTGCCCAACAGGAAGTGATGTTTCTGGGTCATTGGGTGAGACAAGGGCAAGTTCGCATGGATGAGAGAAAAGTCCAGGCCATTCGGGATTGGCCTAGTCCTTCTAAAGTTGCCGAGTTACGGTCATTTTTGGGATTGGCTAACTATTATCATATGTTCATCAAGGGATATTCAAAACGGGTGGCTCTCTTGACTGATTTGCTGAAAAAGGAACAGAATAGGGTGTGGAGTGTTCAATGCCAGGAGGCATTTCAGGATTTGAAGTGGGCAGTAGCAGATGAGCCTGTCTTGTGATTACCGGACTTTGAGTTACCATTTGAGGTGCACACTGATGCTTCTGACCGGGCCATTGGGGGTGTATTAGTGCAAAATTCACATCTGGTTTCCTTTGAAAGCAGAAAATTGAAGGATGCCGAGCAGCAGTATTCAGCACATGAGAAATAGATGGCTGCAGTTGTTCATTGCCTAAATACTTTGTGGCATTACTTGTTGGGTTCGCACTTCAGGGTAGTGACAGATAATATTGCCAACACCTTCTTCAAGACACAGAATAAGTTGAGTCCTAAGCAAGCAAGGTGGCAAGAGATGCTTGTTGAATTTGATTTTGAGTGGGTGCACCGGCCTGGGAGGCATAACCAAGTTACGGATGCTCTTAGTCGCAAGGATGTGGTGGAGGCAGTAGCGACAATCTTGGTTTTGGAGAGTGATTTTCTGGATAAAATCAGGGAGGTATCACCATTGGATCAGGTTTATCAATGGCTAGTGGGGAAAGTTGCTGATGGTCAGGTCCGAAAATATTGGGTAGATGTTGGTTTGCTCTATGCAAATAGAGGAAGGCCCTTTGTTCCGAGTTAGGGGAACCTCAGGAGGGAGTTGTTGAGGGAGACACACGATGCTCAGTGGGCGGGACTGTTGGGGTTTTATTAGGAATTACAGGGTTAGCGTAGCGGGACGCGGAAAACCGATTTCTCCGATTTCAAAATTTTTTATTGGAACAATTAAATAAACTTATTTATTTAATTAACCAATACTTAAATTATGAAATTATAACCCAAGAAATCATATTTCTTTTAACTATAAAATTACCTCAAACTTTTGCAAATTCATTACTTTAGTTTTAAATATGTAAATTACATATTTAATTGATTCCAAATCAATCCCAAAATAATTTTTACAATTTTACAACAAAACCATAAACTTTTTCAGATTTGCGAAAATTGCCCAGAATTTTTCCAGAATTTACAAAACAGTCGATAATTTTAATTAATTGTATTTCGCCAAATTTGTTCAAAACACATCAAGATGAACTCCAATTAATCTCAAATTTTACATGCATCAACTATACATCAAATTAAAGCATATATATGAAAAGCCCCAAAATTTGAGTGGGCTAAGAACCCTAATTTTAGTGGTGAACACAATTTCGGGTCAAACCGCGAACCGCATCGAACCGCACCGCACCGAACCGAACCGCGCGGTTTGAAAAAAATATTAAAAATGATTTTGAACCGCACCGAATCGAACCGCAAATTTTGGGTCAGTGTGCGGTTTTGACCCATGTCAAACCGCGAACCGCCCAAACCGCATATTTTGACTCGAACCGCGACCCGAACCGCCTAAACCGCCGACCCGCGGACAAATTAAATATTATTTTATATTTTTCTTCTTCTTTAACTATGAAAATAAAGATATTTAATGATCATATAACAATATGTAATGAATAAATGAAAATTATGTAATTTTTTCTTCAATTATAATGTGAAAACACACAAAATTTTCTTAAAAAATTTATAATCCAAACCGCCGACCCGAACCGCCCAAACCGCCAACCCGAACCGCCGCGGTTTTCCTTATCAAATTTGCGGTTTCGTTTTCTAATTTCCCAAACCGCCAACCCGCACGGTTTGAAGTAAAAAATGAAAAAACCGCCCCGAACCGCACCGCGAACACCCCTACCTAATTTCATAAATCACTCAAATTAGGCAATTTACACTAAATTAATAAAATTCAATACTTTCATCTTCAAATTACCACACCAAATAATTCTCACCATCATGAAATTAATCAAGAATAATTCTAGGCTAATTATGAATGGCTAATTAACTCTAGAATGGCAACTTTAATTTTCTAATTAATTTATTAAGCTTAATTACACTAATTAGCAAATAAATTAATTATACATGCATGAACTCATCCAAACAAGTTAAGAACAATTTAAATTACATACTTAAGGAGTAGAGAAAATTCTAAGTATCACAAATTGAAGCCTAGATACGTGGAAACAATTTTCTAATTGAAGAAAGTTGGAAATTACTTACAAAAATCAAGAATTTGCTTAATTTCCTTTCTTTGTTCTTCTTGTTTTCTCTCAACCTTACTTTGTAATTCTTATTTTCAACTTGTGTAATGAAAGAAAAATGAAACAAAAGCTTATATATTTTTTCCCAAGATTGACGTGAGCCATGGAAAAACAATAACAAGCATTTTCAATTTTTGAATTAATTCCGTTGGAACAAGTTTTAACTTTAATAAATGATAACCATTATCTTTTATAAAGTAAATAATAAATGGACCGCTAATATCAAGCCATTTAAAAGCTTTAATAAAGCAAATCATGACTTTAAGATATTTATTTTATTAATCAATTTAATTATTTAACAATTAAATAATAATATAAATATCTTAAAAATATGTATTATATTTACATTAAATATCTCAAATACATATATTAATGATATATGTCAAATATCACAATTTGATATTTAATTAATGTGTATTTAATAATATCAAATATTAAATACAAATACACATTAATTCGGAAATGACGATTATGTCCGGATTGCATGTATTTTTCGTTTAACCGTTAAACGAGTTATAAATAATCAATATTATTCATAACATTTGCCCTAGTGCTCTACGAGTAAATTTCATTAGTGAGACTATCTAGATTCAGGCATATCAGTCACGATATCAAATTTCGTGTCCATAATTCACCCACCCGTAAATTATGATGAACACAGATAAACTCACTGAATCATACAGGTCAAGGTCACTGCATACATATAATCCCTCCGTCACAGGTATCCGGATTAATCTAGAGATATAGATAAAAATGTCAAATCTCTATAGATATAATCACGTCGACGATTCTATTAGCAATCCCTCAAATAACACTCAGAACTAATTTCTACAGTGTACCACGGGCCCATGGATTTAACAGATTGCTAATTTCATATTGAATACCTATGCTCTGTACACAGAGCTGACGGATCTTATCTTGATACACACAGGATATCCTGAGCATCAGTCCACACCCAACGAACAGGCGGAGGTCTGATCTTAATAGATCGGTGACGTGACTGCTATCTAAGTGTGGAGGATAACTCAGATATCCACAATGGTATCTCAATTCAAAGAATCATTATGCTCACTCAACCCGAGAAGATTCTTATTGACGTTGGTGTACCATCCATTAAGAATCTTCGGTGAGTCGTTCAGTGTTTATCCACTATAAACACCTATACGTCTATACGAGTTTCCAAGACTCATGGTTCATTGAGAAACCATCGGAATCCTAGATTCCAATATACGACATGTACCGGTCTAAACGGGTTTACATTACTGACCAAGTAGTGTAAACCTTGACCGGGAACTGTCTAAGAATGACAACGTCATGATACTACTCAATTTCAGTTGCGACGTTTTTGCAATAGTATCATAACTAATCATTCTAAGGTTGGTTACATCTTTACCATATTAAAGAAGAAGTTATATAAAAGAAACTGTCCATTTTATTCATAATAAAACGTTACATTAGTATTTACAAGTAAATACATAATAAAATTGGCGCTCAGAGCACCAACCCTAACAAAATCTCCCACTTGCTCTAGTGCCAATATCGATTGTATCTAATACCCATCGACTCCACATGTTTATCAAATAACTTCGGAGGTATGGCCTTCGTAAGCGGGTCTGCTATATTATCTTCACTCAGTACCTTGCACACGATAATATCCCATCGTGACACAATCTCTCGAATGATGTGGTACTTTCGTTCTGCATGCTTCGACTTCTGATACGCCCTTGGTTCTTTTGCTTGCGCAATGGCTCCAGTATTATCACACTATAATAGAATCGGATTCTCGATACTTGGGACTACTCTCCATTCTGTGATGAAGTTCCTAACCCATACAGCTTGCTTTGCAACTTCAGAAGCTACAATATATTCTGCCTCTGTGGTGGAATCAGCTGTCGACCCCTATTTGAAACTCTTCCAACAAATTGCACTACCGTTAAGGGTAAACACGAATCCTGATGTAGACTTTCTATCATCAGGATCCGATTGGAAATCAGAATCCATATACCCATTAACTTGCAGTACATTTCCTCCATAAATTATAAACTTATCATTAGTACCTTTAAGATACTTGAGGATATGTTTAATGGCCATCCAATGGTCATTTCCTGTATTGGACTAATATCTGCTCGTCACACTAACTGTGAAGCTGATATCAGGCCTAGTACATAACATGCCATACATGATGCTACCCAAACACGAAGCATAAGGTTGATTAGACATTCTAATATTCTCATCTTCTGTTTCCGGACACATCTTCTTCGAAAGATGTAAGCCATGTCTAAACGGTATGTTTGTTGTCTTACAGTTAATAAAATTATATCGTTCTAAGATCTTATCTATGTACGTTGATTGGGATAACCCAATAAGCTTTCTTTCTCTATCTCTATAGAGTTTTATGCCCAAGACATAAGAAGCTTCACCCAGGTCCTTCATGGAGAAATTCTTACAGAGGTAAGCTTTGACGCCTTGCATCATCCAGATATCATTCCCAATGATAAGGATTTCGTCAACATAGAGAATTAAAAATACCACTATACTCCCACTGGCCTTCTGATACACACAAGATTCTTCCGAATTCTTGAGAAAACCAGACAATTTGATTATCTTCGTCGAATCGAAGATTCCAACTTCGTGAAGCCTGTTTAAGTCCATAAATGGACTTCTTCAGCTTGCATACCATGCCCGAGTTCTCGCTGGATGCAAAACCTTCTGGTTGTTTCATATAGATTTCTTCATCAAGAAATCGATTTAGAAAAGCCGTTTTGACATCCATTTGCCAAATCTCATAATCATGATATGCAGCAATTGACAATAAAATCCCGATGGACTTTAGCATGGCAAATGGAGAAAAAGTTTCATCGTAGTCGACACCAGGTTGCTGCGAGTAACCTTTAGCTACCAGTCGGGCCTTAAAAAGTTTCAACCTTTCCATCGGGCCCTAACTTCCTCTTATAAATCCATTTACAACCGATAGGAACAATTCCTTCAGGAAGCGGAACCAAGTTCCAAACTTGATTCTCATGAATAGAGTCTATCTCGGATTTCATGGCGTCTTGCCACTTCACGGAGTCGATGTCCAACATCAATTCTCTATAGGTAAAAGGGTCAGTCTCTTCTACTAAGAGAACATCGAGACTCTTTTCTTGCATCAAATACAAGCGTTCATGAGGTCTAGATACCCTTTGTGACCTACGGAGTGTGTGTGTTGAAGGTTCTCCATCTTCTTGAACTACAGGTTCCTCCATTAGTTCGTTGGTTCCAGGTTGTACTTCATCAAGTTCAACCTGTCTATGATCACCACATTCAGCCAAAAATTATATTTCTAGAAATTTTGCGAAGCGAGCTACGAACACATTTAGATGCTCGGTATCATAGAATAAATATTCCTTCGTATTTGAAGGATATCCAACAAACTTAAACTTCTGCCATCGGGGCAAAAGCTTATCTTGCTGAGCCATCATGACATAAGCAGGACCCCCCTAAATCTTAATATAACTAAGATTTGGTTTCCTACCGGTCCATATCTCATACGGAGTCGTAGGAACAGCCTTGGAAGGAATCTTGTTCAAAAGATGTGCGGCAGTTAAAAGAGTATAACCCCATAAGTAAAAGGGTAAATCTGCATAACTCAACATCGATCAGACCATATCTAATAAAGTCTAATTTCTCCTCTCTGACACTCCATTATGTTGCGGAGTACCGGGAGGAGTATATTGAGCGAGAATCCCATTCTCCTTTAAATAATCAGTAAATTCTCCACTCATATATTCACCGCCTCGATCAGATCGAAGGCATTTAATATATTGACCAGTTTGTTTCTCAACTTCATTTCAGAATTTTTTGAACTTTTCAAAGGTTTCCGATTTATGTCTAATCAAATAGACATAACCGTACCGTGATAGATCATCAGTAAATGTGACGAAGTAAGAAAAACAACTGTGAGCAGTTTGACTTAAGGGACCACATACATCAGAATGTACGAGTTATAACAAGCCACTGGCTCTGTGTCTAACACCTGAAAATGGGGCTTTGGTCATTTTACCCCGAATACAAGATTCGCAAGTTGGATAAGGTTCAATGGTGAGATCATGTATCAAACCATTCTTAACCAATTGGGTTAAGCGTTTCACGCCTATATGACCTAACCTCATGTGCCAGAGTTCAATATTTTTTATGTCAGATTGTTTACGTTTATTTATTCCAGTATTAAAGATATCTTGTGATGTGCGCAATATGTAATGACCATGCTCGTTTGGACAACAAAGAATCTGAATATTACTACTATCATATAAATACAAAGAACGATTCTTAATATTTACATTATATCCTTCAGTATCTAATACAAAAAGGGACATAATATTCGCCACACATCCTGGCATAAAATAGCAGTCATGTAACAAAAGTCTCCCATTGGGTAAGGGAATCTCACATATACCCACTGCAACTGCATCCAGAGAGTCGCCACTCCCGAATCGCAACTGCATCTCCCCAGATTTCAGCCGTCTACTTCCCGTCAGCATCTGCAACGTATTGCAAGTGTGAATAAGACAAGCAGAATCCAAAATCCAATCAGATGTCATGGCTTCACAAGCCAAAGAGATATCAATAATAGGAAAATAAAATTACCTAGTGTCGATGCTCTTTCCTTCCTGAGTTACGCAAGATAGTCCGGGCAGTTACGTTTCCAGTGCCCGACTTTCTGGCAGTGGTGGCACTTACCCTGCGGAGGAATATTGAAACCCTTCTTCTTCTTTCCTTTAGACTTCTTCCCCTTCGACTTGGATTGGGAAGAAGGGAAAGTGAAGTGGGTTTCGAAAGGCAAGTCAAAACTCCATTCCTTTAATCTACCACTGCTGTGAGAAGCATCATATGCAACTCACGGTAAGAATAGTGAATCCCATTCATGTTGAAATATATAACGAACTGGCGATATGAAGCCGGGAGTGAACCGAGAATGACACTACGACCAAGAGTCTCATTAAGAGGGAAATCTCGTCGCCTCAACTGCTCGATCAAATCGATCAAGTGAAGCACATGCGGGCTCACAGCCTGCCCCTCATCAAGTTTAGAATGGAACAATTCCATCGAAACTTTATGAACAATGACCTGTTCCTGGTTCATGAACGATTCACGAAGTTGTGTCATCATGCTATATGCATCGTGCATCTCATAATAAGTCTTCTTAAGCTCAGAAGAAAGAGAACTCAAGATGAATGATTTAACCCTTAAATCATCATCCTTCCATTACTGGAAAGTCTCACGTTCTTCAGGTAATGCATCAGGTGATATAGCAAGCGGTAATGGACCTTCCAAAATAAACCCCAGTTTCTCGGAATTGAGGACAATCCTCAAGTCCATATCCCAATCCACAAAGTTTTTTGCGCCTTTCACTTTGTTCGTATCAAGCATACGTGCAAAAGGATTGGGTGGAGGTGCCGCCATCGCAAATCTATCAAATAGACAGCGAATCAACGGTAAGTAAATAAGTAGATAAAAGATTATAACAGTTTCATAATATATCATAAAGCATTAACTAGATCATGGATTTTTAATCTAAAAATGCCCATCTCACTATTTCATGCAATATTGTAATCCCGAAAGAGAATACAAAACATCCGATAATCAAATCATAACATATAGAAACTGCATATATTATTCATAATAATAACATTTTATAGTAGTATTCATAAGAAATACAACCAGGAATTGGCGCTCTGAGCACCAACCCCAACAAAAACTCCCACTTGCTCTAGTGCCAATAATGATTTTATTTAATACCCATCGACTACACGAGTTTATCAAACAACTTCGGAGGTATGGCCTTCATCAGCGGGTCTGCTACATTATCTTCACTCGGTACCTTGCACACAATAATATCCCCTCGCGACACAATCTCTCGAATGATGTGGTACTTGTGTTCCACATGCTTTGACTTCTGATGCGCCATTGGTTCCTTTGTTTGCGCAATGGCTCCAGTATTATCACAGTATAATACAATCGCATTCTCGATACTTGGGACAACTCCCAATTCTGTGATAAAATTCTTTATCCACACAGCCTCTTTTGCAGCTTCAGAAGTTGTAATATATTACGCCTCAGTGGTAGAATCAGCTGTTGATCCCTGTTTGGAACTCTTCAAATAAACTGCACCTCCGTTAAGGGTAAATACGAATCCAGATGTAGACTTTCTATCATCGGGATCCGATTGGAAATCAAAATCCGTATTCCCGTTAACTTGCAGTTCGTTTCCTCCATAAATTATTAACTTATCCTTAGTACCTTTAAGATACTTTAGGATATGTTTAATGGCCATCAATGGTCATTACCTGGATTGGACTGATATCTGCTAGTTACGCTAACAGCGAAATTGATATCAGGCCATGTATATAACATGAGATACATTATGCTACCCAAACATGAAGCATAAGGTTGGTTAGACATTCTAACATTCTCATCTTCTGTTTGTGGACTCATCTTCTTTGAAAGATAAATCCCATGTCTGAACGGTATGTTTGCTGTCTTACAGTTACCAAAATTATACCGTTCCAAGATCTTGTCTATGTACGTTGATTGGGATAACCCAATCATGCTCCTTTGTCTATCTCTATAGAGTTTTATCCCTAAAACATAGGAAGCTTCTCCCAGGTCCTTCATGGAGAAATTCTTACAGAGGTACGCTTTGACACTTTGTAACATACCTAAATCATTCCCAATGATTAGGATGTCATCAACATATAGGACTAAAAATACGACCATGCTCCCACTGGTCTTCTGATACACGCATGATTCTTCAGAATTCTTGAGAAAACCAGACGATCTAATAATCTCGTCGAATCGAAGATTCCAACTTCGTGAAGCTTGTTTAAGTCCAAAAATGGACTTCTTAAGCTTACATACCATACCCGAGTTTTCGCTGGATGCAAACCTTCCGGCTGTTCCATATAGATTTCTTCATCAAGAAATCCAATTAGAAAAGCCGTTTTGACATCCATTTGCCAAATCTCGTAGTCATGATATGCAGCTATAGAAAGCAAAATCTGAATAGACTTAAGCATTGCAACTGGTGAAAAAGTTTCATCGTAGTCGACACCAGGTCGCTGCATGTAACCTTTTTCTACCAGTCGAGCCTTGTAAGTCTCAACCTTACCGTCAAGCCGGCGCTCTTGTATGTAGGGGTTTTATGGGCTAAATCCGGTAACGCAGCGGAAACGGTAGAAAATCAAATTTTCCGATTTCAAAAACTTTTTCTCAGATTAATTAAATAAAAATATTTATTTAATTACCCAATAATAAAATTATGAAATAAAATTCAATAAATCAAATTTATGTGAATTTACCAAATTGCCCTTACACTTGGTATTTTGTTCATTTTACTCCGAAATTGTTCAAATCAATTTTGAATGATTCTAAATCATTTCTAAGATGAACTTAACATGTCCCAAATTTCAAAACACCAAAAGCAACATAAAACCCAAAAATGCTTCACTTGGCCGAATGCACCATTTGCGGGCATATTGTGCATTTTGCACTTCCATGCCTCAAAACACATCCAAATGAAATCCAATCAACATGAAACTTTATATGCATCATATACACATCCTTATACACCATATAAATGAAAATCTCCAAATTTGGAAGTGGTCTTAAACCCTAATTTTTCAATTTCTTCAAATTGGACAAATTAGACCAAATTGGTTAAATCAATTACTTTAATCAACATTCTTCCATCCAAATCAAGTCTCAACACAATCAAATAACTATAGAACAATTCTAGGTCATTTAAGAGTGGGTCAATAACTCTAGAATGGCAACAAGATTCTAAAACCTTAAAAGAATACTTATTACTACACTAGTAATAAACTTCCAACATCATACATGCATAACACCTTCATCAAACTTTCATCCATGAAAAATACAAAGACTAAAGAATAGAAAAACTCAAGATTATCACCAAGTGAAGTCCACAACAAGAGGAACAATTTACTCTCTAATGGAAGGTTGGAAATACTTACTAAATTCCAAGCTTTCTTTGATTTTTCTTATTCTTTCTCTCTAGCTTCTTTTCTTTCTTCAATGGAGTATTTGATAAAGTGTTTCAAGGTTATGAAACCCTAAAAGATAACAAAGCAATATATACCTACACATAAGGCCTTGGCCGAATTTGGTATATGCCAAATATCCAAATATTTGATTTTTGCTTTATTAAATATCAAGTTGCCAACTAGTTAAATAATGATCATTACACTTTTAATGATATTTTCAACTTAGTCAACAATGGCAACAAGTCATTAAAACAAATATCATAACTTAAAAATATCTATACTTTAATTAATTTAATCATTTAACAATTAATTAATTAATTAATTAATTAAATACAAATATATTAAATATATGTATAATATTTACATTAAATATTAAATACATATATTCATTTATGATATTAGTCAAATATCTCAATTTGACAATTAATTAATGCGTATTTAAATTAATCAAGTATTAAATATAAATACACAAAAATTAAGGAAATGACTATCGGGTCCATTCACATGTATTTTGCGTTTAACCTTTAAACAACTTTATAAATAATCAATATTATTTATAATTGTTGCCCTAGTGCTCTACGAGTATATTTCATTATTGAGACTCTCTAGATTCAGGCATATCCGTCACGAAATCCAATTTCGTGTCCATAATCTATCCACCCGTAAATTATGACGATCACGGATAAACTCGCTGAATCATACAGGTCGAGGTCATGGCAAATGTATAATTCCTCCGTCACAGGTATCCGGATAAATCCCAGAGATATAGATGTAAACGTCAAATCTCTATAGGGATTATCCAGTCGACTATTCTATTAGCAATCTCTAAAAGAATGTTTAGAACTGGCTTCCAAACAATACCACGGGCCCATGGTTTTATCTGATTGCTAATCATATGGACTACCTATGCTCTGATACACTGAACTGACGGATCCTATCTTTAATCGATATCTTTAATCGCACATAGTAAAATATTCATTATGTCATCATCAAATGATACATAATATTGATTAGACATTCTAATCAATAATTCTTTCGAAAAAAGGAATCATCCTTTTCGAAAGATGAATACTTTATATACAAGATACACATTAACTGTCAAACAGTTATACTAACTGTCATACAGATAGTCTTGTTGTGTCTTTTATTAGATCATATCTAATGTATGAATAATAGAAGTATCTCACAAGTCTCTTAGTTTTATATCTTATATATAAAACTTTATATCAAATATAACAGAGACTACTCACACTGCTTTCACGGAGTAAAGAAGACTTAGGTAAACCTTTTACCTTACAAACATCTCATTATTACCATAATAATGATAATGTTTTTAGGATATATAACACTAGAAAGTAATTTTTACGCTCCCACTAACCCTTTTATCACATATATATTCTTTATACTTTGATAAGATCAGACAATCTGACGACATCAAAAATAGAGAACACAAATTTCAGGAAGACTTATCCGAGTCTACAATAGGCTCTATAAGCTAGCACAAAACTGCGATCTCAACAAAACACAAACTCTAGGGCCATTCAAGAATGAACTCTTCAAACAAAGAAATCACAACTGATCTCTTATATGAATAAGTCATTCAAAAAACACCATTTTACATTCTTTAGTTAAAATGTACAGTTTCATATTAACATTAACCAATATATCTCTAATTGTTCATTTAGTATGACTAGAGATAAGTTTTCTCAGAATCTACAATAGATTGCTGAGTATAACTTTTCTCACTGTCATACTGTAAAGGTCAAACCTTTAACAAGCTCACATTGCTTTCGCTGCGCAAATAATTAGCACATATCATGAACTAATTCATAATGAAAGCGTAATCAAGTTCAAAACTTGATTGTAGTAAGCTAAGAACAATCTTAGATCTATGGTTCAATAGTGAACTTCCAGAATCGATATCAAATATCGCTTCCATTACAGGTTATAGGATAATTTTTCTTCGGTAAGAAAACAACAAAATCATTAAGTATCAAATACTCGTAAATGATTATGATATCCTATTAAACTTATATAGAAGAAGTATAAAGGGTTGTTTCATCTTATTAATTACGTAGTTCCATTTATAATTTATCATTCTCATATTTGACTTCAATAAGTCAAGTCTTTTCTACAATAATTAACATCTGATGTTACACACCAAGTAATAAAATAATTTTATTACTTAGGATCGTAGGAAAGATATTCTATTAAATAGAATACAATATTCTATTAAACAGAATAAATGATAAAATTTTACTCATACCTCCGAGGTGTAAGTAATTTCCATTATACAACTATTATATAAAAGAAATATTCAAATCTCAAACCTTTCAAGATTCAAATTTTATTCCTATACATATCATATATGTAACTGTAGAAATTAATGGAACATTAATTATTATAAATGAATTAGTGTTAATGGAGCATAACCCAAGAGTATTGAAACTATTTCGGTAATATTCAATATCAAACGAATCAAATCATATAAGATTCAACTGCTCCCACTACTCAATTCCATCAAGATGGAATCGTGGAAGAATAATATTGAGTAAGAATCATATTCATTGAATAACCTTAGAACTAATTGCTTTAAATTCATATGTTTGATCGTATCAAAAATCTTTGAACAGTTCAAAGACTTGTAATGAATTTTGACGATCACGTTTTCAAAATTTCAGATTGAATATATTTGAACCAGTCAAATATGTTCAATCTGCGTTTCATTAGAACAGATTGAAAGTTCTTGATCATTTCAAGACGTTCAATATGTGTTCCTTCAGAAATACGTAACTAAGTTATGACAATTCATCAACTAAGTTACGAAATAAAGAAAACTATCTTAAGCAATTATTATTTATTAAACTACATACATCTAATGTATCAGTTTAATAAATCTGGTGGTCCAATGACAATCATTGGTTAAACGAGATCTTAATCACCTTCCTGAATATAATAGTCATTAAATGGACAAATGATGTGTGGTATGATCTCGTATCAAACCATCCTTTACCATACGGAATAAGCATCTAATGCTTAAGTGATTAAACTCATAATGCACCGTTCTAAATTATTTATTTTACCGAATAATTTTTCTTAATGTTTATCTCTACGTCAATGACACTACTAGTTGTATTTAAAATATATATAACAATTGTTTATTAGGAACAAGTAACTATCCAATAGTCGCAAGTTCCGATATCAAATATCAAAACAATCGTTAACTAATGTTTTAAATAACTAGACGGGAGATCTGGTATCCAATACCTATAGTTGTTATATTGTGAAAATCGATATTTTCTATACACAATTATACGTATCTCATTTCTTTAGCTTTACTATTTGCATTCAACTATTCACAACAATTGCAAATAACTGATTAGCAAATTGTGTCAGACATATTGCCTCTAAAGGTCATTAAAGCTAAGAAACGTCATTACTAGATAAACAAATACCTAATGGGGCTTTCTTAATGCCAGTCAAGAATCTCGAGACATGAACTAATTCAAGTCAATTCTTACTGCATAAGAAATTATTCTCTCTAAAGTATTATATCCTAAAAGGGATATCTATCTAAATTATCTATCATGACTTAGAAACTAAGTCATTAACCATCTTGAATTTTCAAGAAAATCGGAACAATAGTTCCCGATGGTTTAGACCAATCTAATAATATCATAGTCCATTAGTATCTAGAACCTATTCTAGAATAACTGCAACCAAGAGTCAAGTCAGATAATATATCAAAATATGTATGCAATAAATAAAAGTTTAATTCTATATAAACAATAGAATAAGGAAACAAATAAGGGGCAATTTCCATAACAATACACACTGCCAAAGTTATGGAATATTTTAAACTTAGTAGTGTCTCCCAATATTTTACGTAATACCGTAATCCCTAACGGAAAAACGAGAATTTAATAATTAAATCGAATTCCATAATGGGAAGTGGACCCCATGAATATATTTCGACTCACAACAGAGGCACGGTCTCGCCTACGTATATTCACAGGTAGACAACTTATTGTCAATCACTCACTAGTGACTCCGAGGTTCCGGTCCTGGTCGTTTCTCGTTGTCGCTGCTAAGGTAGGCCCACAAGGAGACGTACCAAGGTTAAACTCATCAATGATAAAATTAAGTTACTTGCGTAACCCTGACAGCTAGGGCACCTTCAAGATTCCGCTTTCGCTTGAATTTATCTAGTATCTAATATACATCCGGCATAAATAAATCTCTATCGGCTACACCCTCACAGCAGAGGCACGATCTCGGATGTAGTCACGGAAAAATATTTATAAACCGTATTGACAAGACGGACCAAGAAACAAGTATTCCAAATACTAGTTACTTTAAAACCTTATTAAGCGGGGATATTCCATTAAGTGTCATACACCCTAAATCTAATCAAATTAGATTATAAGATGCCTGTATAAAGTGAAGAAAACATGATTAAACATTGAATAAAACAAGCTAATCATTTTATGGAGGCCTAGAATCAGACTCGCTCTGATACCATTTTGTATGGGTTTTAGGGGCTAAATCCGGTAACGCAGCGGAAACGGTGGAAAATCAAATTTTCCGATTTCAAAAACTTTTTCTCTGATTAATTAAATAAACATATTTATTCAATTACCCAATAATAAAATTATGAAATAAAATTCAATAAATCAAATTTATGTGAATTTACCAAATTGCCCTTACACTTGGTATTTTGTTCATTTTACTCCGAAATTGTTCAAATCAATTTTGGATGATTCTAAATCATTTCTAAGATGAACTTAACATGTCCCAAATGTCAAAACACCAAAAGCAACATAAAACCCAAAAATGCTTCACTTGGCCGAATGCACCATTTGGGGGCATATTGTGCATTTTGCACTTACATGCCTCAAAACACATCCAAATGAAATCCAATAAACATGAAACGTTATATGCATCATATACACATCCTTATACACCATATAAATGAAAATACCCAAATTTGGAAGTGATCTTAAACCCTAATTTTTCAATTTCTTCAAATTGGACAAATTAGACCAAATTGGTTAAATCAATTACTTTAATCATCATTCTTCCATCCAAATCAAGTCTCAACATAATGAAATAACTATAGAACAATTCTAGGTCATTTAAGAGTGGGTCAATAACTCTAGAATGGCAACAAGGTTCTAAACCTTAAAAGAATGTTTATTACTACATTAGTAATAAACTTCCAACATCATACATGCATAACACCTTCATCAAAATTTCATCCATGAAAAATACAAAGACTAAAGAATAGAAAAACTCAAGAACATCACCAAGTGATGTCCACAACAAGAGGAACAATTTACTCTCTAATGGAAGGTTGGAAATACTTACTAAATTCCAAGCTTTCTTTGATTTTTCTTATTCTTTCTCTCTAGTTTCTTTTCTTTCTTCAATGGAGTATTTGATAAAGTGTTTCAAGGTTATGAAACCCTAAAAGATAACAAAGCAATATATACCTACACATAAGGCCTTGGCCGAATTTGGTATATGCCAAATATCCAAATATTTGATTTTTGCTTTATTAAATATCAAGTTGCCAACTAGTTAAATAATGATCATTACACTTTTAATGATATTTTCAACTTATTCAACAATGGCAACAAGTCATTAAAACAGATATCATAACTTAAAAATATCTATACTTTAATTAATTTAATCATTTAACAATTAATTAATTAATTAAATACAAATATATTAAATATATGTATAATATTTACATTAAATATTAAATACATATATTCATTTATGATATTAGTCAAATATCTCAATTTGACAATTAATTAATGTGTGTTTAAATTAATCAAGTATTAAATGTAAATACACAAAAATTAAGGAAATGACTATCGGGTCCCTTCACATGTATTTAGCGTTTAACCTTTAAACAACTTTATAAATAATCAATATTATTTATAATTAATGTGTGTTTAAATTAATCAAGTATTAAATGTAAATACACAAAAATTAAGGAAATGACTATCGGGTCCCTTCACATGTATTTAGCGTTTAACCTTTAAACAACTTTATAAATAATCAATATTATTTATAATTGTTGCCCTAGTGCTCTACAAGTGTATTTCATTATTGAGACTCTCTAGATTCAGGCATATCTGTCACGAAATCCAATTTCGTGTCCATAATCTATCCACCCGTAAATTATGACGATCACGGATAAACTTGCTGAATCATACAGGTTGAGGTCATGGCAAATGTATAATTCCTCCGTCACAGCTATCTGGATAAATCCCAGAGATATAGATGTAAACGTCAAATCTCTATAGGGATTATCCAGTCGACTATTCTATTAGCAATCTCTAAAAGAATGTTTAGAACTGGCTTCCAAACAGTACAACGGGCCCATGGTTTTATCTGATTGCTAATCATATGGACTACCTATGCTCTGATACACAGAACTGACGGATCCTATCTCGATACACACATGACACCCTGAGGATCTATCCATACCAAACGAACAGGCAGAGGTCTGATCTAAATAGATCGGTGATGTGACTGCCATCTAAGTGCGGAAGATGTCTCATGCGCCCACAATGGTATCTAAAGTCGAAGAATCACAAGTGCTACTCAATCGGAGAAGATTCTTATTGACATTGGTGTACCATCCATTAAAAATCTTTTATGAGTCGTTCAATGTTTATCCGCTATAAATACCTACACGTCTATACTTGTCTCCAAGACTTATTGTTCATTGAGAAACCATTAGAATCATATATTCCAGTATACGACATGTACCGGTCTCAACGGGTTTACTTTACTGACCAAGTAGTGTAAACCTTGACCAGGAACCGTCTGAGAATGACAACGTCAAGATACAACTCAATGCCAGTTACGATGTTTTTACAACAGCATCATGACTAGTTATTCTAAGGTCATTACGTCTTTACCATATTAAAAGATACATTATATTATAGAAATTGCATAAATTATTCATAATAATAACGTTTTAGAGTAGTATTCATAAAGAAATACAACCAGGAATTGGCGCTCTGAGCACCAACCCCAACATAAATTTTATTAGTGAGACTCTCTCGATTCAGGCATATCCGTCACGAAATCAAATTTCATGTCCATAATTCACCCACCCGTAAATTATGACGAACACGGATAAACTCACTGAATCATACAGGTCGAGGTCACTGCATACGTATAATCCCTCCGTCACAGGTATCCGGATTAATCCAGAGATATAGATAAAAAAACGTCAAATCTTATAGATGTAATCACGTCGACGTTTCTATTAGCAATCCCTCAAATAAAACTCAGAATTATTTTCTACAGTGTACCACGGGCCCATGGATTTAACAGATTGCTAATTCCATATTGAATACATATGCTCTGTACACAAAGCTGACGGATCTTATCTTGATACACAAAGGATATCCTGAGTATCAGTCCACACCCAACAAACATGCGGAGGTCTGATCTTAATAGATCGGTGACGTGACTGCCATCTAAGTGTGGAGGATAACTCAGATATCCACAGTGGTATCTCAAGTCAAAGAATCACTATGCTCACTGAACCCGAGAAGATTCTTATTGAAGTTGGTGTACCATCCATTAAGAATCTTCGGTAAGTCGTTCAATATTTATCCACTATAATCACCTACACATCTATACTAGTCTCCAAGACTCATGGTTCATTGAGAAACCATCGGAATCCTATATTCCAATATACGACATGTACCGGTCTCAATGGGTTTACTTTACTGACCAAGCAGTGTAAACCTTGACCGGGAACTGTCTAAGAATGACAACGTCATGATACAACTCAATGTCAGTTGCGGCGCTTTTGCAACAGTATCATAGCTAATCATTCTAAGGTCGGTTACGTCTTTACCATATTAAAGAAGAAGTTATATAAAAGAAATTATCCATTTTATTCATAATAAACGTTACATTAGTATTTACAAGGAAATACATAATAAAATTGGCGCTCAGAGCACCAACCCTAACAGGGACATCCAGGTGTTGAGAGAACATTGGCTTTGCTGGCTAAGAGTTGGTATTTACCGAGGATGGAACATGACATTGAGACCTATGTGAGATCTTTCCTAGTGTGTCAATTAGATAAAACGGAGCGGAAGAAGGAGGCAGAGATGCTACAACCTCTGCCCATTCCGGAACAACCATGGAAGAGTGTTTCTATGGAATTCATTGGGGGATTCCCAATATTGCAAGGGTATGGTTTAGTGTTGGTAGTAGTGGATCGGTTCTCCAAGTATGCTATATTCATGGCAGCACCTCATGCGTGCCCTGTGGAGGAAACTGCACGCAGATTTTTCAGAGATGTGGTGTAACACTTTGGGCTGCCTTAAGACATAATGAGTGACAGAGATGCACGGTTCACAGGTCGGTTCTGGACTGAGTTATTTGGCTTGATGGGGTCAGACTTGAAATTTTCTACGGAAAATCATCCTCAGACAGATGCTCAGACGGAAATGGTGAATGGGTTGCTGGAAGAATATTTGAGGCATTATGTGACCGCGAGTTAGAAGAATTGGGTAGAGCTGTTGGATGTGGCTCAGTTCTCGTACAACTTGCACAAGAGCTCATCAACGTGGATGAGTCCTTTTAAGATAGTGTTGGGGCAGCAACCGCTGACTCCGCATGAGGTGATCAAGCAGCGCACTGGAGGCAAGTGTCCTACCGCGTATAGATTTGCGCGAGAGAAGCATGAGTTGTTGGAAGAGGCAAGGGATAGCCTTGAGAATGCAGTGCGCCGAATGAAGAAGTATGCTGATAAGAAGATGAGGCCGCTAGAATTTCAAGTGGGTAATCGAGTGTTACTGAAATTGACTCCTCAGATTTGGAAGAAAATCAGCAGCAAGACATTGCATCGTGGGTTGGTGCCGAAATTTGATGGTCCATTTGAAGTAGTGAAACGGGTTGGTCAAGTAGCTTATAGATTGAAGCTGCCGGATAGGATTAAGATGCATCATACATTCCATGTGAGTTTCTTGAAGCCATTCAATGAAGACAATGATGAGAGTCGGGTTCAGAAAAGTCAAGCTCCGCCAACAATTCGAAAACAGTTTGACAAGCAAATTGAGAAGATATTGGATCACAGGGTGATGGGGCAGAGTAAGAAAAATCGGAGGACAGATTTCTTGGTTCAGTAGAAGGGTTGCACTGAGGCAGATACAACTTGGGAACTGAATACTACTTTGTGGTAATTTGAGAGGGTAGTCCTGGCATATCTCAACTCAGTTGCGACGAGGGCGTCACCTAATTCAGGTGGGGTGGTTTGTCAGCCCCTTAGACTGGTTACTCGAAGAAATGGTGAACGGGTGGCTTAGTGGCAGCCAAGCACTCGCAAGAAGCACATGGCTTGGGTGGGCTCTGTGTGTGCAGGAAGTCGGTGCTGTCTTGAGGGAGTTTTGCTAACATAATGGGCAGTTGTTGTTGTCCTAAGGGAGTGTTGCTGAGATATTGGGCGGTTGGTGCTGTCCATAGGGGTTGATGCTGTCTTGGACAAGGCAGTTGCGTACACATGCAACAGACATGCGGGGAAGCTGCGGGAGGCAGTTGGCGTGCACTTGCATGGCAATTGGCGTGCACATGCAAGGGAGTTGGCTTCATATGCTGAACACATGGGGCAGTTTCGAGGGAAACTACTAGTAACATGTGAGTTGGGAAACATGTGGGGAAATTCGTGTGGTGCTTGTGTGTGTGTGTGTGTGAACTTCCTAGAGCAGTTAGGATGTAACTGATGTGTGTGTATTTGGCTGGTGCCTATTGGACCAGCACACCCTAGGGCAGTTGGGGTGTAACTGCCGCTAGTATATATTGTATTGTGAAAAACATGCACACAGAGAGAGAGCGCATGGTACACGGGCGTACAAGAGTGATTGTTCATTGAGCCTTTGTATGTTTAGCACGAATCCTTGTAATTGCTTTGGTGAGTAATATAAAGGTTGGACATTGTCCTGTAAAGCTTGGTGTCTTGTATTTACTTGATGCGTGGGTTGTTTGTGTGCTTGATGTGAGGGTGTGTGAACATTGTGGAGTGGCTGCTTATGACTTGTGTGTGCTTGCAGGAGAAAGCTGACTAAGTTGGGCGAACTTAGTGCAGCACTTGGCTAAGGAAACTTAGGGTTGAAATTTAGCCGTGTGACACCACCCATGGTGGGCTCCATATTTTTTTAGATGTATTGACTTTACCGATCGAAAAATATTTGATCGGTAAAATCTAATTTTTTTTATTTTTTTAAAGAAATTACCGACCGAATTATGTTTCGATAGGTAATTCGTTCAGTAATTTTATCGACCGATCCTATTTCGATCAGTAATTTAATACTGACGATCTAAATACTGATCGAAAAAATTCAATCGATTTCGGACAGTAATTGTAATAACCGACCGAATTTTTGAGATTACTGACCGAATATTCAGTCGGTAATTTCGAGTTTTCTTGTAGTGAAATTTCATAACATTAAAATATAAATTTAGACATTGAACATGAATGGTGTGACATTATACATGAAAGTAAGGTATTATCATGAAAATTTGGGCATTAAACATGAAAATATTGCATTTAATATGAAAATTAGGGCATCAAACATGAAAATTATAAACTTATTACCCTATAAGTATTAACTTGAAATTATAGGCATTAAACATGAAATTAGGACATCAAACATGAAAATTACAATTTACTATTATGTATAGCATTAACTTGAAACTTTAGATATTAAACATGAAAATAAGACATTAAACATATAAAATCGGCAAAAATAAAAATTATTTGTATTAACATGAAATTTAAGGCATTAAACATGAAAATAGGGAATTGAACATGAAAAATATTTTTACACGTGACATAAGATTTTAACATTTCACACGTATATTATTTGATAATATTAACATATAAATTTGGATCTTAAACATAAAAGATATCCCATTAAACATGAAAATATGATATTAACATAAAAATTTGGACATTAAATCTAAAACAATTATATCATTAAACATAAAAATTGACTTTCACCAAAATTTGACATTGATTTATTTTGCCAAAGTAACTTTTCGATTTGGCGTCCAAAATCAATGATCAGCATGCCATGTATATTTCCTATTAAAACATTTACAGGCATAGATAGCGATGGTTGATAAAATCGTCATAGTGAATTAATATCTCACACATTTTATGAAAATCAAATCAAATATTGATAATAGTGAATAGATTTTCTAACTAAACTACTGCATCAAACGGTCCCATGCACTTTAAAATCTCTGTCGATTTGTCTTATTTCACTACAAAAAAAAAAAAAAAAAAAAAAAAAAAAAAAAAAAAAATTAATAAAAAAAAATAATAACGGGGGACTTTTAGCATCTAAATTTTTAACCTCAAAATTTTTTTTGACGCTAATAAATCATTGAGCGTCGAATTTAAATTTTGACGCTAAAAGTTATATCCTTTATCGTCGAAATTAGAATTGACGCTAAAAGATTGCCCCTTTAGCATCGAAATAGTTGTTGACGCTAAATGGTGGACGCTTTAGTGTCGAATTATAGTTCTACCATTTAGCGTCGAAAAACAGTTTGGATGCTAAAGGGTCAGCCATTTAGCGTCGAATTTAAATTTCGACGATAAAGGTTAAATTTAAATTTTTTGAATTCCCGGTTTCTAAAATTTAAATTTATCTCCTAATAAAATTATATTTAAATTTTTTACATTTAGCGACGAATTTTCGATGCTAAAAGTCAAACATTTCGACGGTAAATAGTACATTTAAATTTTACGAAATCCTGCTTTCTAAAATTTGAATTTATCACCTAATAAAATTAGATTTAAATTCTTACATTTAGCAACAAATTTTCGACGCTAAAGATCAAAATTTTAGCGAAAATAATTCCTGCTATTTGAGAACTTTTAGCGACGAAAGCCTATTTAATTGCTAAAGGTTATTTTTTCCTATAAATTTATTTGCTGTTTCGTTTCTCATATTCTCACTTTCTTTGGTTCATACTCTTATTTCCTCTCTAAAATTCTTTTTCCTTAAGTGTTTTGTTTGATTTTTTTTTTTTTATATTAACGTCCAATTTTATTTTTTTTTTGTAGAGGAATTTGAAGATGAAAAAAATGAAAAACAAATGAAAGTGAAGATGAAGGATATGAAAGTGGAGATGAAGAAATATATAGAAAATTATATTTTATCATTTTGTTGATTATTTTATATTTTTTATTGTGATAAATTTTATAATTTTATTTTTATATCAATAAAGATATAATTGTTATAAATTTTTTTTATAATAAATCTATAATAATGCTCTAATGTTTTCTAAAAATTTAATTACTTTTGTAATGAAATTAGTTTGTAATGATATCATTAAATTTAATTAATTTAACGACCCCATATTGTTTTTAGATGTAGTGAGTTTGCCGACCGAAATATATTCGATCGGTAAATTTTATTTATATATTTTTTTAAGAACTTACCGATCGAATTATGTTTCGATAGATAATTCGGTCAATAATTTTACCCACCGATCCTATTTTCATCGGTAATTTAATACCGACGATCCAAATACCGACCAAAAAATGCAATCGATTTCAGTCAATAATTATAATTACCAATCGAATTTTTGAGATTACTGACTGAATATTCAGTAGGTAATTTTGCGTTTTTTGTAGTGAAAATTCATAACATTAACATACAAATTTAGATATCGAACATGAATAGTATGGTATTATCATGAAAATTGGATATTAAACATGAAAATATTGCATTAAATATGAAAATTAGGATATTAAATATGAAAATTATAAAATTATTATCCTATAAGCATTAACTTGAAATTATAAGCGTTAAGCATGAAATTAGGACATCAAACATGAAAATTATAATTTACTATTCTGTATAGCATTAACATGAAAATTTAGATATTAAATATGAAAATAAGGTATTAAACATATAAAATTGGCCAACATAAAAGTTTATTCGTATTAACATGAAATTTAAGGCATTAAACATGAAAATAGAACATTGAACATAAAAAATATTTTCACACGTGACATAAGATTTTAACATTTCACACGTATATTATTACTTACCTGAAATTTCATAATATTGACTACAAAAAATATGGCATTTAGTATCGAAAACAATCGACGCCAAAAGTCAAAAGTTCGACACCAACAGTAAATAGCGTCGAAAATTTTCGAAGCTAAAATGTGGACGAGAACAACAATTAGCGTTGAAATAGAGATTATCGACGCTAAAACCTCTTAGTTTGTATCCAATTTATTTCGACGAAAAATACGAGTTCCCGATGCTATAGTTCATATTTTGCGAAGAAATAATTCGACGCTAAAAATGAGACTTTTAGCGTCGCTTACTTTCGACGCTAAAAGAAATAAAAAAATAATATTTGTATACTTTTAGCGGCGAACTTCAAACTTTTAGCGTCGCTACGGTCGACGCTAAAAATAACTTTTAACGTCGAAATATTCGACGATAAAAGTATATAAATAATAAGTTTTATTTATGTTAGCGTCGCCTACATTCGACGCAAAAAAGTTTAAAATATTTTTTTTTAAAAATATTATTTTACATAATTTTACTCTAAAATATTCAATTTAATATTTTTAAAAAATTATTATTTCAATATTTTAATAATTAGGAAATATTATAATAATTATTTTATTTTAAAAACTTAAACTTACATAGCAGCGTTCGGCTTCTTCATTGACCCAATTTTTCTTCTCATTGTAATGCGTCACTCGGAAAAAATCTGGAAATGATTGCACCTCACATATGCTACTACTCTACTAAAATATAAAATAACTGTACTATTATTCCACATTAGTAAAAATAATGAACTGTTAAATTTCAGGTTAGGATATATTTACCTCAGAATGTTCGGCGTGATGTTGGATAAATGGCTTGGAACCTCCACGGTGGTAAAAACGCAAGTGACTTCGATTCTCTGCATTTGCATGACATTTATTCTGCATTTAACAACACTATAAGTACCAAAAATAAAGAGAATTATAAATTTCTGTTTATTTTAAAATTTACCTCGTGTTTCTCGCTAGACCAAAGCTCACACAAGAATGTATAGTCTTGCTCCTCTATAAAATCAGGCTTGTGTTGTGGAGCATCCAAAGGTCCATGTTTGTCGAATATTAGTTTAAGGACTTTTGTTCTATAATCCTTATAACCTTTCCCCATGTGGTAGTCAAGATACTGTTGGACATTAACTTTGGTCAGGTCAAAGTCGAACCACTCCTACAGGAATAGCAACCAAGTAAAAATGAGTAGAAAATAAAAATTTAAATTAACAAACAATATCAAAAACTTAATACTATAAGGAAACTCACAAGTAGAGAAGGGAAGAGTTGGTTGATTTTCTTCTCCCATGGTATCTTTCTCCAAGAAACGTAGTTTTGGGGAGCTTCAAACCGAGCTGCAGCACTTATGGCTGTAGTAAATGCTGAATTATGTTGCCCGATTTGTCTTTGTCCATCATCTGATATCTCTATTTGGATACGTCGTGAGCCTTAACGTGCTTAACCAACCCCAGGCCACGGGTGCATCCTCGACCCTTCGATGTACTCGAGTCACCTGTGCTAGTAGAGACCCCTGCATGGGCATCTGTCCTTGCAGATATAGATGGAGTCGCATTAGCCCGTCTGCGATTGCCCGGTGCCATCTGTAAAATAACAATTCCGACACTATCAATGACAAAAACAAAATCATAATGATGCTAATGAAATTTCAATATTTTAATAATCATATAAACTTTTATCATTACAATGGACTGCTCAAAATATCTTTAACCATATAAACTTTTAAAGGATATTGATTTGGGTGATAAAGATATAACAACATCATGAGAAAGTGAATCCGTTCCCAAAAGATATAACAAGTATCTGCATGCTTATTCAGAAGCAGAAGAATATGTCTCAACAGCTACATTATTCATACAAAAGAAATGGCGATCAGCTCATTACAAACAATCATTTTCAATCATGTCAAGTCTTTAGGAAAATATATGCAATAGCTGAGATATATCACAAACTCAATATAAATTATTTGATTCTAAAGGACAACTCGTATAATCTCAAAAAGTAAACTCTTTATTTTCTACTAGGAAATTGTTGGATTCTAAAACCAACATTGCACATGAGAGGGCATGTTAAGTACTAAGACCTTTCCTGTCAACTTAAGCTATTATGGATTAATTCATTACAATAGGATTCGAAAGGACATCAGCTTCAAATTTTAGAAATCATATCCAAGCCAAGAAAGAATGAACATTATAAAAATGAGAACATACACTTGCGGGGTGTGTTGGAGCTTAAATCTATGTTTGGAATTGGGAAATTTTAACTATCAACCTAAGCCTTTGATAATATTGGTTACGAGACTTAAAAGGAAGAGGGCCTAAGCCTTTGACAGCAAATGCTATTGTTCTAGTTCCAGAGAAGCAGCAATTACTGCTGTTCTGGTTCCAGAATAGTAGAGAACATCAACATTTTCCGTTGTTCTATCCCAATAAATGAATAACAAACAAGTATAGCTCCACATTTCAACAACTTTGATATCATCACATCTTCATTTTCACAAAAGACCATAACTAACATACAAAACCCCAACTTTTACTCTTTCAGTTATTTTTCAAGTTAACGCTCAAAAGTTTGTCAATAATAAGACCCTCCACAGTAGCCCACCTATAGGAAGACCAACATCCATATTGGTATCTTTTCTAAACCGAAAATAATTCCAGAAAATGAACTTTAAACATATATTACTCAAAAATTCTTTCAGTTATCAAATATATAAAGGTCTCTAGAATCTAAGCTGTCTTCAGCCAGTGGTAACCTCTTCAAGATGTTTTTAAACTTATCTACATATTATCTTCCTAACATCACCAATTATCAAGCATTTCAAGTTTTTCACAAAAAACTTCCTCCCTTAGCCGAATACATCACCATTATCTCTCCATCATTTTTTCTTAAACTAACCACAATATCTACATATAAGACCAAGAAAAAATGCATTCATAATAATTAAAATAACAACTCAAAAGAAGTAAAAAAAGTTATGATAATTACTTTATATGGTCGACAATGTAAGGACCTCCAAAGCTTCCAATATTCGGCCAATAGTCGAGAGAGAAAGAAAATAACGTTGAAGAGAAGAGGATTCTGAATGTGAGCCGAGAAAGAAAGAGATTCTGGTTTTAGAGATTTAAAGGACATTTAGCGTCGAAATATTTTTTTTTAGCGTCGAACTTTTCGACGCTAAAACATTGGCGGCTACAAAAAAATCAGGGAAATATTTCGAGGGAAAATTAATTTTTTTGCTTTAGCATCGAAATATTATAATCGACGCTAAAAGTCTAACATTTATCGTCGATTACCTTATTTTCGACGCAAATGTTAGACATTTAAAGTCGATTAAAAATGGTTGATACTAAATGTCTAATATTTAGCATCGATTAATAACATTTAACGTCGATCAATTTTAATCGACGCTAAATTTTAGACATTTAGCGTCGATTATCTTAATTTCGACGCTAAATGTTAGACTTATAATAATAATATGATAATTATAATATTAATAATAACAAAAACAATCATTAAACCATATTATAATAATAAATCAAACACAACAACCCCTTCATCCATGATGATAATAATTCAAAACACACCAACAACCATACATTATAATAATAAAAATTATTCATCAATCACATCATATACTAACTAGATTAGTCACAAATATCTTCGGTATTTGAGGATTCCAGACTTTGTCTCGGACTCATCTTCAGTTTCAATTTCTTCTTCATTTGCTACGTCCACGCTAACTTGAGAATGAGGATTTATCTCAACATCTGTATTTTCTCCAGTTAACGTGATATTTTCAGTAACGGTGACATTTGGTAAATGAAATACCTGTTGATGAACTTAAAAGTTGTCAGAGATTTGTTATGCTTCATCTGAAATTTCAACACTATTTTTCTCCTGCGTGTCCCAAATGCCGCTATATTGTAATTTTTCTACCACCATCCATCTGTAACACCCCGCCAGAGGCAAGATGCTACCTGCAGGAGACAAGATTGACCCATCTCCATAAGCCTCTGAATCTACCGAAAATTCGACATGATGTATCCTAAAAACTAGATAATCTGGATCAGAGTCCAGCATCAAAGGCAATCCAAGAAGATATCAAACCAATAAAAGGACCTCAGGTCCACACAAAACTCATCAAAACCATAACCTAAGGGCTCCATGCCCACATCATCTATCTACACTCAAGGGCTATGTGCCCACAACATTATAAACAATCAAAACTTTAATTTATTAATACAAACCACATGCTCAGGATGATAAATAAAACAATAAATCAGATATCGTAATCTTCTAAAACTTTTTCCAGGACACTTTCGAGGGTGACTGCCACTTGGGTAATCCACGTCTCGAGAATGACTTCCAAAGCTGATGTGATTGTCCAATCTAGAAGTCAACCTGCAAAACTGGCAAACTGGTTTTGTGTGAGTTTTAAAACTCAGTAAGTAACCATGTACAACCAAAGCAAATATGACAAACATATTATAACATCCACTATCCAAATATATATGAACTATTAAATCAAATGTGAGTTCAAAGTTAGTCGATTATGTAACATCCCAAAACATATAAAGCAAAACTTCAAATATCACAGAGTACTTGCTTAACATCAATTCTGTTCTAAATGTATGAATCATGAAGTTACACGTTTACACTTTATCACGGTTAAACCTCTTTGTAATATCATCAAATCGGTAAGTCAAAAGAACTTTCTTTATTTCGATAATTTTATGATAGTTTAACATTCGTGACTTATCGCACTCACACGTATCAGTACAGAAAGCATAGCTTACTTCTCTTTCGTTCATGCAAATCCAATTTTAAAATTTTTGCTTAAATACCTGCCGAGTAACTCAATCTTAAAAAAATTTTAGTCTCTTTCACAATATACGTACATACGATAATGAACTTAACAAACATATTTCATAACATCTTATACTCGTACCAGTTTCCCAGTCATTCACTTATTCCTCAAAAATACACACGAACCATACATCTCACAGGTTATATCATACATACCCATGCATTCAAACATACATACAAGCATCGTGTAACAGACAATGACACATTCATAACAGTCAACGCATTAAAGAAAACATAACTCAAAAACATACATGCCACACATCACGCAACACAAACTATCATACGATTTCTCATACACACACACATACATAGCAAATACTGCTTTACATACATCGAGCATATGAATAAACACATTACTACTCCGAATTCAAATACCATAGCTTTTAACAGTCCTCATATCTTTCAATCCATTTCAGAATTCTTATCTGAAGACATTGATACAATGTCTTACCAAATATACATTTCTTTTCATATATGTATCCTATCAATCAAGTACTTCTATTACCTAAAAAAGGCTTAGCTTATACCAACCCAACCTCTATATAGCTATATCGTATGCACTAGTCAATAACAAACTAACTCCAATAACGCACATCTTCACGTGCTAAAACAAATTCGAAAAACGTAAATTGTACTCTTTGCCGATCTTATACACTCAAATCATCCTTATCATCCAATGCATATTCAAATACGTATACCTATGCTTATACATATACTTGTTCATTTACATATACACATACATACCATTACATGATCATACTCTTAAAGCATCAATCGGCGTCATGTCATTAATCATTTCACTTCATATCATAACATACAGAAATCCATACCTGTGGTGTTGATTATCATGACCATACTTAATCTCGTACTAAAAGTCACCTCATAACTATCACTCTTTTTATCCTAACATGTTAATCTTCTTTATATATATATATATATATATATATATATATATATATATATATTAAAACATGAATTCATCAATTCAAGTTTTCATCACATGGGTTACTTACCTTGCTTCGCGAGCACTATAGGTTCTAGTCAAGTCTGCCAAAATAAATAGCGAAAAGCCGTCAGAATCATAACTTACGGAGTTCTCGACTAAACTACGATAAAATCCAGAATCTTTCGGGTATAAACAAAATCAAGTCCATTTTCAATTCTTTCAGTTTCAGTAACCTTAAAACATCGTTACAAACTATTCCAAGTGGTTAGTTAACTTAAATTCTCAATTTACTCGTTTTTTGGAAAATATTTCGAAAAAGTTTCCACAAACGCTAGGAATGGTCTCGAACCCTTTGAATCTTCCCGGATTTATCCAAACATGTTCGTAATATCATAATTAACTCATGACTATCATCAAAACCAAAAGACATCTTTATACGTAAGAACCCACTTTTACCCAAAACTTACATATTCTATCGGATCAAGCAAACTCGTTCCGTTTTCACTCGGATTCTACCAAATACTCATATTCTATATACTAATACTCAAACAATTTAATTTATATCATTATGCTAGTCTATGAAACTACTGGATGCATCCGAACATTTAACGGAAAATTTGAAATTTGCAAAATTTTACCGGGAGGTCTTACCGAGACTTCAAGGCCATATACGGAATCCAAACTATCCCACGAACACGCAGGAATCGAAGGAATTCCGATCGGAGTTACTGTTCATCGTGGGTCACTATTCATCAAAATTTTCTTCTCTCGATTCGCGTGAAACCAAGTGTCATTCCGGAAAACCGACACCGCAACCTTGTAGTACTCTTCGAGAGCTTCAATTTGGCGGGTGGCTCGGGCCGTGAAACGAAGCGACGAGCCGAGATCGGAATACCCATAACTCGTACGTTATTCCTCTTGTTCTGTCGTTTTCGGTGTCTTGAGGGCTACCGCCGGCCACTACGTGATGGAGGGGTGGCCGGCGCACCCCTCTGTCTGGTTGTGCCGGCCGGCGGTGGCCGGCAGGCCTACGACGCGACCAGCAGCCCTAAAAACGTATTTTGTAGGTGAAAGTTCGAGTGAGAGAGTTGTAAAGCTTATGCATATTTTGCAATTACTTGAAACTATGGGGTATTTATAGTGAAGTTTCTGAAAATTACAATATGACCCCCGAAAATTTCATTCAGGCCCTCATCATGGAACTTTCTAGAATTTCACATTTATGAAGCCCTTCTGATGTAAAATTCAAAAAGTGTTCAACGCAAAAGTTGTTTGTCTCATAAAAACGAGTCTGATGGTTCAAGAATTAGCTTAATCAGAGTTTTTTTGAAAGTTTTATAGCCGAAACAAGAATCTTTTACTCGTAGAATGATGAAAACAGAAATCGCGTAACCAGTTCTCGAAACCACGTATTTTCCAACACGATGAAACTTCACTGAAAAATATTCCGAACTATTTTCCAACACATAAACTCAATCGATTACTATACCATTCAAAATCCTTCTCTTTAATTCAGAAATATTCCAATAGTGTCCGAAAACTCGGGATATTACATCTCCCCCCCCTCTATAAAAATTTCATCCTTGAACTTTCTCCATCCTTGTTTCTGATCATTCAGAACCAATCGTACGTACATTACCATCTTGTCCGTATTCGAAAGTCGCCTCACTTACACCTTTTTCAAAAGTCACGTATTCCATACATCGATATGAATCATGCTATTTCGAAACAAAACACATCGAATCAAACATTTCATGGCTAAATCAAGCCAAACTTGTCATTCAATTCAAATTCATTCATAACAACACGCTCAAACCGTTTCAAGCTCGTCCATCAAGAGAAATGAAAGTTGAACACACGATTTTAAACAATCAATTGAATACATCATTCGAAATGAGGAACATAACACGTCCTTACAGGCAATACAATTTCAAAACGAAAACTTAGTACGAATCTCATACTATCTATTTCATCCATAATACAAAACGGAACTTATTCACTTCACATCATGTCATTCTATATCATATATGTAAACGACATCAACTTCAAAGTTTACATCCATACATATCCCATCGCACATACAACTTTGTGTGGATGACCATATAGCACATATAACCATCACTATACCCATAAAATCCATGTATAACTATAAACTTACATATATACTCTTATAATGATATAAACTTTTATACCAACAAATACATCTATCATCACAATCAGAAGTGACAACCATAATTCTCTTATGATGTTGATAGTCTGAAATCTGTCAATCTCTGTCATCATTCAAAATACATTTTGAAAACGTAAAACGATCTCTTTCAAAAATCATTTCGAAAATATATTTGAAAAACTCTTTTATTATAAAAAAAAAATAATGTCAAAATACATCATCGTAAAACCATATCGAGCATCCAGCATAGCTCACTGGATGAAAATAAACGAGCGCCCAATGCCCGAAACGCGTGCACAGATCGGACAATGAACGAATTGATCCCCTGCCGACAGAGGGTTGGGTCATACTATTTCTGATGGCTTAGACCCTAACGATCACCTCGGTGGAAACATATGATGAGTCATAAAAACATAAATGCATACACTTATCATCAGAGAGGAAACATAAAAATGATCGATCATCTCAGTGGAAACATATCAAGAAAACATAAAACGATCGCTGAGACAGAAACATATAAAAAAAACTATTGGGGTTGGTGCTCAGAGCGCCCATTCCCGGTTGTATTTCTTTATGAATACTTCTGTAAAACGTTATTATTATGAATAATATATGCAGTTTCTATAATATAATGTATCTTTTAATATGGTAAAGATGTAATGACCTTAGAATGACTAGTCATGGTGCTGTTGCAAAAGCGTCGCAACTGACATTGAGTTATATCATGACGTTGTCATTCTCAGACAGTTCCTGGTCAAGGTTTACACTACTTGGTCAGTATAGTAAACCCATTAAGACTGGTACATGTAGTATACTAAAATATATAATTCCAATGGTTTCTCAATGAACCATAAGTCTTGGAGGCTAGTATCGACGTGTAGGTGTTTATAGTGGATAAACACTGAACGACTCACCGAAGATTCTTAATGGATGGTACACCAACGTCAATAAGAATCTTATCGGGTTGAGTAGCACTTGTGATTCTTCGACTTGAGATACCACTGTGGGCACATGAGACATCTTCCACACTTAGATGGCAGTCACGTTACTGATCTATTTAGATCAGACCTCCGCCTATTCGTTGGGTGTGGATAGATCCTCAGGGTGTCATGTGTGTATCGAGATAGGATCCATCAGTTTTGTGTATCAGAGCATAGGTAGTCCATATGATTAGTAATCAGATAAAAACCATGGGCCCGTGGTACAATATATCAGTTAATTCTAAATGTTCTTTTTGAGATTGCTAATAGAGACGTCGATGGGATAATCCATATAGAGATTTGACGTTTACATCTATATCTCTGGGATATATCCGGATACTTGTGACGTAGGAATTATACATTTGACTTGACCTCGACCTGTATGATTCAACGAGTTTATCCGTGAACGTCATAATTTACTGGTGGATAAATTATGGACACGAAATTAGATTTCGTGACGGATATACCTGAATCTAGAGAGTCTCACTAATGAAATATACTCGTAGAGCACTATGGCAACATTTATAATTAATATTGATTATTTATAAAGTCGTTTAAAGGTTAAACATAAAATACATGTGTAGGGACCTCATAGTCATTTCCTAATTTTTTGTGTATTTGTATTTAATGATGGATTAATTCAAATACACATTAATTAATTGTCAACTTACTATTAGAGAGGAAAATGTTCCTTATGTTCTAGGATACATCTTGTGATGTTGTCATGTTTTTCTATTCTTTATTCTTGGTGTTTTTGTTTGATGGAAGTTTGTGGATAGAGTTAAAGCATGTATAAGATCATAGAATGCTTATAAGGTGTTAACTAGCATTCTTTTGAAAGTTTAAGAAACTTGTTTCCATTCTAGAGTTATTGTCCCACTCTTAAATGACCTAGATTTGTTCTATAGTTATTTCATTGTGGTGAGGCTTGATTGTAATGGAAGAAACATGACTGAAGTATTGGATTTAACAAATTTGGTCTAATTTGTCCAATTTGAAGAAATTAAAAAATTAGGGTTTGAGAGCACTTCCAAATTTGAGGCTTTTCATTTATGTTGTGCATTTGGATGTTTATATGATACATATAAAATCTTATGTTGATTGGATTTCATTTGGATGTGTTTTGAACATTAAAAATATAAAATGCACACTTTGGACACATATAGGGGCTTACGGCAATTTGGGCAAAATTTGGGGTTCATGTTGCAATTTGATTTAGAATCATCCAAACTAGTTTCGAACAATTTCGGATTAAAATGAACAAAATGTAATATTTAAGGGTAATTCGGTAATTACACAAATATATGATTTGTTGTGTAATATTTCATAATTTGATAATTGGGTAATTAAATAAATAAGTTTATTTAATTATTCCGAGAAAAAGTTTTGAAATCGGAAAATTTTGATTTTCCACTATTCCGCTGCGTTATAGGATTTACGCTATATAACCCCTTCAAAAACATAATATCGTAAAATATCAAAAAGTAATGTCAAAATGCATTGAATCAATATGCAATTCTTTTGAAATCATTTTCCCCCCAGAACATAGATATGTGTAAGTCAAAAATAAATTTTTGATGCATAATTTTCAAAATACATACCGATCGTCCATAGCTCAGTCGCGCGCATAGACCGGACAATGTACGAACAATGTCAACAGGGTAGTGGGTCAGCC
This sequence comes from Zanthoxylum bungeanum, assembly GCA_019454045.1. Lineage (NCBI taxonomy): Eukaryota > Viridiplantae > Streptophyta > Magnoliopsida > Sapindales > Rutaceae > Zanthoxylum > Zanthoxylum bungeanum. The sequence goes on along the minus strand of SKCR01021023.1, from coordinate 68,365 downwards.
ATTTTCTGATGGTCTGGACCCCATAACGAGCGCCCCGGTGGCCAATTCGGAACGAAACATATACGATCACCACGGAGGGTCAAAAACATAAAATCATCAAGCACCGTGGCGGAAACAGATTTTCGAGCGTCTCGACGGAAATAAATTTTACAGTTTAAAAATATCAAAATCATTTTCGAACACCGAGACGGAAACATATTAATAGATCTCAAATCATGAAAACTCAAATCAAGCGTTGAGGCATAAACACTTTCTTTATCCTTTATAATCAAAATCAAAACATCTGAAAACTTTCTTTCTTTATTCTTTTCTTTTTCTTTTCAAAACTCTTTTATGCCAGAAATCAAATACCAAGTTTTCAAAACATAGTTCAAAATATCATTTCACAATTCAGACTATCAACATCATAGAATCTCCATACTCTAAAACACCTCAGATTCACATTGTTCACCTATACATATACCTATATGAACAACATATTTTTAACTTAATGTACCTATACACACATATATATTAATATCATATAAACATGTATCGATAATCTGAATCATCAAGATCAATCAAAATCATAACACACCATATCATATAATATTAAACCAATCAAACAAAACAATATATGACTTATATGCTCTATACGTTACAGAAAACTTACTCAGACGATCGGATACCTGTAGCAGCAGTCACCGACACCCTAACCTTTACTCTGATACCAAATTGTAACACCCCGCCAGAGGCAGGATGCTACCGGCAGGAGACAGGATTGACCCATCTCCATAAGCCTCTTAATCTACCAAAAATTCGACATGATGTATCCTAAAAACTGGATAACCTGGATTGCAGTCCAGCATCAAAGGCAATCCAAGAAAATATCAAACCAATAAAAGAACCTCAGGTCCACACAAAACTCATCAAAACGACAACCTAAGTGCTTTGTGCCCACATCGTCTATCTACACTCAAGGGCTCTGTGCCCACAACATCATAAACAATCAAAACCTTAATTTATTAATACAACCATGTGCTCAACACGATAAATAAAACAATAAATCAGATATCCTAATCTTCTAAACTTTTTCTAGGACAATTGCGAGGGTGATTGCCGCTTGGGTAATCCACGTCTCGAGAATGACTTCCAAAGCTGATGTGATTGACCAATCTAGAAGTCCCCTGCAAAATTGGCAAACTGGTTTGGTGTGAGTTTTAAAACTCAGTAATTAACCATGCACATCCAAATCATATATGAAAAATATATTATAACATTCACTATCCAAATATATATGAACTATTAAATCAATGTGAGTTCAAAGTTAGTCGATTATGCAACTCCCAAACATATAAAGCAAAACTTCAATATCACAAAGTACTTGCTTAACACCAATTATATTCTAATTGTATGAATCATGAAGTTACACGTTAACACTTTATCACGATTAAACCTCTTTTAATATCATCAAATCAGTAGTCAAAAGAACTTCTTTATTTCGATAATTTTATGATAGTTTAACATTCGTGACTTATCGCACTCACATGTATCAGTACAGAAACCATAGCTTACTTATCTTTAGTAATGCAAACCCAATTTTAAAATTTTTTCTTAGATACATGCCAAGTAACTCAATCTTACAAAAATTTTAGTCTCTTTCATAATATACGTACATACGATAACGAATTTAACAAAACATATTTCATAACATCTTATACTCACTGTGGGACACAGAAACTGGACGACGCATGCTGTCCTGGGCTCGGGGCCTAGTCGGGAGTACGGAGTAGCCCGCGGGGACTAAACCGAGAATAATGGAGTCGCCACCCGGTGTGAACCGGGAAAATTAGATTTAAGGCCGCACTCACCCCTCGCAAGGGAAGACCTCAAACCGTTGGGTTCGAATGGTCCCTTACTTATGCAACTTGTAATGAAAGGTTTTGTGTGATAATTTAATCAAGCTTAAGTAACACTTATTTCCTGGAATATCATGCTTCTAAATTCACATATACAAAATAAAACTTACACCTAAATTTACATACATTTTATATCTAAGATTGCATGCTTGAAAGTACATCAAAGTAGCAGCGAACATACAACTTCATTGGCATATTGTATTCACAAAAAACACAAGCACACACGTTAATCACACAAGCACATATGTAAACACTTTTCCAAGTGGTACGTGGAATTGTATCCCAAGTACAGACCGCACTACCATCCATTCGGAATCGGCTACGGAATTTACGTCTAGGTTTCCATCCTATATACCACAAGGAATAATACTCAAATGCTATCATGTCATGGATATATGAATTGTAATACGTTTAACCAAGACGAAGGTGAATGATGCAACCAATGGGATAAACGTGCTTTTCATTATGATGCGTACAAAGATAAGAATGGCTATATGAGATTTCGTAATACATGCATGAATGGTATAGTTCGATTTATGTGAGAGGAGTTGTGAGTATGTGCACTGGCAGTGGCGAGGCGAGAGTGCTAGATTAGGGCTAATGGCGTGAGGTGTTATGAGAGTTGGCTAAGGCTTGCATAGGGCTGTGGCTAGTTGAGGTCTGTTAACGTGGCTATTTGAAGGTTGATTAGGCATGAAGTTATGAAGTGGAGTGGGCTGATGGCGTTGATTAATAATTAGGGTTCTTTTTCACGGTTTTAGGGCAGTGAGTGCGTGTGGATGATGGCTTGAGGCGAGAGTGAAGGGTTTCTACGTGTGCATGGGCTGGTTCACGTGGCTAGGGTTCCATGCGTGGTGTATAGGGGTGTGCGGTTCACGGTTTGTTTCAGGCAGTGAGGGGTTGGTCTCGGCAGTGGACTGTTGGTGATGATTCAAGGTTCAGGGACGTTGGTGAAGGGCTATGTGCAAGGGCTAAGAATATGGGTACATCAATGACAATAGGTCGAGCCAAGACGGGGATAGACGATGCAATCAAATAGATGAAAGACACGGCGAATATCGTGGTAAAGGTAGCCTTTTAGGCTTTTCTTCCCCCAAATGGAGAACCTTTTAATCCAACACAATAGGCCCATGCGCCTTTCGTTACAATATGTACAAAGACGAAGATAACTATATCAAACTTAGTATGCCCGACTGAATATATCTTGCATTCAACCGAACACACATCAATCGGTGCGGCGAAGCATCGTGGTAAAGGATTTTAACCCCTCCAATTAGGGGACCGTTCATCGCACTTACTAAGCCCATGCACTCGATTGCATCATGCACACAAAGAATTAAAGACAATAATATTAAACTTAGTGTGCCCGATTGAACATATCTTGCATTCAACCGACCACACATCAATCGGTGCGACGAAGCATCGTGGTAAAGGATTTTAACCCCTCCAATTAGGGGACCTTTCATCGCACTTACTAAGCCCATGCACTCGATTGCATCATGCACACAAAAATTAAAGACAATAATATTAAACTTAGTGTGCCCGATTGAACATATCTTGCATTCAACCGACCCACATCAATCGGTGCGGTGGAGCATCGTGGTAAAAGATTTTAACCCCTCCAATTAGGGGACCCTTCATCGCACTTACTAAGCCCATGCACTCGATTGCATCAAACATAAACAAGTAACATGTAGAATTCAAATGACAAAAAATAAATAAACCAAAGCAACCTAAAACAAAAGAGGGTGCTGTTTTACTCAAGCGGTACGTGGAGTTGTATCCCGAGTACAGATCATACTACCGTCCATTCGGAATCGGCTATGAAATTTATGTCCGGGTTTCCATCCTATATACCGCGAGAGTTGACACATCTCTCATTTTATTCCAAAGCCACAACATACAATATCTCATGATCCATGCATATTTATCTACTCAAGGGCCACAACATGCGATTCAACATATCAATCATGCAAATAATACTCAATGAATAATAAAGGTAAAACAGAAAACGAATGTGGAAGATACCCTCAGGCCTAACCTTTTATGTCGACTTTCGGACTCACGTTTCACAGCCGTCGGAAGGGCTATCACACCGCAACTTTTCTGGTTCACTGGTTTGCGTTTTACTTCGCTGTTTCGCCACTCGAGCTACTGTTTTGGCTCTGTTTTGCTACTGTCTCCTCGTGGTTTCGCTGCTATATTATTGGTTACTGTTTCAGGTGTATAGGGGATTGTTTTGGGTGTTTTTTGTGGGTTTCAAGTGCAGTTTTTGTGTGATTATTTAAGGGTTATAAGTGCAGTTTTTTTTGTTACTGTTTTAGGGATTTTAGGGACTGTTTTTTATGGGATTTGGGCTGCTGTTTTAAGGTAACTCAGGGGCTGTTTAGGCGTGTTTTAGGGGGGTGCAGGGGCTGCTGTTTTATGGTAAAAGGGACTGCTGTTTGGGACGTGTTTTACTGCTGTTTTAAGGTGATTCAGGGGCTGTTTTTGATGGCTAAATTTCAGCAATGGAGGGGCTTAGAGGGGCTGTAATTTTCGGCTAAGAGTGAAGGAGGAGAAGAGAAATATTTTTCTTCTTTTTCTTGTGATTGGCGTGAGTTCTAAGGCTTCTCTTTGTGTCAAGACAACGTGAATGAGAGGAATTCTGGTGTGTGTATGGGCGTGGACTTGAGAGAGTGGACCCATGAAAGCTTGGTGAGGGGTTGTTTATATAGAGAATGGCTAGGGCTCCCTCTTGTCTCACAAGGAATAGGATTTGGCATTAAGAGCAAGGATTTGATTTGGTATTGAGCAAGGAAAGTCAAAGATTTGATGGAGACAAGATTGGTTTAGATTAGGAAGTTTGAATATCTAATTTGTGTTGGTTTAGGAATACAATATATTTAATTTGTTATGATTGATTTTAATTAGGCATGATATTTGTTAAGTTTGGTATATAATATATTTGATTTATCTTTATTAGGCATGCAATTTCTTTAATTTGTGTAAGTATTTTATTATTTTGGTAGGTGATTATTTAGATTTTATTTGTTTTATCTAATTACACATGTGTTAAATATATATTTAATTAATTACTTTATTTAATTTGGTATATGATTTAATTAATTATTTTATTTAATTTGGGTTGTATTTTGAGGGCCTTGGTTGGGCGTGTGGGTCTTGTCTTGGTGGGCTAGGTGTTGTGTTGGTTTGTTGAGTGGGTTGGGCCAAGGTTAAAAGGTTCTGGTTTTTTTAGGCTAAAGATGCTTTAAAACGGAGGTCCAACGAGTGAGCCTGGAGCTAAACAAGCGAATAAACTTTAACGAAATACCGATTCCCTTCCAACAACCGTTTCCCGCAACTTCCTCGACTAAAAAGGTAGTGTCTCCAAATGAGACTCATCACAGGGACTCACATGCAAAAATGTAGTGCCTACACTCGCACCAATTTCGTGATCATTCGCGCATTCCTAAAAAATACACACGAACCATACATCTCACATGTTATATCATACATACCCATGCACTCAAACATACATACTGTTGGGTTTTGGGGCGTTGGGCATAGTGGAAGCGAGGGTCGGGCGAAATCATATTTTAAAACTTTTTCAAAATACCAAATAAATTATTCAATATCTAATATGAATAATTTATTCATATTTCACATAAACCTATTTATTTAATATCAAATATTAACATAAACAAAGTTGAAACTTCGCGAAACTTTTACGAAAACCGATTTTCCATAAAATGACGCAAAATGTATTTTGACCGAACCGACTACCCGACACTTATGGAAACTGCCCAGGTCAGCTCCAATAGTGTCTGGACAGTTCATGGGCTGCCCGAACAGTGGCGGTTTCACTGTTTGGACAGCCGTCACCCGGTTGGCTCAAAATCTACCGGGTAACGCCGTTTTTGGCCGTTTTCGCTTATTTCAAGTCGGAAACACTTTTCGGCAATTGTGCCAACTCCCAAAACACATCCAAAACATTCATAAGACATAAAAATACACATAATTTCCAATTTTACATAATCTGATCAGCAAACCGAAATTCCTAATTTTTCATGCTTTAAATCCAAAATTTCAAGACTAAATCAATTAATCTCAACACCAATTGAGTCCCACCACACATGAACAACTCTAGAACAATTCTAGGCTATCTTAGAGTGAATCAACAACTCTAGAATGACAACAATTTATCAAATTAAAAAAATTGAGTGAATATTACAATAATTCCACACAATATACTTCACACATGCTTCATTCACCTCCAATTCATCCACCAAACAACAAAGCCCCAAATATTTCAGATTTGAAGAACCCTAGAACCCTTCTAGATTGTCAAGAAACAATAAACAAAATTTCTAGGCTTTGGGTTTTTGAAGACTTACCTTAAATCTCCAAAGTTCCTTAAGCTTTTACTTGATTTTTCTTCAAATTTGTGCTTGAATCATCAAGCTTCAATGAAAACCCATTTTCATCTTTTTTGTTAAGGATTTCGGCAGTGATGATTTGTGAACAAGAGAGAGAAATAAATTTTCCCTTTTAAATACATGGTTGACCGAATTTCATTAAATTAAAATGAAAATGATAAGCATTAATGTTTCATCAAATCAAATTTGAACACTTATCTTAATTAATATCATGCCACTTGTAACAATGACAACCAAATACTTTTATAACAATTATGAAAAATATTTATCAATTAACTATTCAAACATTTAACATTTAAATATTTAAATAATTAATTAATAGAATTATTATTATTATAAATATGTATTTCATTTACAATAAATGACAAATACATATATTAATGGCATGTGTCAAAATCTCATTTGACGAATAATTAATGTGTATCTAATCCTATTATGTATCAAATACAAATACACAATAATTAGGATTGACCAAAATCCCCTAATGCATGTGGTATCGTTTAACGATTAAACAATCCGAATTAACTCACTTAATCCGGTTAAGTATAATGAATAATCTGTATTATCCATATCAATTTGCCCAAGTGCTCAACGAGTACACTTCATATTATGGGACTCTCTAAGTTTAGGTTTATCCGTCATGAAATCCAATTTCATGTCCATAATCCACCCACTCATGGATTATGACGACAATGGATAATCTCGCTAAACTATGCAAGCCGAGGTCATAGCATACTTATAATCCCTCCGTCACAGGCCATCTGTATTATACCTGGGATATAGATCAGAACGTCAAATCCGTTGGTATAATGCAGTCGACTTTTAGTTTACGATCTCTAAATAACACTCGAAACTGATTTCCGATGTTATACCATGGCCATGGATTTACTAGATCGTAAACACGTGAGGATGCCTATGCTATCTTGATACGCACAGGATATCATGAGCATCCGTCCACACCCAACGAACAGGCGAAGGTCTGATCATGACTAGATTGTTGACGTGACTGCCATCAAAGTGTAGAGGATAGCTCATATATCCACAGTGGTATCTCAAGTCGAATGACAATTATGCTCGCTCAACTCGAGAAGGTTCCTATTGACGTTGGTGTACCATCTATTAGGAAACCATCAGTGAGTCGTTCAGTGTCTTATCAAATAAACACCTACATGTCTATACGAGTCTCCCGAGACTCATGGTTCACTGGGATAAACCATCGGACCAAGTCACAATATACACATGTACTGGTCTCAGCGGATTTTACTAACCGACCCTTGTTAGCAAATCTTGACTAGGAACTTTATTTAAGGATATACAACTAATAGTGCGCTTCTCAATATCAATTACAAACTTCATTGTAACTGCCCATTATACAGTAAATCCTAGGGTCTTTATCTAATATACACGTATCACTGAACCATATTCAGTTTCAATCTAATCGTAATCAGATATTTAATCGCAATTAGATCGAATAAGCGTATAAAGACAATGGTGCTACCATAAAATTAGTAATATTATGGAAAATAATTGCTCATAATTATGAATCGGACATAAATATGATCTGGATTGGCTCTCCGAGCACCAATCCTAACACATACAAGCATCGTATAATAGACAACGACACATTCACAACAGTCAACACATCAAAGAACACATAACTCAAAAACACACATGCGCACATATCAAGCAACACAAACTATCATACGATTTCTCATACACACGCACATACATAGCAAATATTGCTTTACATATATCAAACATACGAATAAACACGTTACTTCGAATTCAAATACCATAGCTTTTAACAGTCCTCATATCTTTCAATCCATTTCAGAATTCTTATCTGAAGACATTGATAAAATGTCTTACCAAATATACATTTCTTTTCATATACGTATCCTATCAATCATGTACTTATATTACCTAAGAAAGGCTTAGCTTATAACAACCCAACCTCTATATAGCTATATCGTATGCACTAGTCAATAACAAACTAACTCCAACAATGCACATCTTCACGTGCTAAAAAAAATTCAAAAATCATAAATTGTACTATTTGCCGATCTTATACAATCAAATCATCATTATCATCCAATGCATATTCAAATACGTATACCTATGCTTATACATATACTTGTTCATTTACATATACACATACATACCATTACATGTTCATACTCTTACAAACATCAATTGGCATCAATGTCATTAATCATTTCACTTCATATCCTAACATTACAAAAATCCATACATGTGGTGGTTGATTATCATAACCATACTTAATCTCGTACTAAAAGTCATGACCGGTGCGTAATCACACGCGTATAACGCAAGCGCATGTATCGTTCAAGTAGTATAAAAATATCGATCCCACGAGGACTTAATTCCTATTGTTATTATTAATTATTAATACTATTTATTACAAGTATCTAATTAAGGGAGAAGAGAATGATTGATTTTGGTTGGTTGAATGTGGATTTGCTTCAATAAAATAAATAAAAGAAATACTGAGAAAAATAACTTGAAGACACAAATATCTAGTTCTGATTCCACACAATATAATCCTAAAGATGAATTGATTCTCTATATATGTGTAATAAGTCAGTTTGCTAACCTGAACCACGATGATATGCAAAAGCCTCTATCGATGGTCAGCCGCAAATACTCAAATAACCCAATTAATCATATGTCTATGTTAACCAAGTTACCTAAATTCATTAAGTTCAAGTTCCAAAAGTGGCTACCCCCGCCCGACAGTATATCTATCATGTAAGGAAATCTATTAAAGGGTTATATATCCTCAAGGAAGATCGTGGGCTATTGAATCTAAGGCTGAAACCTAAAATCACTTCGTCAAGTTCATTTTAAATTTACCAAATCAATCTTATTAATGGCCAATTAACAAGAAGTATAAAGCTTAAGACCCTAGAATAAAAATAAAATGTTGGGGGTTGGGGGATCCACCTTTACTATTTCTAATTTAAAAATATCACTTACTATAATATAGAATTTATCATTGATATTACCAACCAGCCATATAGGCGGTATCCTCATTAAGTCAAATTTTAAGTAAGTCCGACCGACCATAAAGGCGGTATCATTATTTGTCCATAAACCAGCCATATTGGTGGTAATCATCTGTCATATAAAGACCGTCCATATATGCGGTATCACATTATGTCAAATAAATAAAACCAGCCATTAGGGCGGTATAACCTTTTATGTTAAATTATAATTTCCATACTATAATTAAGGGAGATTAATCTAAACTAAAATAATAAAAGCTTCACTCTTCCCCCAGCAGAAAATTAACTACAAAACATAAAAGTAAATAAAAGAAAATAAACTACTACTATTACTGAAAATAAAAATGCATAAATTAAATACTGAAAATAAATACAAACAAGATGCAATCCTTAAATTCCTTACAAAAACCTAAGGAAAGCATGAAAATTACAAATGAAATGGCTTGGTATTTATAGGAAAATCTAAAGGCTTCCACCAATTTCTCCACCAATTGCTCCACCAATTGCGCCACAAAACACTCCACCAAACATGCCATAAAACACTCCACCAAACACTCCACAAAATATGGCACCAAACAGGCACCAAACATGACATAAAACACTCCACCAAACATGCTTGCATGTTTGGTGGAAGTTTGACAAATTTTTATATTTTTGAAAATGACTTTAGTAATTAAACATAACACAATTTCGGATTATTCATCAATTTCGGTCATGAAATCTTCCGAATTCGAATGTATTTAAATCTTCACAGTTATAGATCTTTGTATCTTCTTTAATCTGGCACTTGAATCAGCTCAATCAGATATTGGATGAAAATTTTATTGCCACAATACCAAACTTGCGTAAAATTGGAATTTAGGACTGCACTTCGTGACGCGTATAGTAAATTTCCGTTTTGGCATTTTTTACTCCGGATTTCATCGTTTTAGCCCCAATTTGATTCCATTAAGTCCCAATACTTTATTTATCTACAAAACACATCAAAAAGTTCATCAAACCCGAGAAACTAGACAAAATATTAGGTAAAAGTGGCGGTAAATATTGATATATTTTCCGCTCATGAAGACATTTCACATTTTTGAAGCCTTTCTGATGCAAATTTTAAAAAGTGTTCAACGCGAAAGTTGTTCGTCTCAGAAAAAAGAGTTTGATGGTTCAAGAATTAGCTCAATCAAAATTTTTTTTGAAATTCTTAAAGCCGAAACAATAATCTCTTACTCGTCGAACGATGAAAAACAGAAATCACGTAACCGATTCTCGAAACCACGCGTTTTCCAATGCGACGAAACTTCACTAAAAAATATTCCGAACTATTTTCCAACACATAAACTCTGATTTTCGATTACCATACCGTTCCAAATCCTTCTCTTTAATTCGGAAACATTCTAACAATGTTCCGAAAAACTCGGGATATTACAGCCTCCCCTCCTTATAAAAATTTCATCCTCGAAATTTCTCCATCTTTTTTTCTGATCATTCGGAACCAATCATACGTACATTACCATCTTGTCCATATTCGGAACTCACCTTAATTACACCTTTTCAAAAGTCACGTATTCCATACATCAAAATGAATCATGCTATTTCGAAACAAAACACATCGAATCAAACATTTAATGGCTAAATCAAGCCAAACTTGTCATTTCAATTCACATTCATTCATAAGAACACGCTCAAACCGTTTCAAGCTCGTCCATCAAGAGAAAAGAAAGTTGAACACAGATTCTAAATAATCAATCGAATACATCATACGAAATGAGGAACATAACACGTCGTTACACGCAATATAATTTCAAAACGGAAACTTAGTACGAATCTCATACTATCTATTTCATCCACAATATAAAATGGAACTCATTAACTTCACATCATGTCATTCTATATCATATATGTAAACGACATCAACTTCAAAATTTACGTCCATACATATCCCATCGCACATACAACTTTGTGTGGATGCCCATATAGCACATATAACCATCATTATACCCATAAAATCCATGTATAACTATAAACTTACATATGTACTCTTATAACGATATAAACTTTTATACCAACAAATACCTCTATCGTCAAAATCAGAAGTGACAACCATAATTCTCTTATGATGTTGATAGTCTGAAATATGTCAATCTCTGTCATCATTCAAAATACACTTGAAAACGTAAAACGATCTCTTTCAAAAATCATTTCGAAAATACATTTGAAAAACTCTTTTATTATAAATAAAAATCAATGCCAAAATCCATCATCGTAAAACCATATCGAGCATCCAACATAGCTCACTCGGTGAAAAGAAACGAGTGCCCAATGCCGGAATCGCGCACACAGATCGAGCAATGAACGAACCAATCCCCTACCGACAGAGGGTTGGGTCATACCATTTCTGATGGCTTCTAGCGATCACCCCGACGGAATCATATGATGAGTCATAAAAATAAAAATGCATACATCGATCGTCGGGGCAGAAACATAACAATGATCGATCATCTCAGTGGAAACATATCAAGAAAACATAAAACGATCGTTGTGACAGAAACATATAAAAAACATCATATCATAAAATATCAAAAAGTAATGTCCAAATACATTGAATCAATATGCAATTCTTTTGAAATCATTTTTCTCCCCAAAACATAGATATGTGTAAGTCAAAAATAAATCTTGATGCATAATTTTCAAAATACATACCATCGTCCACTGCTAAATCGCGCGGATAGACCGGACAGTGTACAGACCATGTCGATAGGGTAGTGGGCCAGCCATTTTCTGATGGTCTGGACCCCATAACGAGCGCCCCAGTGGCCCATCCGGAACGAAACATATACGATCACCATAGAGGGTCATAAACATAAAATCATCAAGCACCGTGGCAGAAACAGATTTTCGAGCGTCTCGGCGGAAATAAATTTTATAGTTTTAAAATATCAAAATCATTTTTGAGCATCGAGACGGAAACATATTAATAGATCTCAAATCAGGAACACTCCAATCAAGCGTCGAGGCAAAAACACTTTCTTTATCCCTTATAATCAAAATCAAAATCTCTGAAAACTTTCTTTCATTCTTCTTTTCTTTTTCTTTTCAAAACTCTTTTATGCTAGAAATCAATACCAAGTTTTCAAAACATGGTTCAAAATATCATTTCACAATTCAGACTATCAACATCATAGAATCTCTCATACTCCAAAACACCTCAGATTCACATTACTCACTATACATATACCTATATAAACAACATACTTTTAACTTAATGTATCTATACACAGATATATTAATATCATATAAACATGTATCGATAATATGAATCATTAAGATCAATCAAAATCATAACACACTATACCATATAATATTAATCCAATTAAACAACAAACATATGACTTATATGCTCTATATGTAACAGAAAACTTACTCAAACGATCGGATACCATGTAGCAATAGTCACCGACACCCTAACCATTGCTCTGATACCACAACTGTAATACCCCGCCAGAGATAGGATGTTACCGGCAGGAGACAGGATTGACCCATCTCCATAAGCCTCTGAATCTACCGAAAATTCGACATGATGTATCCTAAAAATTGGATAACCTAGATGACAGTCCAACATCAAAGGCAATCCAAGAAAATATCAAACCAATAAAAGGACCCCAGGTCCACACAAAAACTCATCAAAACCCCAACCTAAGGGCTTTGTGCCCACATCATCTATCTACATAATGGCTATGTGCCCACAACATCATAAACAATCAAAACTTTAATTTATTAATACAAACCACATACTCAACACGATAAATAAAATGATAAATCGGCTATCCTAGTCTTTTAAAACTTTTTCCAGGACAGTTGCGAGGGTGACTGCCGCTTGGGTAATCCACGTCTCGAGAATGACTTCCAAAGCTGATGTGATTGACCAATCTAGAAGTCAACCTGCAAAACTGGCAAACTGATTTGGTGTGAATTTTAAAACTCAGTAAGTAACCATGCACAACCAAATCATATATGACAAACATATTATAACATTCACTATCCAATATAGATAAACTATTAAATCAATATGAGTTCAAAGTTAGTCGATTATGCAACATCCCAAAACATATAAAGCAAAACTTCAAATATCACATAGTACTTGCTTAACATCATTTCTGTTCTAATTGTATGAATCATGAAGTTACACGTTTACACTTTATCATGATTAAACCTCTTTGAAACATCATCAAATCGGTAAGTCAAAAGAACTTTCTTTATTTCGATAATTTTATCATAGTTTAACATTCGTGACTTATCGCACTCACACATATCAGTACATAAACCATAGCTTACTTATCTTTAGTTCATGCAAACCCAATTTTAAAATTTTTGCTTAGATACATGCCTAGTAACTCGATCTTTCAAAAAATTTAGTATCTTTCACAATATACGTACATGCGATAACGAACTTAACAAACATATTTCATAACATCTTATTCTCGCAGTAGTTTCCCTATCATTCACTTATTCCTCAAAAATACTCACGAACCATACATCTCACAAGTTATATCATACATACCAATGCACTAAAACATACATACAAGCATCGTGTAACAGGCACGACACATTCACAACAGTCAAACATTAAAGAACACATAACTAAAAAACACACATGCGCACATATCACCCAACATAAACTATCATACGATTTCTCATACACACGCACATACATAGCAAATACTGTTTTACATACATCAAGCATACGAATAAACACATTACTTCGAATTCAAATACCATAGCTTTTAACAATCCTCATATATTTCAATCCATTTCAGAATTCTTATCTGAAGATATTGATACAATGTCTTATCAAATATACATTTCTTTTCATATACGTATCCTATCAATCATGTACTTCTATTACCTAAGAAAGGCTTAGCTTATACCAACCCAACCTCTATATAGCTATATCGCATGCACTAGTCGATAAAAAACTAACTCCAATAACGCACATCTTCACGTGCTAAAACAAATTCAAAAATCATAAATTGTACTCTTTGCCGATCTTATACACTCAAATCATCCTTATCATCCAATGCATATTCAAATACGTATACATATGCTTATACATATACTTGTTCATTTACATATACACATACATGAAGGGGTTTTATGGCGGAAATCCGGTAACGCAGCGGAATAGTGGAAAATAAAAATTTTCTTATTTCAAAACTTTTTCTCGGATCAATTAAATAATTTATTTATTTAATTCTCCAATTATTAAATTATGAAATATTACACAAGAAATCAAATTTTTGTGTAATTACCAAATTATCCCAAAACTTTGCATTTTGTTCATTTTAGTCCTAAATTGTTCAAAATAATTTTGGACGATTCTAAATCATTGCTAAGATGATTTTAACATGTCACACACATCAAAAATCAAATTACAAAATGAAACCCCAAATTTCTTGCCCAAGGCCGAGAGCCTCATTTGGTGGGCATAATGTGCATTTTGCACTTTCAATGTTCAAAACATATCAAGATGATATCCAATCAACATAAGATTTTATATGCATCATATACACATCCAATTACACATCATAAATGAAAATCCCCAAATTTGGAGAAGATTTTAAAACCTAATTTTTCAATTTCAACAAATTGGATAAATTAGACCAAATCAATTAAATCCAACACTTCAATCAAGTTTCTTCCACACCAATCAAGCCTCACCACAATGGAATAACTATAAAAAAAATCTAGGTCATTTAAGAGTGGGTCAATAACTCTAGAATGGCAACTAGTTTCTAAAACTATCAAAAGAATGCTTGTTAACATATTAGAAGCATTCTATGACCTTTATACATGCATAACCCTGTCCTCAAACTTCCATCCTCCAAAAACACAAATAATAAAGAATAGAAAAACATAAGAACATCACAAGATTAAGCCAACAACAAAAGGAACATTTTTCTCTCTAATGGCAAGTTGGAGATACTTACTAAAAACCAAGCTTTTCTTTGTTTTTCTTTTTCTTTCTCTCAAGCTTCATTGTCTTCCTTTACTGCAGTTTTTGGATAGTGTTTTAACTTAATGAAACCCTAAATGAAACAAAACAATTTATATACCAACCCTAATAGCCCTTGGCTGAAAAGGTAGGTAGTAAAATATCATGATATTTGTTTTTTGTTTCATTTAATTAAGCTTATCAACTTGTTACTTTAATCATCAAATCATTTAATGAAAAAAATTAAAGTCAACAAAAACAACTAAGTCATTAAAGAAATAAATAGTCACAAATTAAAATATTTATATCTTTAATTAATTTAATGATTTAACAATTAAATAATTAAATAATTATTTAAATACAAATATATAAATATATGTATTATATTTACAATAAATATCAAATACATACATTTTATGATATTAGTCAAATATCTCAATTTGATAATTAATTAATGTGTATTTGAATTTATCTAACATTAAATGCAAATACACAAAAATTAGGAAATGACTATCGGGTCTCTACACATGTATTTTTGGTTTAACCTTTAAACTAATTTATAAATAATCAATATTATTTATAGATGTTGCCCTAGTGCTCTACGAGTATATTTCATTAGTGAGACTCTCAAGATTCAGGCATATCCATCACGAAATCCAATTTCGTATTCATAATTTATCCACCCGTAAATTATGACGACCATGGATAAACTCGCTGAATCATACAGGTCGTGGTCATGGTAAATGTATAATTCCTCCGTCACATGTATCCGGATATATCCCAGAGATATAGATGTAAACGTCATATCTCTATAGGGACAATCCCGTCGACGTCTCTATTAGGAATCTCCAAAAGAGAACACTTAGAAGTGACTTCTAAAGTGTACCACGGGCCCATGGTTTTTTATCTGATTGCTAATCATATATGGACTACCTATGCTCTGTACACATAATTGACGGATCCTATCTCGATACACAGAGGACACCCTGAGGATCTATCCACACCCAACGAACAGGTGGAGGTCTGATCTAAATATATCGGTGACGTGACTGCCATCTAAGTGTGGAAGGTGTCTCATGCGCCCACAGTGGTATCTCAAGTCGAAGAATCACAAATGCTACTCAACCCAAGAAGATTCTTATTGACGTTGGTGTACCATCCATTAAGAATCTTCGGTGAGTCGTTAAGTATTTATCCGCTATAAACACCTACACGTCATAATGCAACTCAATGTCAGTTGCGACGCTGTTGCAACATCATCATGACTAATCATTGTAAGGTCATTACGTCTTTACCATATTAAAAGATATATTATATTACAGAAACTGCTTATATTATTCATAATAATAACATTTTACAGTAGTATTCTCAAGAAATACAACCGGGAATTGGCGCTCCGAGCACCAATCCCAATAAAATCTCCCACTTGCTCTAGTGCCAATATCGATTGTATCTAATACCCATCGACTCCACGTGTATTATCACAGAATAACAGAATCACATTCTCGATACTTGGGAAAACTCCCAATTCTGTGATAAAGTTCTTTATCCACACAGCCTCCTTTGAAGCTTCAGAAGCCGTAATGTATTCCGCCTTAGTGGTGGAATCTGCTGTCGACCTCTGTTTGGAACTCTTCCAACAAACTGCAACTCCGTTAAGGGTAAATATGAATCCAGATGTAGACTTTCTATCATCGGGATCCGATTGGAAATCGGAATCCGTATACCCATTAACTTACAGTTCGTTTCCTCCATAAATTATTAACTTATCCTTAGTACCTTTAAGATACTTTAGGATATATTTAATGGCCATCCAATGGTCATTACCTGGATTGGACTGGTATCGACTGGTTACGCTAACAGCGAAACTGATATCAGGCCTGATACATAACATGGCATACATTATGCTACCCAAACACGAATCATAAGGTTGGTTAGACATTCTAACCTTCTCATCTTCTGTTTGTGGACTCATCTTTCGAAAGATGAATCCCATGTCTGAACGGTATGTTTGATGTCTTACAGTTACCAAAATTATACCGTTCCAAGATCTTATCTATTTACGTTGATTAGGATAACCCCAATCAGCCTCATTTGTCTATCTCTATAGAGTTTTATCCCTAAAATATAGAAAGCTTCTCCCAGGTCCTTCATTGAGAAATTCTTACAGAGGTATGCTTTGACGCTTTGTAACATTCCTATATCATTCCCAATGATTAGGATTTCATCAACATATAGGACTAAAAATACGACCATGCTCCCACTGGCCTTCTGATACACACAGGATTCTTCCGAATTCTTGAGAAAACCAGACGATCTAATAATCTCGTCGAATCGAAGATTCCAACTTCGTGAAGCTTGTTTAAGTCCATAAATGGACTTCTTAAGCTTACACACCATACCCGAGTTTTCGCTGGATGCAAAACCTTCCGGCTACTCCATATAGATTTCTTCATCAAGAAATCCATTTTAAAAAGTTGTTTTGACATCCATTTTCCAAATCTCGTAGTCATGATATGCAGCTACAGAAAACAAAATCCTAATAAACTTAAGCATTACTACTGGTGAAAAAGTTTCATCGTAGTCGACACCAGATCGCTGCGTGTAACCTTTTGCTGCCAGTCGGGCCTTGTAAGTTTCAACCTTACCGTCAGGCCCTCGCTTCCTCTTGTAAACCCATTTACAACCGATAGGAACAATTCCTTCGGGAAACGGAACCAAGTCCCAAACTTGATTCTCATGCATTGAGTCTATTTCGGATTTCATGGCGCTTTGCCATTTCACGGAGTCAATGTCCAACATCGATTCTCTATAGGTAAAAGGATCAGTCTCTGAAACTAAGAGAACGTCTAGACTCTTTTCTTGTATCAAATACAAGCATTCATGAGGTCTAGATACTCTTTCTGACCTACGGAGTGTGTGTGTTGAAGGTCCTTCATCTACTTGAACTTTAGGTTCCTCTGTTGGTTCGCTGTTTTCAGGTTGGACTTCATCAAGTTCAACCTGTCTATGATTACCACCTTACGACAAAAATTCTACTTCTAGAAATCTTACGAAGCGAGCTACGAACACATT
Source organism: Zanthoxylum bungeanum (assembly GCA_019454045.1). Lineage (NCBI taxonomy): Eukaryota > Viridiplantae > Streptophyta > Magnoliopsida > Sapindales > Rutaceae > Zanthoxylum > Zanthoxylum bungeanum. The sequence goes on along the minus strand of SKCR01021023.1, from coordinate 49,965 downwards.
TTGATGCTCGGTATCATAGAACGGATATCCCCTCGTATTCGAAGGATATCCAACAAACCTAAACTTTTGCCCTCGAGGCGAAAGCTTATCTTGCTGAGTCACCCGGACATAGGCAGGACAACCCCAAACCTTAATGTAACTAAGATTTGGTCTCCTACAGAACCATATCTGATACAAAGTCGCAAGAACAGCTTTTGAAGGAATCTTATTCAAAAGATGTATAGTTGTTAAAAGTGTAGGGAAGCGGCCGCGAGTGCGCAGCGGAAAATAAAATTGATATGCCGCTTTCCCTTTCCAAGACCCATTTGTTTTGATTATTCTACAAGCCTATGCATGTTACTATATATTCTAAGCATAAAACTCATAAAACATGCAAAGAACATAAACTTAACATGCTAACTATCATAAGAACTCTAATTAAAATAAAGAAAGAAAAGGACTTACTTGAATCGAAGACTCCTCCAGTCCTCCCTCCAATCTACAAGCTTTTCTCGAACTCAGCAAGCTCTTCCACGTTCCAAAGAGCCACCCAAGTGTATGGCCTCCAAAGATGCACACACCAAAGCCAAAACTCAACGGCAAGACTACGCCTTGAGTGCACGGGTATTTTGCCCTTGGTGCTAGCCTAGGCAAATACCTCAAAACTCTTAACTCTAGGTTCCTCTAGTCAATTAGACTTAAGGATCCTCAAAATCAGTGGCTTACTCTTAAACTTTAGAGTTGCTCACTTATATAAACCCAAGATATGAAAGGTTTTGGTGTAGCCTATTTGTAAAGAATTCTTTGGGTTTATATAGTGCTCCAAAGACAGCAAAATTAATTAAGAATCCGATGTGGGATAAAAGCTAATTTAATCTTAGTCATTGGATCTTAATTTAGTGGTTTAATGAGATTATCAAACCCTAATAAGAGTTTGGGCCGAATTGGAATTCAAATAAAAAAAAAAAAATTTCTATTCATATTACTATTCACGTAAATAGTAATTTTTTTATTCCAATTCCCAAAGTGCCCCTCTCGTCATTCACCAATCCTTAAGCCACTATAGAACCTCATAAATGATCTATTCAATAATTAAACAAATTGAACCATTTATGAACAATTCCTACAACAATCATATATGTTGTTATATCTGTACTGTGCACTGTTAACCATTGATTTCGACTTTGTTGTGTGTGACCTTTTGGGTTCCCCTCAAGTTGGACATGAAATGAATCGTGATAATTTAATCGAACATAAATTATCCTCCGATCAGATGGTCGTTCGATTTCAATGACCAAGGTTGACATCTAGCAACATGCCAAGTCCCCCAATGAGAAGGAAAGATATATATACCCATTTTGTATGCGATTTACTTATGATACGGTCCCTCACCTCACTTTATCCCACCTATTGACCTAGGGTATGGAAAATGTCTACCCATATGGTCAAAGGTATGATGTTGATAGTGTCATGAATCGTGCTAACCCAAGAATCTCACATGATTCTTCCGCTTTGGCCACAGTCTCAAGCACTGATCACACATATCAACCCACGAAATGGAATACTACTCTTATAAGAAAATATTATACGAGAGAGTGGCGATTCTCTGTTGTATCTTTACAAACTTCATGTGTTTCAACAAATGACCCAATCATACCCGTATGACCGGATATTTTGAACCGGGGAAGGAGAATGTCAAAGTTATTTGATCCACACATAAGATTGTAAAGACCTCAAGTTAGAGGACTAGTCATATAATAGATACAAGAAAGTTCTCACAGACACATGGGATAAACACTCCATATGAAAACTTTCGGCGGTCAGTTCGATGGATACGATCAACTCATGCATCCATTGTAGGGGTTTTAAGGGGGAATATCGGTAACACGGCGGAATAGTGAAAAATCAAAATTTTCCGATTTCAAAATTTTTTCTTGGATCAATTAAATAAACTTATTTATTTAATTATCCAATTATCAAATTCTGAAAAATTACACAAGAGATCAAAATTCTTGGTAATTACAGAATTGCCCCAAAACTTTGTAAATTGATTATTTTAACCCAGAAATTATCAAATATAATTTTGGATGATTCTAAATTATTTCTAAAATATTTTTCAACACATCTACTGCATCAAAATCAGATTTCACAGAAATCCCCAATTTTTAGTCTAATGTCGTGAGCCACCCAAAATTTAAATTAATTGTAATTTGGTCCATTTAGTTCAAAACATGCCATTATCAAATCCAATCATCCTAAAATTTTACATGTATCATATTCATACCATAATACATCACATATATGAAAAGCCCCAAATTTGGAGTGGGTTATGAACCCTAATTTTTCAATTTCATCAAATTGTCCAATTTCACCAAATTTACAAAATCCAACACTTTAATCCATTCAATACTTCACCAATCTAGCCTCACCACTTTGAAACAACTCTAGAACAATTCTAGGTCACCAAGGAGTGGCTTACCAACTCTAGATTGACAACTTGATTTTCCAAAAATCAAAAGTAAAGCTTTGAAACCATTTCAAGCTTACTTACATGCATCAATCTTTCATCAAAGTTCACAACCAAAATAAACACAAACTATAAGAAGAGAGATAACACCAGCGCAACACAAATGATGCTAAGCATGTTATAAATATTTTTCATGTTGAAAACTGTAAAGAAAAACTTACAAAACTCAAAAATTTCCAAGTTTTTTCCTTTAGCCTTCAAGCTTTTCTCTCAACTTCTTTTATGTTTATTTGGTATCTAATGAACTTGTCTAACCCTAAAAGATGAAACAAAACAATAAATATTTGCCCAAAATTGGCCTTGGCCGAAATTGTGATGTATATATGTAACATCCCGCCTAGGCCAGGATGCTACCGGCAGGAGACAGGCTAAACCCATCTCCATAAGCCTCTGGATCTAACGAAATTTCGGCATGATGTATTCGTAACATCATGCAACCTGGCCTGTAGCCAGCATCCATACAACAACAAGAACACAAAATCTCGGCCTCAGGCCGGTAACTCAACATCAATGCATTACTCAACAAGGCCTCAGGCCTGAACTCAAAGAACAAATGCAAATACCTGGCCTCCAGCCAGAACTCAAAATAAATTATACTATTACATGGTTTATACACATTAAATACAAACACAGATACAACGACAAGGGCCGTGAGGACCCATAACTTGACCCAGGACTCTGGACTCTATGTTGACTGCAAATTGGGGCGATCCATTGTCTTCAAAGTCTTCACCGATCATCTGCTGGTTCTATATGACAGCTACTGACCTGCAAAACTGCAAATTGTTGAGATGTGAGTCATAATGACTCAGTAAGTAATCATGCTCTAACTACAACATAAACACACAATAGCTTATATTTTCGTTTCATTAAGTTCCTGAACTTATCTTTTGCTGTAATCATGCTATTATATATTAAATCTGAGCTAATTATCTCATTCTTATCCATTTATCAACACATACTACTAATAAGACCATGTCATACTTCCATTACGTTACTCTGACGTCTCAAATACTTACTTAGTCATCCTTGATAATCTAGATCGGGTATTTAATGTAATCATCTTTCATTTATTACATTGAAATATCATCAAATCGGATTAATAAGATATCATTTCTATTTAACATCAAACAGGCTAAAAGCCAACCATACCAACCTGTATGTGAAACCATGTAACCATACGCTATTATCTTACCGATTGTTCCTTTTTATGTGAACATATAATGCACACAATATCAATCATATACATATAAATGCAACCAGGTTATCATGTTTCAATGTCAACTGTATATACCTCATAACAGTTCTAAAATGTATGACTTATATACCTGTCATGGGAATTACGCTCTACTCAATATGCCATGCTTAATGAACAATTACCTTAAATCCGCTTCTGAGGATCTTACATATGAGTGTGCTAATATTATTATGCATAGTATCAACTACATGTATGTCGGATGAAAACACTAGAATACATGATCATATGCATGTCAGGTAAACTGTATAAGACTTTAACGTGCTGGTTTCTAGAAAATACTTTCCGAAAACTCTTTTCTTGAAAATTCTTTATAAAACTCTTTTTTGAAACTTATTTAAAATCTTCTTTTAATAAACTTGTTTTTTGAAAACAAGCTCTAATACTTGGATCTCTGGAAATTGTTTTCTAAAATCGAAATCTGAACTCTGAGAACTGAAAACCGAAAACTGAAAACTTTCTCTGAACTCTGTATCTCTGAAAACTGTTTCTGAAGACTGAAAACTACACTTGAAAACTGGGATCTGTATCTAAAAACTGAAAACTGAGATGTGAAAAACTATTTCTAAACTCAATTTCTGAAAACCGTGTACTATAATCTGGTTTTTGAAATCCAGGGACTGAAAATCTGAAAACTGTGTACTGAAAATCTGAAAACTGAAATCCTTTTTCTGAAAACCAAATCTCCGCCCGTAGGCGCATCTCCGCCTGAAGGCGCATCTCCGCCCGTAGGCGCATCTCCGCCCAGGAATGTACCATCTGAGCGCTGAGGATCTAGGAGCGTCCCCCTAGTCCTCCACCTGTGCACATGTATATAAATCCGTCAATTCCAACAATGTACAACTGGGATGGGTCAAATCCCAAATCCCGAATCCATATGATATCCGTCAATTCCGAACTGTATCTCAAGTTACATACTGGGGTGATTTTTTACCTCATGCCCCGAAAAATATAAAACCATAATCTGTAAATCAAACTGTGAAAACATTTTCTCTGATACGATTCTTTTCAAAAGCATTTGAAATCTTTCTTTGGAACATTTGAAATCTTTGAATATTCTTTTCTTTTGCTTGATTTCTAAAATCTTAACTCACACACACATGTACATGCATATATGCATTTCTCATGCTTCTCTTTACTCTAGCCATGATTCCATCTATAATGATCTTACAAACTATATGCTCAAATATCAACAGAATGCTTGCTCAAACTAAAACATATTAAATTTATCTTACATTCATACCTGTCTATACATATCCATGATTGCGCATATCCTTTATCATTCTTCTGCTTCCTCATGTCATAAACTTACGTATGTCCTCATGCAATACATATACTACTCATCCATACTCTCTATCGTCTTATATACATATTTCAATACTTATGTTACTAAACGCATGTATATATATATGCTCATTCTTGTATGAAATTCAACACTTGCATTCATACTATTCTTATACACACATACATATCTACTATGTTAGTTGTACACTCACATGCTCATTATAATTATGCACTTAGCATAAGCTTTCTAACTCTTTCTAACATTCTTGATTTTACACATAACTTATTTTATCACAAATATGTCTATGTTTATCTCATTTATAACTTTAATCACATTCCCTAGGGTGTAGTTTTCTACAACCCCCAAACCCAAGTCTCAGAATATTATGTTTATAAACATTAGCTCACATTTTATGTGTATGCATAAACTTGTCATTCTTATACTTTTCTAACTCAAGTTTGCTGATCTTTTACTACTTACACACATATACATATGTGTGTGTGTATATATATATCCGGTTTCATGTTCACACATATACCTAAAAAGTTTCTTTATATATATACATGTTTCATGCATATAACTATATACAACTTTGTTATATTACTATATTACGAACAATGTTAAATTTCTAAGTATTCGTAGCATGAGTTACTTACCTGGCTTCGCGGACACTCATAATCTTGGTCCGATCTGTCAAAACAATAACAACACAAGGTCAGAATCGCTATTTGCGGAACTTTCTACTCATCTATAATAAACTACAGACTTTCTCGGAATACACGAATCCTCACCGACTCTAAGGTTTAAGCTTCATTACTCTAAAATTCCTTTCTATACTATTCTGAACTAACTAGATAGCTCATATTCTCATATTTCGCGTTTGCGGCAAATCTTACGGAAAAATTTCCGCAAACGCTACAGAAGGGTCTCGAACCCTCCGAACCTATCCAGAATTACATAATTACCCTCGCAATACCATATCTATATCATCCTCATGATTACGGTCATCCACGCTCAGTCACGCGAGAAACTCTGATTTAACGGGAACTCACTAATTCTACCGGATCAATCAAACCTAATCCGTTTCTCCCCGGATTCTACCACATTTATCGTTCTAGCATATTAAAACATATACAATTCATTCCATGCTAATTCGCTACACTAAGAAACTATTAGAAGCATCCGAATATAAAACTGTAAACTTTAAAATGACGAAATCTAAACGGAGAGTCGTACCGAAATTCCGAGGCCATATTGGGACTCTCATCGGCCATACGAACGCCGTGGTGTGATCAGAATTTCGATCGGAGTTACTGTTCATCATGGGTTTACTGTTCACCGACGTTTCTCTCCTCGTTTTGCGTGATTCCGGCCGATTTTCGGTGAAATCGACTCTGCATACTCATAGTACTCTCCGAGAGCTTTGATTTGGTAGATGGCTCGGGCCGTGAAACGAACCGATGAGCCGGGATCGGAACTTCAAGTCGCGACTTTTTTCTTCTTCCTGCACCGCCGTCTGACGTCGACAGCACGATTGCCGGCCACCATGGGACGCGTCGTGGCCGGACGATCACGATGGAGCCGGCGCGCGCCACCGTCGGCCGCCGGAGGGCCGTCCATGAAGCCGTTCACCTTTCTCTCTCCCCACGCCCAAAACGCACTGCATCTCTCCTCTTTTTTTTTTTTTTTTTTTTCTGTATTTGCTTAAAGAAAAGATAAATAATAATAATAATAATATATAAATATCTTGTTCCTAAAATGCCCACACCTATAAGGATAATTTCGGAAATCTTCACTTTTGAAGCCCTTCTGGTGCGATTCTCGAAAAGTGTTCAACACGAAAGTTGTTCGTCTTGGAAAAACGAGTCCGATGGTTCACAAAACAGCTCGATCGGAGTTCTTTTCAAAATTCTATGGCCAAAACTGTAAACTTTACGCGTTTTACGAAAATCACGTAACCGGCTTTTGATCCCATACGTTTTTCCGACGCGACGAAAATTCATAATCTATTATTCCAACTAATATAACATCGCTTGAACTCTTATTTTTCAATAATCTCATGATCCGAGACTAAAACATCGTTCCGGAAAACTTCTAAAGCAATCCTGAAAATCTGGGATGTTACATTCACCCCTTCTTATAAAAATTTCGTCCTCGAAATTTCTCCGCCCTTACAACTACTGATTCCAACCCGGTCTCATGTGCGGGAACTATCTTACTCTAAACTCCACTGATATAACTTCTCTGTCTCAACTGTTAACTAATCTCTATCTATAAGCTAAGATCCTTAACAACTCATCCACGGCTTTAAAACTAACTATACTGGTCTAATCTCATCTCTGGCTATACTGATCTGGCTCTTATCTTAAACCGTACTGTTCTGGTTCTTATCTAAAATCGTCTGGCCTCACTCGGGCCCTAAACTGATTCTATCTTATCCTTGTCGATTCTCTGATCCAAAGGCCGCAAAAGTACAAACATAATCCAATATCTTCCTACACGAAAATAGCTAATCTATTCACAACAAATGAGTCACCCATGGACTCATATTCAAGCAAACAAGGCACTGAACAATACAATCATATCATATCAAATAATCATATAAAATACATGCAGAGACCTACGTGGTCTTTACCAAACTGAAGACAATCTCCGACAGCTGGATCCCCACAATTGCAGTCACTGACTTCTAGACCATGCTACTGACTCCAACTCTTAAACCATGCTCTGATACCAACTTTGTAACATCCCGCCTAGGCCAGGATGCTACCGGCAGGAGACAGGCTAAACCCATCTCCATAAGCCTCTGGATCTAACGAAATTTCGGCATGATGTATTCGTAACATCATGCAACCTGGCCTGTAGCCAGCATCCATACAACAACAAGAACACAACAATCTCGGCCTCAGGCCGGTAACTCAACATCAATGCATTACTCAACAAGGCCTCAGGCCTGAACTCAAAGAACAAATGTAAATACCTGGCCTCCGGCCAGAACTCAAAATAAATTATAATATTACATGGTTTATACACATTAAATACAAACACAGATACAACGACAAGGGCCGTGAGGACCCATAACTTGACCCAGGACTCGGGACTCTATGTTGACTGCAAATTAGGGCGATCCATTGTCTTCAAAGTCTTCACCGATCATCTGCTGGTTCTATATGACAGCTACTGACCTGTAAAACTGCAAATTGTTGAGATGTGAGTCATAATGACTCAGTAAGTAATCATGCTCTAACTACAACATAAACACACAATAGCTTATATTTTCGTTTCATTAAGTTCCTGAACTTATCTTTTGCTGTAATCATGCTATTATATATTAAATCTGAGCTAATTATCTCATTCTTATCCATTTATCAACATACTACTAATAAGACCATGTCATACTTCCATTACGTTACTCTGACGTCTCAAATACTTACTTAGTCATCCTTGATAATCTAGATCGGGTATTTAATGTAATCATCTTTCATTTATTACATTGAAATATCATCAAATCGGATTAATAAGATATCATTTCTATTTAACATCAAACTGGCTAAAAGCCAACCATACCAACCTGTATGTGAAACCATGTAACCATACATTATTATCTTACCGATTGTTCCTTTTTATGTGAACATATAATGCACACAATATCAATCATATACATATAAATGCAACCAGGTTATCATGTTTCAATGTCAACTGTATGTACCTCATAACATTTCTAAAATGTATGACTTATATACCTGTCATGGGAATTACGCTCTACTCAATATGCCATGCTTAATGAACAATTACCTTAAATCCGCTTCTGAGGATCTTACATATGATGTGCTAATATTATTATGCATAGTATCAACTACATGCATCTCGGATGAAAATGTTGGGGTTGGTGCTCAGAGCGCCAATTCCCGGTTGTATTTCTTTTGAATACTTCTGTAAAACATTATTATTATGATAATATATGCAGTTTCTATAATATAATCTATCTTTTTATATGGTAAAGACGTAATGACCTTAGAATGATTAGTCATGGTACTGTTGCAAAAGCGTCGCAACTGACATTGAGTAGTATCATGATGTTGTCATTCTCAGACTGTTTCTGGTCAAGGTTTACACTACTTGGTCAGTGTAGTAACCCCGTTGAGACCAGTACATGTCGTATACTGGAATATATGATTCCAATGGTTTCTCAATGAACCATTAGTCTTGGAAACTAGTATAGACGTGTAGGTGTTTATATCGGATAAACATTGAACGACTCACAGAAGATTCTTAATGGATGGTACACCAACGTCAATAAGAATCTTCTCGGGTTGAGTAGCACTTGTGATTCTTAGACTTGAGATGCCATTGTGGGCACATGAGACATCTTCTACACTTAGATGGCAGTCACGTCACCGATCTATCTAGATCAGACCTCCGCCTGTTCGTTGGGTGTAGATAGATCCTCAGGGTGTCCTATGTGTATCAAGATAGGATCTGTCAGTTCTGTGTACCAGAGCATAGGTAGTCCATATGATTAGCAATCAGATAAAACCATGGGCCCGTGGTAAAGTTTAGAAGCTAGTTCTAAACATTCTTTTAGAGATTGCTAATAGAATAGTCGACTGGATAATCCCCATAGAGATTTGACGTTTACATCTATATCTCTGGGATTTATCCGGATACCTTTGACGGAGGAATTATACATTTGCCATGATCTCGACCTGTATGATTCAGCTAGATTATCCGTGATCGTCATAATCTACGGGTGGATAGATTATGAACACGAAATTTGATTTCGTGACGGATATACCTGAATCTAGAGAGTCTCAATAATGAAACATACTCGTAGAGCACTAGAGCAACATTAATAAATAATATTGATTATTTATAATGTCGTTTAAAGGTTAAAAGCAAGATACGTGCTAAAGAGACTAGATAGTCATTTGCCTAATTATTGTGTATTTACATTTAATACTTGATTAATTTAAATACACATCAATTAATAGTCAAAATGAGTTATTTGACTTATATCCTAAATGAATATATGTTTTTAATATTTAATGTAAATATTATACATATATTTAATATATTTGTATTTGATTAATTAATTGATTATTTAATTGTTAAATGATTAAATTAATTAAAATATAAATATCTTACATTAGGATATTTGATGTAAATGATATTAGTTACCTTTGTTGACTTAATTAAATATCTAATAAAGTGTTATTTGGATATTTATGCAAGTTGACTAAATTAAAGTGAAATGAAAATGAAATTAATAAACTTGTATTTGGCTTTAGCATTTTCGGCCAAGGCAAATCTTGTACAAGTATATATTGTTTTTAATTTCATTTTATTCTTAACCTAATACACTTTACAAAGAAAAACTCCATTGAAGAAACAAAAAGAAAGTTTGTGAAAAGAAAGGAAAAATCAAGAAAGCTTGGATTTTAGTAAGTTTCTTCAACTTACTATTAGTAAGGAAAATGTTCCTTAGGATCTACGCTTTACATATGATGTTCTTAGGTTATTTCTTTCTTTATTCTTTGTGTTTTTGTTGATGGAAGTTTTGATGGAAGTGTTGAGCATGTGTGATGAAAGAATTGTGACTATTGTAGTTGTAAGCTTTCTTTTAAGGTTTTGGAAACCATGCTGCTAATCTAGAGTTATTGACCCACTCTTAAATGACCTAGATTTGATCTTGAGTTGTTTCATTGTGTTGAGTCTTGGATTGGATGGAAGAATGATGATTAAAGTAATTGATTTAAACTATTTGGTCTAATTTGTCCAATTTGAGGAAATTGAAAAATTAGGGTTCATGAAGAATTCCAAATTTGGGGCTTTTCATATATGTTGTGTATTTGGATGTTTATATGATTCATATAAAGTTTCATGTTGATTGGATTACATCTTGATGTGTTTTGAAGCATGAAATGACAAAGTGCACAAATGGCACCCCTTTGGAGGCTCTCGGCCAAGAATAAGAAATTTGGGGATTTGGTTGCTTTTGGTGTTTTGATGTTTCGAACATGCTAAGTTCATCTTAAAAATGATTTAGAATCATTCAAAATTGATTTGATCAATTTCGGATTAAAATGGACTAAATACCAAGTGTAAGGGCAATTTGGTAAATTCACTTAAATATGATTTATTGAATTTATTTTCATAATTTGATTATTGGAATATTAAATAAATATTTTTATTTAATAATCCGAGAAAAAGTTTTGAAATCGGAAAATACGATTTTCCACCGCTTCCGCTGCGTAACCGGATTTAGCCCCTAAAAAACCCCTACAAAATGGTATCAGAGCGAGTCTGATTCTAGGCCCCCTAAAATGATTAGCTTTACTTAAATCAATGTTTAATCATGTTTTCTTGACTTTATACATGCTTATTATAATCTAATTTGGTTAGATTTAGGGTGTATGACACTTAGCGGAAAATTCCTAATTAATAAGGTTTTAATGTAATTATGTATTTGATGCATGTTATGTGGTCCGTCTTGTCAATACGGTTTATGAATACTTCTCTGTGACTACATCTGAGACCGTGCCTCTGCTGTGAGGGTGTAGCCGATAGAGATTTATTTATACCGGATGTATATCAGATACTAGGTAAATTCAAGTAAAAGCGGAATTCTGAACGTGCCTTAGCTGTCAGGATTACGTAAGTAACTTGAGTTTATCATTGATGAGTTTAACCTTGGTACGTCTCCTTGTGGGCCTGCCTTCGCAGTGACAACGAGAAACGACCAGGACCGGAAACCCAGGAATCATTAGAGAATGATTGACAAATGAGTTGTCTACCTGATGAATATACGTAGGCGAGACCGTGCCTCTGCTGTGAGCCGAAATATATTCACGGGATCCACCTTTCACTATTAGTATTTAATTTAATTATTAAATCTTTGTATTCTGTTAGGGGATTACAATATTGCATTATTTAGTGGGAGGGCATTTTTAAATTAAAAATCCATGATCTAGTTTATGCTTTTGATATTATATGAAACTGCTTATTTTCTGCTAACCGTTTTTCGTGATCTATATGATAGATTGGCGATGGCGGCACAATCCACAAATCATTTTGCGCGTATGCTTGATGCGAACAAACTGAAAGGCGCTGAGAACTTCGCTGACTGGGAATTGGATTTGAGGATTGTCCTCGATTCCGAAAAGCTGGGATATGTTCTTGAGGGTCCGTTGCCCCTTGCTGTGGGTGCGGATGCTTCAGATGAGGAACGCCAAGTTTTTGAAACTTGGAAGGATGATGATTTAAGGGTTAAATCGTACATCCTTAGTTCACTGTCTCCGAAACTCAAGCAACAGTACTATGGTATGCTAGATTCTTATAATATGATGACGCGATTGAGACAATCGTTTGAGAACCAAGAACAAGTGATTGTTCACAAAGTCGCCATGGAACTGTTCCATGTGCGTCTGGATGAGGGGCAAAATGTTAGCCCACATGTTCTTCAGATGATCGATTTGATCGATCAATTGAGGCAACATAATCTCATCTTGAATGACGTTCTGTCATTCTTGGTTCACTTCCAGCTTCATTTCGCCAGTTCGTGATGTACTTCAACATGAACGGGACTGTCTGTACCTACCAGGAGCTACATAGGATGTTGCTCACGACAGAAGAGGATCTTAAGAAGGGAGTACCGACTCGCCCACCTAGATTACTTCTCTCTCTGCTTCTTCCCAAGGATGGTCCAAGGGAAAGAACAAGAGAGGGAAGAAGAAGAAGGCTTTCGGTCCTCAACAGCAGGCGAAGATTGCTAAGCCCAAGAGGGCTTCTGAAGACAAATGCCACCACTGCGGCAAAGTCGGGCATTGGAAAAGGAACTGTCCTGATTACATCGCCCAGCTGAGGAGAGACAGAGCATCTACATCATGTACTTTTATTTTTCCAGTTATTGATTTATCTTTGGCTTGTGAAGCCGTTACATCCAACTGGATTTTAGATTCTGCTTGTCCTATTCACATTTGCAATTCGTTGCAGGTGCTGAAGGAAAGTAGGAGGCTAAAGCCCGGGGAGATGTAGTTGCGGTTCGGGAGTGGAGACTCTTTGGATGCAGTTGCAGTGGGAGTATGCGAGATCTCATTGCCGAATGGGACACTTTTGTTAAATGAATGCCATTTTGTACCTGGATGTGTAGCTAATATTATATCACTTTTTGTATTGGATACATAAGGCTTTTGTATTAATATTAAGAACAGTTCTTTATATTTATATGATTGTAATAATATTCAGATCCTTTGTTGTCCAAACCAGCATGGTCATTATACATTGCAAACTTCAAAAGATATATTAAATACTGGAGTTAATAAACGTAGTTTACCTGTAATTAATAATACTGAACTTTGGCATATGAGACTTGGTCACATTGGCGTTAAACGCCTTGCCCAATTGGTTAGGAATGGTTTGATACCAGATCTTACCATTGAATCCTATCCAACTTGTGAATCCTGTATTCATGGTAAAATGACCAAAGCCCCATTTTCTGGTGTTGGACACCGTGCCACCAACTTACTGGAACTCGTGCATTCTGATGTATGTGGTCCACTAAGTCAAACTGCTCACAGTGGTTATTCGTACTTCGTTACCTTTACCGATGATATGTCACGGTACTGTTATGTCTATTTGATGAGACATAAATCGGAAACCTTTGAAAAGTTGAAAGAGTTCCGAAATGAAGTAGAAAAACAAACTGGTAAATATATTAAATGCCTTCGATCAGATCGAGACGGCGAATATATGGGTGGTGAGTTCATGGATTATATGAAGGAGAATGAGATTCTCGCTCAATATACTCCTCCAAGTACTCCACAACACAATGGAGTGTCTGAGAGGAGAAATCAGACTTTATTGGATATGGTCCGATCAATGTTGAGTTTCACAGATTTGCCCTATTATTTATGGGGCTACTCTCTCTTAACAGCCGCACATCTTTTGAACAAGATTCCTTCAAAAGCTGTTCCTACGACTCCGTATCAGATATGGTTCTGTAGGAGACCAAATCTTAATTATATTAAGGTTTGGGGTTGTCCTGCCTATGTCAGGTGACTCAGCAAAATAAGCTTTTGCCTCGAGGGCAAAAGTTTAGGTTTGTCGGATATCCTTCGAATACGAGGGGATATCTGTTCTATGATACCGAGCATTGAAATGTGTTCGTAGCTCGCTTCGCAAAATTTCTAGAAGTAGAATTTTTGTTAGAAGGTGGTAATCATAGACATGTTGAGCTTGATGAAGTCCAACCTGAAAACAACGAACCAACGGAGGAACCTGAAGTTCAAGTAGATGAAGGACCTTCAACACACACACTCTGTAGGTCGGAAATGGTATCTAGACCTCCTGAACGCTTGTATTTGATACAAGAAAAGAGACTGGATGTTTTCTTAGTTGAAGAGACAGATCCTTTCACCTATAGAGAATCGATGTTGGACATCGACTCCGCGAAATGGCAAAGTGCCATGAAATCCGAGATAGACTCAATGCATGAAAATCAAGTTTGGGACTTGATTCCGCTTCCCGAAGGAATTGTTCCTATCGGTTGTAAATGGGTTTACAAGAGGAAGCGCGGGCCTGACAGTAAGGTTGAAACTTACAAGGCCCGACTGGTAGCAAAAGGTTACACGCAGCGACCTGGCGTCGACTACGATGAAACTTTTTCGCCGGTGGCAATGCTTAAGTCTATCCGGATTTTGCTTTATATAGTTGCGTATCATGACTACGAGATTTGGCAAATGGATGTCAAAACGGCTTTTCTAAATGGATTTCTTGATGAAGAAATCTATATGTTCATTAAATATATATATATATATATATATATATAATATATATATATATATATAGGTAGGCTTATAGTTAGATGTAGATCTTATACGTATAGTGGCGATTATATAGTTTACGAGTCATACGTTTTAGGATTCATTTGAGTTGTACATAATTGATACTAGTGGATGATAATATAATCTATATACATATGTACACATGATTGATAATAGTGAGATGAATGTTTGAAAGATAGAATATTTTATAAATTTGATTTGATGATATTTCAATGAAATAAAAGAAAGATAATTATAATAAATGCCCGAGTTAGATTGGCAAAGAGTGGTGTTTGAGTTTTGCAGGTTGGTGACCCGATCGGTCGACCAAAGTCTCCAGAGCTTGAGGAGCCGGATAACAGCGTTGCAGTCAGTCAGTCACCAGGTCTTGGGAATATAAGGGTCAAGTTGTATAAGTCTGGTTGATAAGTAATTGAGTTGTATGGTACAGTTGTATAAGGTTAAGTTTGTAAAAGTTTTTATTTATACGAATTTTTGGGCACGGAGCCCAATTATATTATGTCTTGAGTTTTTTATTTTAGTTTTATATTATATTGGGCCCTATAGGTTGTATAGAAGTGCTGGACTTTGATCCAGGTTGCATGACTTTTAGCAGAGGTCATGCTAAATTTTCGTCAGAGTCTGAGGCTTATGGAGTCGGGATTAGCCTGTCTCCTGCCGGTAACATCCTGGCTTAGGCGGGATGTTACAAAGATGGTATCAGAGCAAAGGTTTATAGAATGTCGATGACTGCAGCTGCTGGCTATTCGACTATCTCAATAAGTATGTGTTTTGTTTAGACCATACCAGTCTTTGTTTGGTTTCCAGTCTTTGTTTGTTGTTTGATGATTGATTTCAGTATGTCCAGGTCAGGATTCGAGGACGAATCCTATATAAGGAGGGGTGAATGTAATACCCCGAATTATTTTAATGTGTTCGCGTAAATTTATTTTATTCGCGTGTGAAGTCACATCCGTACGCAAGGTCAATTTTAGTATAAAATGGAAACTTTTCATGTAATTATAAATTTATATTAAATTAAATTTAAAGGGATTAAAATGATAATTAATTAGTGTTTTTATATATATACACACATAAATCTAGATATTTCTACATATTTAAAATACAAGAAATAAATAAATAAATAGCAATTTCTAGAAATCATGAATTAAATATATAAAGCACACGCGATAGGCACACACACGCATAACACCAATACACACACATAGAGCTGGGATCGAGAGGAAAGAAAGAAAGACAGAACCAATAGAAAGGGGAAATAGTAGAGAGAGCAGAGAGAGGAGGAATCGAAGAAGAGAAAGAGAATGAGAGAAGAAGAAGAGGGAAACCCATTTGGACTGTTGCCGTGAGAGTTGAAGTAAGGAAAAGAGAAATGAGAGCAGAAGAAAAAGAAGAAGCCCAGGCCGAGAAGGATGAAGCAGAACCGAGTGAGCAGGGAGTTTGAGAGAGAGAGACGAAGGCAGAAAAAGAGGAAATAGAAGAGAACCTAGCGAGAGAGAGGAAGGAGAAGAAGAGGAAGGATTTCTGCAATTGGGGTTTCTGATTTCAGTCCTGGATAAGAATCGTAAGTATACTATGCTATCATTTCTTTGAAAATTGATTGATTTAATAATTGGGTTTGAGATGAAAATTCGAAATTGGGTAGAAGATATGTAGGAAAGGGGATAGTTGCTTATAAAGTGTTTGTAGAAATACCCCAATGACTTAAAATATTTATTTAGGTTAAAAAGAACACTTAATGGCATGTATTTAGGAGCTTGAAAATGAAAGAAATGGGTTTGGAGTGAAAGGAGTTTGTTTGGGAAAATTTTAAAAGTTATAGCGACGTTTTGCCGCAAACCAGTCCACCCGGATGGTACTGTATTGTGCATTTTTTGATAGCTAACAATTGCTTTTATTTGATACTGCTATTTGGTATAATCCAGTCTGATCTTATTGCTGCATTATCGATCTTTGCTGCTAATAGCTATTCATAGTTCACTTTTCAGTTTCATATCTGGTAATATCCCATTTGATGTTCTGATTGGTGAATGGTTATGGCTTCAATTTGATATCTAAGTTGGGTTTATATTTGGTTCAATGCTTGATTTTATTAAAGTTAGTATGTTGTTTTAGTGGTAATGACAGTGCTTGCTTAGCATGACATATTTGTTTTTACTTTTTAGTGTTACATGTTGGATTAATGGTTGAAAATATAAATTTGTTTTTCCTCTGGGAAGTTAATATTGGAGTTGGAAACTTATGTTGAATAAGTTGATTATGTATATTATGTCATGCATTTGTTTACATGAATTGAGTGAGAATATATGAATATAAACTATAGGTTAGATTGGTTATAAGCTGTTGATAATATTAATATCAGTCCTGTAAGTATACTAAGCTTGATGATGAAAACGTGTATGAAATATATATGGTATCATTGAGTTGATAAGGGTAAACTCCGGATGTATGTTATAATAGCAAAACTCTAAGTTGATTATAATTAATAATTTTCTAATTTGTATAAGCAAATATGCAAGGTAATGAATTGAATAATGTATGTGAAGTGAATGCTATTATATATGCAACTTAAAATGATGCTATGTGACACATTCGATTTCAAATGATTGTAATATTGTGACAATTTATTTTGTAAGTAAGCTTAGGCATGTATAAAGAAAAAGACATAAGAAATAGAATACATGTATCATTTAGTTGAAGGAATCCACAAAGATATGCATGAATATATATGTTAGTGTGGATAACGAGTGTGAAGTCAAGATGTCTAGAGGTATAAAACGTTCTATGATGTTGATAGTCTGAATCGTGAAATATTTTGAAATATATTTTGACAACTTCGTATTTGATTTCTGTTTTTTAAAGTTATGATTTTGTTTACAAAGGATAAAGAAATTGTTTCCGCCACGGTGTTTGATGATTTATGTTTTTGACCCTTCGTGGTGATCGTTTATGTTACGTTCCGGGTTGGCCTCCGGGGCGATCGTTACGGGTCCATACCATCAGAAAATGGCTGGCCCACTACCCTGTCGACATGGTCCGTACACTGTTAGGTCTTTGCGCGCGACCGAGCAGTGGACGATCGGTATGTATTTTGAAAATCATGCATCAAAAATTTATTTTTGACTGACACATATTTATGTTTTGGGGGGGAAAAATGATTTCAAAGAATTGCATATTGATTTAATACATTTTGATATTATACTACACGATAAGATGTTTTTATTTTATTTTCGTCTCAGCGGTTGTTTTATGTTTTTTTTTTCTTGATGTGTTTCCGCTGAGATGATTGGTTATTGTTATGTTTCCGCCCCGACGATCGGTGTATGCATTTATGTTTTTCATGACTCATCATATGTTTCCGTCGGGGTGATCGTTAGGGTCTAAGCCATCAGAAATGGTACGACCCAACCCTCTGTCGGCAGGGGATCGGTACGTTTATTGTTCGATCTATGCGCGCGATTCGGGCATTGGGCTATCGTTTATATTTCGTCCAGTGAGATATGCTGGATGATCGGTATGGTTTTATGACTATGAATTTTGAAACTGATTTTGTTTACAGAAAAATGATTTCTTAAATGTATTTTTGAAATGGTTTTTATAGATTTCAGACTACCAACATCATAAGAGCTTATAGGGTTATTTATTACTTCTGGCCGTGTCTACAAATGTATTAGTCAATATAAAAGATTATGTTCATTAAATATATATATATATATATATATAGGTAGGCTTATAGTTAGATTAGATGTAGATCTTATACGTATAGTGGCGATTATATAGTTTACGAGTCATACGTTTTAGGATTCATTTGAGTTGTACATAATTGATACTAGTGGATGATAATATAATCTATATACATATGTACACATGATTGATAATAGTGAGATGAATGTTTGAAAGATAGAATATTTTATAAATTCGATTTGATGATATTTCAATGAAATAAAAGAAAGATAATTATAATAAATGTCTGAGTTAGATTGGCAAAGAGTGGTGTTTGAGTTTTGCACGTTGGTGACCCGATCGGTCGACCAAAGTCTCCAGAGCTTGAGGAGCCGGATAACAGCGTTGCAGTCAACCAGTCACCAGGTCTTGGGAATATAAGGGTCAAGTTGTATAAGTCTGGTTGATAAGTAATTGAGTTGTATGGTACAGTTGTATAAGGTTAAGTTTGTAAAAGTTTTTATTTATACGAATTTTTGGGCACAGAGCCCAATTATATTATGTCTTGAGTTGTTTATTTTAGTTTTATATTATATTGGGCCCTATAGTTGTATAGAAGTGCTGGACTTTGATCCAGGTTGCATGACTTTTAGCAGAGGTCATGCTAAATTTTCGTCAGAGTCTGAGGCTTATGGAGTCGGGATTAGCCTGTCTCCTGCCGGTTACATCCTGGCTTAGGCATGATGTTACAAGCATGAAATGACAAAGTGCACAAATGGCACCCCTTTGGAGGCTCTCGGCCAAGAATAAGAAATTTGGGGATTTGGTTGCTTTTGGTGTTTTGATGTTTTGAACATGCTAAGTTCATCTTAAAAATGATTTTGAATCATTCAAAATTGATTTGATCAATTTCGGATTAAAATGGACTAAATACCAAGTGTAAGGGCAATTTGGTAAATTCACTTAAATATGATTTATTGAATTTATTTTCATAATTTGATTATTGGAATATTAAATAAATATGTTTATTTAATTAATCCGAGAAAAAAATTTTGAAATCGGAAAATACGATTTTCCACTGCTTCCGCTGCGTTACCGGATTTAGCCCCTAAAAACCCTACAGAAAACACTAGAATACATGATCATATGCATGTCAGGTAAACTGTATAAGACTTTAACGTGCTATGGTTTCTAGAAAATACTTTCCGAAAACTTTTTTCTTGAAAATTCTTTATAAAACTCTTTTCTGAAACTTATTTAAAATCTTCTTTTAATAAACTTGTCTTTGAAAACATGCTCTAATACATGGATCTCTGGAAATTATTTTCTAAAATCGAAATCTGTACTCTGAGAACTGAAAACCGAAAAATGAAAACTTTCTCTGAACTCTGTATCTCTGAAAACTGTTTCTGAAGACTGAAAACTACACTTGAAAATTGGGATCTGTATCTAAAAACTGAAAACTGAGATCTGAAAAACTATTTCTAAACTCTGTTTCTGAAAACCGTGTACTATAATTTGGTTTCTGAAATCCAGCCACTGAAAATCTGAAAACTGTGTACTGAAAATCTGAAAACTGAAATCCTTTTTCTGAAAACAAAATCTCCGCCCGAAGGTGCATCTCCGCCCATAGGCGAGATGCATCTCCGCCCAGGAATGTACCATCTGAGCGCTGAGGATCTAGGAGCGTCCCCCTAGTCCTCCACATGTGCACATGTATATAAATCCGTCAATTCCAACAATGTACAACTGGGATGGGTCAAATCCCAAATCCCGAATCCATATGATATCCGTCAATTCCGAACTGTATCTCAAGTTACATACTGGGGTGAGTTTTTACCTCATGCCCCGAAAAATATAAAACCATAATCTTTAAATCAAACTGTGAAAACATTTTCTAAAATACGATTCTTTTCAAAAGCATTTGAAATCTTTCTTTGGAACATTTGAAATCTTTGAAAATATTCTTTTCTTTTGCTTGATTTCTAAAAATCTTAACTCACACACACATGTACATGCATATATGCATTTCTCATGCTTCTCTTTACTCTAGCCATGATTCCATCTATAATGATCTTACAAACTATATGCTCAAATATCAACAGAATGCTTGCTCAAACTAAAACATATTAAATTTATCTTACATTCATACCTATCTATACATATCCATGAATGCGTATATCCTTTATCATTCTTCTGCTTCCTCATGTCATAAACTTACGTATGTCCTCATGCAATACATATACTACTCATCCATACTCTCTATCGTCTTATATACATATTTCAATACTTATGTTACTAAACGCATGTATATATATATGCTCATTCTTATATGAAATTCAACACTTGCATTCATACTATTCTTATACACACATACATATTACTACGTTAGTTGTACACTCACATGCTCATTATAATTATGCACTTAGCATAAGCTTTCTAACTCTTTCTAACATTCTTGATTTTACACATAACTTATTTTATCACAAATATGGCTATGTTTATCTCATTTATAACTTTAATCACATTCTCTAGGGTGTAGTTTTCTACAACCCCCAAACCCAAGTCTCAGAATATTATGTTTATAAACATTAGCTCACATTGTATGTGTATGCATAAACTTGTCATTCTTCTACTTTTCTAACTCAAGTTTGCTGATCTTTTACTACTTACACACATATACATATGTGTGTGTATATATATATATCCGGTTTCATGTTCACACATATACCTAAAAAGTTTCTTTATATATATACAGGTTTCATGCATATAACTATACACAACTTTGTTATATTACTAATTACGAACAATGTTAAATTTCTAAGTATTCGTAGCATGAGTTACTTACCTGGCTTCGCGGACACTCATAATCTTGGTCCGATCTGTCAAAACAATAACAACACAAGGTCAGAATCGCTATTTACGGAACTTTCTACTCATCTATAATAAACTACGGACTTTCTCGGAATACACGAATCCTCACCGACTCTACGGTTTAAGCTTCATTACTCTAAAATGCCTTTCTATACTATTCTGAACTAACTAGATAGCTCATATTCTCATATTTCGCGTTTGCGGTAAATCTTACGAAAAAATTTCAGCAAACGCTACAGAAGGGTCTCGAACCCTCCGAACCTATCCAGAATTACATAATTACCCTCGCAATACCATATCTATATCATCCTCATGATTACGGTCATCCACGCTCAGTCACGCGAGAAACTCCGTTTTACCGGGAACTCGCTAATTCTACTGGATCAATCAAACCTAATCCGTTTCTCCCCGGATTCTACCACATTTATCGTTCTAGCATATTAAAACATATACAATTCATTCCATGCTAATTCGCTACACTAAGAAACTATTAGAAGCATCCGAATATAAAACTGTAAACTTTAAAATGACGAAATATAAACGGAGAGTCGTACCGAAATTCCGAGGCCATATTGGGACTCCCATCGGCCATACGAACGCGCTGGTGTGATCGGAATTTCGATCGGAGTTACTGTTCATCATGGGTTTACTGTTCACCGACGCTTCTCTCCTCGTTTTGCGTGATTCCGGCCGCTGTTCGGCGAAATCGACTCCGCATACGCATAGTACTCTCCGAGGGCTTTGATTTGGTAGGTATCTCGGGCCGTGAAACGAACCGACGAGCCGGGATCAGGAACTTAAATTCGCGATTGTTTTCTTCTTCCTGCGCCGCCGTCTGACGTCGACAGCACGATTGCCGGCCACCATGGGACGCGTCGTGGCCGGACGATCACGATGGCGCCGGCGCCGCCACGTCGACCGCCGGAGGGCCGTCAATGAAGTCGTTCACCTTTCTCTCTCCTCACGCCCAAAACGTACTGCATCTCTCCTCTTTTTTTTTTTCTTTTTCTGTATTTGCTTAAAGAAAAGATAAATAATAATAATAATAATATATAAATATCTTGTTCCTGAATTTACTAAAATGCCCCCACCTATAAGGGTAATTTCGGAAATCTTCACTTTTGAAGCCCTTCTGGTGCGATGCTCGAAAAGTGTTCAACACGAAAGTTGTTCGTCTTGGAAAAACGAGTCCGATGGTTCAAAAACAGCTCGATCGGAGTTCGTTTACAAATTCTGTGGCCAAAATTATAAACTTTACGCTTTTTACGAAAATCACGTAACCGGCTTTTGATCCCACGCGTTTTCCGACGCGACGAAAATTCATAATCTATTATTCCAACTCATATAACATCGCTCGAACTCTTATTTTTCAATAATCTCATGATCCGAGACTAAAACATCGTTCCGGAAAACTTCTAGAGCAATCCTGAAAATCTGGGATGTTACAATATATAATATCTAGATATTTTTTATTTTGTTTCAATAAAGCTTTAATGCAATAGTCAACAATTTACACTAATAATCATTTCCTAACTTTATCATTTGGTGATATATTTATATTTTAATTATATTAATCATTTAACAATTAAATAATTAAATATTAATTAAATACAAATATCTCAAATATATATATTATATTTACTTTAAATATCTCAATACATATATTAATGATATATCTCAAATACCTTTGTCTAATATACACATATCACTAAACCACATTTAGTTTTAATCTAATCGTAATCAGATCGAATACGTATATAAAAACAAGAGGTGCAACCATAAATTAGTAATATTATGGAAAAAGTAATTGATCGTATTCATGAATCAGACATAAATACGATGCGAATTGGCACTCTGATAACCAACCCCAATAATTTCTCCCACTTGCTCTTGTGCCAATCCACGGTATCATGTACACATCTCAATGTGCATCGTATACACATAGCCCTCAAAAGCTCATATAGTACCTAAGAGGTAGGCAACAAGAAGTAGGTCCGCTAAAACATAAGGAGTTTGTCAAACAAACCCAATTGTTTCCAATAGCCAGTATCTTTCATATTTTGTAGAATCTATATTATACATTAATATGAATCAGACACTACATCAGTATTGTGCTACAGCTACTTAGTTGTCCAAGTATTCAGGGATCAAATCCAAAATACTATGCGGACAACCGCAAGCACAACACCAATATAAAACTTCTAATTTATAAGGTCATTATGCAACTTCATAAGTCAATACTTC
Source organism: Zanthoxylum bungeanum (assembly GCA_019454045.1). Lineage (NCBI taxonomy): Eukaryota > Viridiplantae > Streptophyta > Magnoliopsida > Sapindales > Rutaceae > Zanthoxylum > Zanthoxylum bungeanum. Next base: position 26,296 of record SKCR01021023.1, on the reverse strand, counting down.
ATAAGTTGCATCTAATTCCACTGTAACAGTAGAATCATGCGTGACACTCCCACTGCATCTTTTATGACTCTTTATGACGTAGTCTGTCTAACGTCATAATTAGTCTCAAAACTAATATAACCCTAATGGTTGCAGACTGTATTCTCCATGAATTAGAAACTCGTTCTTAATATCTCAAAGATCACAAAGAACGTGTTTCAAGATCCATCCTATGGTCTATAGGATATCAAAATAACTCGTAACAATTACGATTAAATCTTTATCTACAATCACACATTATAAAGTATTTATTATGTCATCATCAAATTATACATAAGATTGATTAGACATTCTAATCAATATCTCTTTCGAAAAAGGAATCATCTTTTACGAAAGATGAATACTTTATATAAGACACACAATAAATGTCCAACAGTTATACTAACTGTCATATAGATAGCCTAGTTATGTCCTTTATTAGATCATATCTAATGTATGAATAATAGGAGTATCTCACAAGTCTCTTAGTTTTATATCTTATATAAAACTTTATATCAAATATAACAGAGATTACTCTCACTGCTTTCACAGAGTAAAGAAGACTTAGGTAAATCTTTTACCTTACAAACATCTCATTATTACCATAATAATGATAATGTCGTTAGGATATATAACATTAGAAAGTAATTTGTACGCTCCCACTAACCCTTTTATCACATATGTATTCTCTATACTCTGACAGAATCAGACAATCTGACTGATATCAAAAATAGAGAACACGGATTTCCGGAAGACTTATTCGAGTCTACAATAGACTCTATAAGCTAGTACACTAAACTGCGATCTCAGCAGAACACAAACTCTAGGGCCATTCCAGAACGAATTCTTCAAACAAAGAAATTACAATTGATCTCTTATCTGAATAAGTCATTCAAAAACGCCACTTTGCATTCTTTAGCTAAAATATACAGTTTAATATCAACATTAACCATATATCTTTAATTGTTCAATTAGTGTGACTAGAGACAAGTTTCCTCAGAATCTACAATAGATTGGTAAGTATAACTTTTCTCTCTGTCATACCATAAAGGTCAAACCTTTAATAAGCTCATACTACTTTTGCTGCGCAAACAATTAGCACATATCATGAACTAATTCATAATTAAAGTTTAATCAAGTTCAAAACTTGATCTTAGTAAGCTATGAACAATCTTAGATCTATGGTTCAATGGTGAACTTCCAGAATCGATATCAAATATCACTTCCATTATAAGTTATAAGATAATTTTCTTCAATAAGAAAACAACAGAACCATTAAGCATCAAATACTCGTAAATGATTATGTTATCCTATTAGGCTTATATAGAAGATGTATAAGGGTTGTTTCATCTTATTAATTACGTAGTTCCATTTATAATTTATCATTCTCACATTTGACTTCAATAAGTCAAGTCTTTTCTACAATAATTAACATCTGATGTTACACACCAAGTAATAAAATGATTTTATTACTTAGCATTGAAGGAAAGATATTCTATCAAATAGAATACAATATTCTATTAAACAAAATAAATGATAAACTTTTACTTGTACCTCCAAGGTGCAAGACCTTTCAATTATATAACCATTATACAAAAGAAAGATTCAAATCTCAAACTTTTCAAGATTCGAATTTTCAATCTATACATATCATATATGTAACTATAGAAATTAATGGAACGTAAATTAAAAGATGAACTAGTATTACTGGAGCATATCCCAAGAGTATTGAAACTAATTCGGTAACATTCAATATCAAACGAATCAAATCATATAAGATTCGAATGCTCCCACTACTCAATTCCATCAAGATGGAATCGTGGAAGAATAATATTGAATATGAATCATATTCACAGAATAACCTTAGAACTAATTACTTTAAATTTATATGTTTGATCGTATCAAAGATCTTTGAACAGTTCAAAGACTTGTAATGAATTTTAAGGATAGAGTTCTCAAAAAACTTCAGATTGAATATATTTGAACAAGTCAAAAATGTTCAACCTACGTTTCATCAGAACAGATTGAAAGTATTTGATCATTTCAAGATGTTCAATATGTGTTCTTTCAGAATTACGTAAGTAAGTTATGACAATTTATAAACTAAGTTACGTGAAAGTAAAGAAAACTACCTTAAGCAATTACAATTCATTAAACTACATACATCTATTGTATCAGTTTAATAAATCTGGTGGTCCAATGACAAATCATTGGTTAAACGAGATTTTAATCACCTTCCTGAATACAATATTCATTAAATGGATAAAGATATGTGGTGTGATCTCGTATCAAACCATCTTTTACCATACGGAATAAGCATCCAATGCTTAAGTGATAAAATCTCATAAAACACCGTTCTAAATTAGTTACTTTACCGAATAATTTTTCTTAATGTTTATTTCCACGTCAATGACACTACTAGTTATATTTAAAATATATAAAAATTGTTTATAAAGAACAAGTAACTATCAAATAGTCGCAAGTTTCGATATCAAATAACAAACAATCGTTAACTAATATTTTAAATAACTAGACGGGAGATCTGGTATCCAATACCTATAATTGTAGTATTGTGAAAATCGATATTTTCTATACACAACTATACGCATCTCTTTTCTTTAGCTTTACTATTTACATTCAACTATTCACAACAATTGGAAATAATTGATTAGCAAATTCTGTCAGACACATTGCCTCTAAAGGTAATTAAAGCTAAGAAACGTCATTACTAGATAAACAAATACGTAATGGGGCGTTCTTAATGTCAGTCAAGAATCTCGAGACATGAACTAATTCAAGTCAATTCTTACTGCATAAGAAACTATTATCTGTAAAGTATTATATCCTAAAAGGGATATCAATCTAGATTATCTATCATGACTTAGAAACTAAGTCATTAACCATCTTGATTTTACAAGAAAATCGGAACAACAGTTCCCGATGGCTGAGACCAATCTAATAATATCCTAGTCTAATAATATCTAGAACCTATTCTAGAATAACTGCAACCAAGAGTCAAGTCAGATAACATATCAAAATATGTGTGCAGTAAATAAAATTTCAATTCTATATAAACAATAGAATAAGGAAACAAACAAGCGGTAATTTCCATAATAATACACACTGCCTAAGTTATGGAATATTTTAAACTTAGCAGTGCCTCCCACTATTTTACGTAATACCGTAATCCCCAACGGAAAAATGAGAATTCAATAATTAAATCGAATTCCATAATGGGTAGTGGACCCCATGAATATATTTCGACTCACAGTAGATGCATGGTCTCGCCTACGTATATTCACAGGTAGACAACTCATTTGTCAATCACTCAATAGTGACTTTGAGGTTCCGGTCCTGGTCGTTTCTCGTTGTCGCTGCTAAGGCAGGCCCACAAGGAGACGTACCAAGGTTAAACTCGTCAATGATAAACTCAAGTTACTTGCGTCACCCTGACAGCTAGGGCACGTTCGGGATTCCATTTTCGCTTGAATTATCTAGTATATTATATACATCCGGCATAAATAAATATCTATCGGCTACACCCTCACAGCAGAGGCACGGTCTCAGATGTAGTCACAGAAAAATATTTAAAACCGTATGGACAAGACGGACCAAGAAACAAGTATTCCAAATACCAGTTACTTTAAAACCTTATTAAGCGGGGATATTCCATAAAGTGTCATACACTTTAAATTTAATCAAATCAAAAGAAAGCATGCATGTATCAAGTAAAGAAAAGAACAAACATTAGATTTTAAAGGGCTAATCATATTTATAAACTGATATTTTAAATAACTAGACGGGAGATCTGGTATCCAATACCTATAATTGTAGTATTGTGAAAATCGATATTTTCTATACACAACTATACGCATATCTTTTCTTTAGCTTTACTATTTACATTCAACTATTCACAACAATTGCAAATAATTGATTAGCAAATTGTGTCAGACACATTGCCTCTAAAGGTAATTAAAGCTAAGAAACGTCATTACTAGATAAACTAATACCTAATGGGGCTTTCTTAATGCCAGTTAAGAATCTCGAGACATGAACTAATTCAAGTCAATTCTTACTGCATAAGAAACTATTATCTGTAAAGTATTATATCCTAAAAGGGATATCAATCTAGATTATCTATCATGACTTAGAAACTAAGTCATTAACCATCTTGATTTTTCAAGAAAATCGGAACAACAATTCCCGATGGCTGAGACCAATCTAATAATATCCTAGTCTAATAATATCTAGAATCTATTCTAGAATAACTGCAACCAAGAGTCAAGTCAGATAACATATCAAAATATGTGTGCAGTAAATAAAATTTCAATTCTATATAAACAATAGAATAAGGAAACAAACAAGCGGTAATTTCCATAATAATACACACTGCCTAAGTTATGGAATATTTTAAACTTAGCAGTGCCTCCCACTATTTTACGTAATACCGTAATCCCCAACGGAAAAATGAGAATTCAATAATTAAATTGAATTCCATAATGGGAAGTGGACCCATGAATATATTTCGACTCACAGTAGATGCATGGTCTCGCCTACGTATATTCACAGGTAGACAACTCATTTGTCAATCACTCAATAGTGACTTTGAGGTTCCGGTCCTGGTCGTTTCTCGTTGTCGCTGCTAAGGCAGGCCCACAAGGAGACGTACCAAGGTTAAACTCGTCAATGATAAACTCAAGTTACTTGCGTCACCCTGACAGCTAGGGCACGTTCGGGATTCCATTTTCGCTTGAATTTATCTAGTATCTTATATACATCCGGCATAAATAAATATCTATCGGCTACACCCTCACAGCAGAGGCACGGTCTCAGATGTAGTCACAGAAAAATATTTATAAACCGTATGGACAAGACGGACCAAGAAACAAGTATTCCAAATACCAGTTACTTTAAAACCTTATTAAGCGGGGATATTCCATAAAGTGTCATACACTTTAAATTTAATCAAATTAAAAGAAAGCAGACATGTATCAAGTAAAGAAAAGAACAAACATTAGATTTTAAAGGGTTAATCATATTTATAAACTGATATTTTAAATAACTAGACGGGAGATCTGGTATCCAATACCTATAATTGTAGTATTGTGAAAATCGATATTTTCTATACACAACTATACGCATCTCTTTTCTTTAGCTTTACTATTTACATTCAACTATTCACAACAATTGGAAATAATTGATTAGCAAATTCTGTCAGACACATTGCCTCTAAAGGTAATTAAAGCTAAGAAACGTCATTACTAGATAAACAAATACGTAATGGGGCTTTCTTAATGTCAGTCAAGAATCTCGAGACATGAACTAATTCAAGTCAATTCTTACTGCATAAGAAACTATTATCTGTAAAGTATTATATCCTAAAAGGGATATCAATCTAGATTATCTATCATGACTTAGAAACTAAGTCATTAACCATCTTGATTTTTCAAGAAAATCGGAACAACAATTCCCGATGGCTGAGACCAATCTAATAATATCCTAGTCTAATAATATCTAGAATCTATTCTAGAATAACTGCAACCAAGAGTCAAGTCAGATAACATATCAAAATATGTGTGCAGTAAATAAAATTTCAATTCTATATAAACAATAGAATAAGGAAACAAACAAGCGGTAATTTCCATAATAATACACACTGCCTAAGTTATGGAATATTTTAAACTTAGCAGTGCCTCCCACTATTTTACGTAATACCGTAATCCCCAACGGAAAAATGAGAATTCAATAATTAAATTGAATTCCATAATGGGAAGTGGACCCATGAATATATTTCGACTCACAGTAGATGCATGGTCTCGCCTACGTATATTCACAGGTAGACAACTCATTTGTCAATCACTCAATAGTGACTTTGAGGTTCCGGTCCTGGTCGTTTCTCGTTGTCGCTGCTAAGGCAGGCCCACAAGGAGACGTACCAAGGTTAAACTCGTCAATGATAAACTCAAGTTACTTGCGTCACCCTGACAGCTAGGGCACGTTCGGGATTCCATTTTCGCTTGAATTTATCTAGTATCTTATATACATCCGGCATAAATAAATATCTATCGGCTACACCCTCACAGCAGAGGCACGGTCTCAGATGTAGTCACAGAAAAATATTTATAAACCGTATGGACAAGACGGACCAAGAAACAAGTATTCCAAATACCAGTTACTTTAAAACCTTATTAGCGGGGATATTCCATAAAGTGTCATACACTTTAAATTTAATCAAATTAAAAGAAAGCAGACATGTATCAAGTAAAGAAAAGAACAAACATTAGATTTTAAAGGGTTAATCATATCGGGGTGTCCAGAATCAAAAGTAAAGCTTTGAAACCATTTCAAGCTTACTTACATGCATCAATCTTTCATCAAAGTTCAAAACCAAAATAAACACAAAATATAAGAAGAGAGATAACACCAAAGCAACACAAATGATGCTAAGCATGTTAGAAATATTTTTCATGTTGAAAACTTTAAAGAAAAACTTACAAAACTCAAAGATTTACAAGCTTTTTCCTTTAGCCTTCAAGCTTTTCTCTCAACTTCTTTTATGTTTATTTGGTATCTAATGAACTTGTCTAACCCTAAAAGATGAAACAAAACAATATATACTTGCCCAAAATCGGCCTTGGCCGAAATTGTGATGTATATATAATATCTAGATATTTTTTATTTTGTTTCAATAAAGCTTTAATCAACTTGTATAAGCAATCATCAAACCATTTAATGATTTTCTTTAAAGTCAAATAAATAAACACAAAAAATATAACACTTATATTTAATTAAGGTGTTGGCCGAATCTTACAAAAATAAAGGAAAAGAGATATTTTCAATTTTAACATTTAAAACAAAATATCTAAGTCATCATCACACTTTTGATAACCTTTTTCCTTTAATGCAATAGTCAACAATTTACACTAATAATCATTTCCTAACTTTATCATTTGGTGAGATATTTATATTTTAATTACATTAATCATTTAACAATTAAATAATTAAATAATTAATTAAATACAAATATCTCAAATATATGTATTATATTTACTTTAAATATCTCAAATACATATATTAATGATATATGTCAAATACCTTTATTTGATAATTTATTAATGTGTATTTAATAATATCATATATTAAATACAAATACACATTAATTAGGAAATGATAGTTCGGCCCGTTCGCATGTATTTTTTGTTTAACGTTTAAACAATTTATAAATAATCATCATTATTTATAAAAAGTCACCCTAGTGCTCTACGAGAATATTTCATTAGTGAGACTCTCTAGATTCAGGTATATCTGTCACAAATTTCAATTTCGTGTCCATAATTTACTCACCATAATTTATGACGACCACAGATAAAATAGCTGAATCATACAGGTCGAGGTCATTGCATACGTATAATCCCTCCGTCACAGATATCCAGATAACACCAGAGATATAGATGTAAACGTCAAATCTCTATAGGTATTATCCCGTTGACGTATCTATTAGCAAACTCTAAATAACATTCGGAACTTACTTCCGAAGTATACTGTGGCCACAGATTTAACATACTGCTAATCATATATGGACTACTTATGCACTGTACACAGAACTGACGGATCCAATCTTGATACACACATGATATTCTGAGGATCGGTCCACACCCAACGAACAGGCGGAGGTCTGATCTAAATAGATCGGTGACGTGACTTCCATCTAAGTGTGGAGGATGTCTCATACATCCACAGTGGTATCTCAAGTCGAAGGACCAATATCCTACTCAACCCGAGAAGATTCTTATTGACGTTAGTGTACCATTCATTAATAATCTTCAGTGAGTCGTTCAGTGTTTATCCACTATAAACACCTACACATCCATACGAGTCTCCTCAGACTCATGGTTCATTGGGATAAACCATCGGACCAAGTCTCGATATACGACCTGTACTGGTCTCAACAGATTTGACTAACCGACCCATGTTAGTAAATCTTGACCATGAACTATGTTTGATAATATACATTTAGCAGTGACATTTCCCAATGTCAATTACAAACTACCTTTTGTGTACTGTATTATATATTATCGGGCCTTTGTCTAATATATATATATCACTAAAACACATTTAGTTTCAATCTAATCGTAATCAGATCGAATACGTATATAAAAACAAGAGGTGCAACCATAAATAAGTAATATTATGGAAAAAGGAATTGATCGTATTCATGAATCAGACATAAATACGATGCGGATTGGCGCTCTAAGCACCAACCCCAACATCCATGTGATACACCAAGCGGACGGATTTCCGCTAGTAACCTATGAGATCGGCTACCCCACTTAAGGGCGGATCATATCATCATGCTAGTGTCTCCGCTTTGTGAACGCCAGATTATTCACAAAACTATGACTAGGAACATTTAAGAGTAATGATTCTCATAAGGCGTGGAAGCCATCATCTTATTACTCCAAGGGCTTTATTACAATGTTAATGATTCATATAAGTTATGTAAGACACATATAATAAAGATTGCTATTTTGTTAATTAATGAAAATATTACAAATACATGTACATATAGCCCATCCACAAGTTTGGTATAGGGCATATCCCTAACAATCTCCCATTTGCACTATAGCCAACTAGTATGAATCTGGACACCATACTCTCAGGTGTGCCTATCATGCTTTTGTTGAGTCAGCTCTTTAGTCAGAGAATCTGCATGATTATCTTCTGTGGATATTTTCTCTATAATAACTTCTTTTCTCTCAACAATCTCCCTGATGAGATGAAATCACCTGAGTACATGCTTGGATTTCTGGTGGGACCTTGGTTCCTTTGATTGAGCAGTGGCGCCCGTGTTGTCATAGTACATCGTGATGCCATTCTTTATCGCGGGAAGCACTTCCAGCTCCGTGAAAAACTTCTTTATCCAGACTGCTTCTTTAGTAGCCTCAGATGCTGCAATATACTCGGCTTCAGTGGTGGAGTCCGCTGTAGTTGACTGCTTTGAGCTTTTCCAACTGACAGCACCGCCATTCAAAGTAAACATATATCCTATTTGTGATCTGCTGTCATCCCTATCGGGGTGAAAGCTCGCATCACAGTAACCAATGACTTTCATCTCAGAACAATATTTGTATGTCAAAAAAACATCCTTAGTTCTTCTCAGATACTTGAGGATTGTTTTGACAGCTGCCTAGTGTTGCTCACCGAGATTTTCCTGATACCTGCTCGTTATGCTAAGAGCATAAGAGACATTAGGTCTTGTACATAGCATGGCGTACATGATCGATCCTATTGCTGAAGCATAAATGATCCTACTTATTCGCTCTCTATCTGAAGGAGTATGTGGACATTGCTCCTTAGATTTTTGATTCCATGACAAGTAGGTAAATTAGCTCTTTTGGAATCTTCCATTTTGAATCTTTTCAAAACTTTATCTATGTATGTAGATTGAGAAAGTCCTAACAACCTCTTAGATCTATTACGGTAGATCTTAATGCTGAGGATGTAGGATGCTTCTCCCAAATCTTTCATGGAGAAATTCTGAGATAACCATTGCTTGGTGGCTTGCATCATGGGAATATCATTCCTGATGATTAATATGTCATCGACATATAATACAAGAAATACAACAACACTCCCACTACTTTTCCTGTAAACACAAGGCTCATCTACATATTTGATGAAGTCAAATTCTTCGATTGTCTCATCAAATCGTATATTCCAACTTCTAGAGGGCTGCTTGAGTCCATAAATGGATCGTTTAAGCTTGCATACTTTATTATGATCATCCTTAGATTCAAACCCCTCAGGTTGTCATATAGACTTCCTCTACAAGGTTCCCATTAAGAAAAGCTATTTTGACATCCATTTGCCAAATCTCATAATCAAAGTGTGCAGCTAGTGCCAGAAAAATTCGAATGGACTTTATCATTGCAACAGGCGAGAAGGTTTTGTCATAGTCAATTCCTTGGATTTGTCTATAACCTTTCGCCACCAACCTAGCCTTATAGGTTTGGATGTTTCCTTTTGCATTAGTTTTACGCTTGTAAATCCACTTGCAGCCTATGGGTTTTATCCCTTCAGGTGCATCTACCAAGTCTCAGACTTGATTCTGATACATAGAGTCTATTTCGAATTTCATGGCCGCAAGCCACTTGACTGAATCAATGTCACGCATTTCTTCGTCATAACTGGTAGGATCGTCATTATTAATGACCTGATCATGTTCCTCATCAATATAGAAACCATATCTTTCAGGCTCATGTCTTTCCCTACCAGACCTTCTGAGTTTATAACCTTGTGGTTGTTCCGTCGCTGCCCTTTTGAGGGACCCGAGGTTTAGTTCTATGTTAGTTTGTTCTTCTCGTACCTCATCGAGGTCAAGTCTACTCTCACTATATTTCTTGAGAAGGAATTCATTCTCTAGAAATTTAACATTTCGTGAGACAAATGTTCTTTGTTCATTTGGGGCGTAGAACACGTATGCTCTTGAGTTCAAGGCATATCCTACAAACTTACATTTAACTGCCCTATCATCCAATTTGTTAGTTTGTGTGAGCTTGACATATGCATCACATCCCCAAACTCTTAGATAACTAAGACTATGACGTTTCCCAGACCATAACTCATATGGTGTTAGACTAATGTCTTGGAAGGAACATGGTTTAGTAGTAGTGTTGCAGTTTCTAAAGAAAGACCCCAAAATGAAGAGGTAGATCCGTGTCTGGCATCATTAATCGGACCATATCTAATAATGTCTGATTTCTCCTTTCGGAGACCCCATTATGCTGTGGAGTTCCCGGAGGAGTCCACTGAGAAACAATGTCATTTTCTCTCAAGTAATCTTGAAATTCGTTGCTTAAGTATTCACCACCTCGGTCAGACCTTAGTGACTTAATACTTTTATTAAGTTGGTTTTCTACTTCAGCCTTGAAGTCTTTGAATTTCTCAAAGGCTTCAGATTTGTACCGCATAAGGTACACATACCCATATCGCGAATGATCATCGATAAAGGTAATGAAGTAGGAGAATCCACCTCTAGCGGTGACTGACATTAGTATGCATACATCAGAGTGTATGAGTTCTAATGTCTCCGCTGCACGATGTCCTTTACCTTTGAAGGGTAATTTGGTCATTTTACCAAGTAAACAAGACTCACAAGTTCCATAAGGTTTATATTTGAAGGGTTTGAAATACTCATCCTTATGTAGCTTAGTTAATCTTGTTTCATTGATATGACCTAACCGACTGTGCCATAGAAGTGATTCATTGAGATTATTCGAGTTAACTAGAGGTTGAACATTCTTTGTTAGTTTGTACGACATAGATACCATTATTCAAAATACCATCTCCATATTTTATTTCATTGAAATAAATAGAACATTCATTACAACTTATTAGGAATGAAAAGCCTTTATTAAATAAAGAATAAATTGAAATGATGTTCTTTACTAGAGAAGGTACATAAATATAATCTTCTAAGTCTAAAACTAAACCATTCGGCAAAACTAATGAATAAGTCCCCACGCACAATGCAACAAATTTTGCTCCATTACCCTTGCGTAAGTCAACCTCCCATGATGGAGTCTCCTACTGTTTCTCAGGCCCTGCACACTGTTACACAAGTGAGTCCCACAACCAGTGTCAAGCACCCAAGTAGAAGGTTCAGAGTTTTGAGAATACAGTTCAATCATATACAACATACCTGAAGCATTGGGCTTCTTGGCCTCTTGGGCTTCCCTAGCTTCCTTGGCTTTCAAGGATCTGCAGTCTTTCTTCCAATGACCCTTCTTTCCACAAAAGAAATATTTCCCCTTTCCATTTTTCTTCTCCACCTTACCATTGGGCTTTAGGTGATCTGGAGTCTTGGCCTTGCCCTTATTTTTCTTTGGGCCTCGTGGCTTCAGGTCTGTACCCGTAAGCATGAAGAAGGTTTTAAGCTCCGGTTTCAAGTCCTTCTCTGCTTGGTTTATCAGATTGTGCAATTATACTAAAGTAGTTTTTTTATCAGATAGATGAAACTGGATAATAAAGTTAGAGAATTCTTTGGTAAGGATTGAAGAATTAGATCGTGACCTATCTCATGATCCATGATGAACCCGAGGTTGGCCAATTTTTCAATGTGGCCAATCATCTTAAGCATATGTCCACTAATATATCCTTCCTTATACCTTGTTTGGAATAAAACATATGACACTTTGAATATCACGGTATGAACGAAAGTTGCATATAACTCCTTCAAGTGAAAGATGATGGTTTGAGCATCCATATCTTCGTGAGCTTTCTGAAGTTCGTCCGACATAGAGCCAAGCATTATGCAAACTGTTTGATCATCATCATCGACGTGTTTTTTCCAAGCATCAAATGTATCTTAGTCAGTATCTCTGCGGGTTCAGGGGGAAATGATCTTTCAAGAACATAGAAAATCTTTTCTTGTCGTAAGACATTTTAAGGTTTCTAAAATAAGTCATTGTAGTTGTCCATTTTGAGCTTATGCTCATCAAGGATGGAACGAAGTGATACACTGTTTGCCATTTGAATGTTTGTGAAATATTTTAACCCACCTATTAAGAGAGAATGTTAAAATTAGGAATATTTTTTGTTAATGTTTCATAATAACATGGGCTTTTAATATATGAAGTTGCTCCCACTCAATTGTTTTAAAATTTTAAGCAAATCGCATCAACCCCAATATGATGGATTTCTTGGGCAAGGATCCCATTATCATCATTTCATAACTCCGACTAGGGCCGGTCGTTATAAAATACAATAATTAGGTAGGTTCCCAACAAATTTATGATATAATCACAATTCCTTGATCATTGGGTTGGGTAATCAAACATGTCATAGCTTATGCTAGTCCTTGTAGACACCCAATCTTTGCCACTAAGTTATAAGACCACGCCTAAGGGTCGCTATGTCTTATGACTCAGAAAAGTCAAACCATTGTCAATAGTACGATTTAGGGACAAATTGGTATTGGTCAGTCTGGTAAAGCCTATTTCTGCCAATACGGTTAAGCCCTTTGGGTCTATGATTTACAATGGGAGGTAAATTTTAGACTTAAATTATTATTGAGGATTTTAGCAAGTTTAAGTGAATAACTTTCAAATGGATTCCTCCATTGAAAATTCCCCAGAGGGAGGGTGGAGCGAACTCTCTTAAATACCCTTACCTCTTAGGCTCTTATTGCCTTGGTGACAGGAATAAACAATAGATCCTCCAAATTAGTCCAACACTTTAAATATGCTTTAAGGTAAGCTTTGAGTAAATGATTATCTAGATGTCTTCACAGCTTTTCTTTTTGGCTATAAAAAGGTAGTGAGTGAAGGAAGACACCAAATCATTATCTAACTCTAGTAATACCTTTGGTTAAATTAACTTTAGTTTGGAAAGTTTTATTAACCCATTGGTCCCAACCCACTTGTATCTTTTATAATGTCTTTTATTATAAACAAGTGATTTATATTTATTAGCCTTAAAGGTAATAAATCTCTAAGTTCATCACAAAATAATTAATTAGTTAAGGGATAAACAATACACTCTCTATTTCTTAGAAAGTCTCTAGATGCTTGCACTCTAAAATAATCATGCCAATTCTAATCATACATAGAATCATCAAGCATATGATTTTTAATATGTTGAAATTATTTTAGGCATTAAATAACTTTCATTAATATTTAATTATGATATTGAATTTTATTTTATTCAAATAAATTTACTATTCACGTTTTTATGCAGACGCGTGAACTTTAAATGCAATTTCACAATTTCAATCTTAACCAAATCATGCAGAACTTGTGCCTAAAATTAAGTTCAGGGTGTTAGCTTTCCAACGAGCTTTTAAACAACCAATTCGAGTTCAAACGAGATGATAACTAATCAAAACAAAAACGGCGCGCTGATACCACTGTAGGGAAGCGGTCGCGAGTGCGCAGCGGAAAATAAAAATTGATTATGCCGCTTTTCCTTTGCCCAAGACCCATTTGTTTTGATTATTCTACAAGCCTAGGCATGTTACTATATATTCTAAGCATAAAACTCATAAAACATGCAAAGAACATAAACCTAAACATGTTAACTATCATAAGAACTCTGATTAAAATAAAGAAAGAAAAAGACTTACTTGAACCGAAGACTCCTCCAGTCCTCCCTCCAATCTACAAGCTTTTCTCGAACTCAGCAAGCTCTTCCACGTTCCAAAGAGCCACCCAAGTGTGGCCTCCAAAGATGCACACACCAAAGCCAAAAACAACGGCAAGACTACGCTTGAGTGCACGGGTATTTTGCCCTTGGTGCTAGCCTAGGGAAATACCTCAAAACTTTTAACTCGAGGTTCCTCTAGTCAATTAGACTTAAGGATCCTCAAAATCAGTGGCTTATTCTTAAACTTTAGAGTTGCTCAATTATATAAACCCAATATATGAAAGATTTTGGTGTACCCTATTGTAAAGAATTCTTTGGGTTTATATAGTGCTCCAAAAACAACAAAATTAATTAAGAATCCGATGTGGAATAAAAGCTAATTTAATCTTAGCCATTGGATCTTAATTTAGTGGTTTAATGAGATTATAAAACCCTAATAAGAGTTTGGGCCGAATTGGAATTCAAAACAAATAAATATAAAAAAAATTACTATTCCCGTACTATTCATGTGAATAGTAATTTTTTATTACAATTCCCAAAGTGCCCATATCGTCATTCACCAATCCCTAAGCCACTATGGAACCTCATAAATGATTTGTTCAATAATTAAACACATTGAACCATTTATGAACAATTCCTATAGCAATCATATATGCTGTTAATTTGTACTGTGCACTGTTAACCATTGATTTCGACTTTATTGTTGTGACCTTTTGGGTTCCCCTCAAGTTGGACATGAAATAAATCGTGATAATTTAATCGAACATAAATTATCCTCCGATCAGATGGTCGTTCGATTTCAATAACCAAGGTTGACATCTAGCAATATGCCAAGGCCCCTAAATGAGAAGGAAAGATATATATACCCATTATGTATGCGATTTACATATGATACGGTCATTTGCCTCACTGTATCCCCACCTATTGACCTAGGGTACGAAAAATGTCTACCCATATGGTCAAAGGTATGATGTCGATAGTGTCATGAATCATGCTAACCCAAGAATCTCACATGATTCTTCCGTTGTGGCCACAGTCTCAAGCACTGATCATACATATCAACCCGCGAACTGAAATACAACTCTTATAAGAAAATATTATCCGAGAGAGTGGCGATTCTCTGTTGTATCTTTACAAACTTCATGTGTTTCAAGAAATGACCCAATCATACCCTTATGACCGGATCTTTTGAACCGGGGAAGGAGAATGTCAAAGTTATTTGATCCACACATAAGATTGTAAAGACCTCAAGTCAAATGACTAGTCATATAATAGATACATGAAATTTCTCACAGACACATGGGATAAACACTCCATATGAAAACTTTCGGCGGTCAGTTCGATGGACACGAGCAACTCATGCATCCATGTGATACACCAAGCAGACGGATCTCCGCTAGTAGCCTATGAGATCGGCTACCCCACTTAAGGGCGGATCATATCATCATGCTAGTCTCTCCGCTTTATGAACGCCCAGATTATTCACAAAACTATGACTATGAACATTTAAGAGTAATGATTCTCATAAGGCGTGGAAGCCATCGTCTTATTACTCCAAAGGCTTTATTACAGTGTTGATGATTCATATAAGTTATGTAAGACACGTATAATAAAGATTGCCATTTTATTAAATAATGAAAATATTACAAAGACATGTACATATAACCCATCTACAAGTTGGGTATAAGGCATATCCCTAAAAAAAAAAAAGTAGCCCCATAAGAAATATGGAAAATATGTGAAACTCAACATCAATCGGACCATATCCAATAAAGTCTGATTTCTCCTCTCAGACACTCCATTGTGCTGTGGAGTACCTGGAGGAGTATATTGAGCGAGAATCCCATTCTCCTTCATATAATCAATGAAATCACCACTCATATATTCTCCGCCTCGATCAGATCGAAGGCATTTAATATATTGACCAGTTTGTTTTTCTACTTCATTTCTGAACTCTTTGAACTTTTCAAAGGTTTCCGATTTATGTCTCATCAAATAGACATAACCGTACTGTGACAAATCATCGGTAAAGGTAACGAAGTACAAATAACCACTGTGAGCAGTCTGACTTAGTGGACCATATACATCAGAATGTACGAGTTCCAGTAAGTTAGTGGCACGATGTCCAACACCTGAAAATGAGGCTTTGGTCATCTTACCCTGAATACACGATTCACAAGTTGGATAGGATTCAATGGTAAGATCAGGTATCAAACCATTCCAAACCAATTGGGTAAGGCATTTAACGCCTATATGACCTAGCCGCATATGCCAAAGTTCAGTATTATTAACAACAGGTAAACTACGTTTATTAACTCCAGTATTTAAAATATCTTTTGAAGTTTGCAATGTATAATGACCATGCTTATTTAGACAACAAAGGATCTGAATATTACTATTATCATATAAATACAAAGAATAATTCTTAATATTGATACGATAACCTTCTGTATCAAATACAAAAAGAGATATAATATTAGCTTCACATCCAGGTACAAAAATAACAGTCATTTAACAAAAGTGTCCCATTCGGCAAAGGAATCTCGCATACTCACACTGCAACTGCATCCAGTGAGTCTCCACTCCCAAATCACAACTGCATCTCTCCAGGCTTCAGTTTCCTACTTTCCTTCAGCACCTGCAACGAATTGCAAATGTGAATGGGACAAGCAGAATCTAAAATCCAGCTGGATGTAGCGTCTTCACAAGCCAAAGATATATCAAATACTGGAAAAATAAATGTACCTGATGTAGATGCTCTATCCCTCCTTAGCAAGGCAATGTAGTCAGAACAGTTCCTTTTCCAGTGCCCGACCTTGCTGCAGTGATGGCACTTGTCGTCAGAAGCCCTCTTGGGCTTAGCTATCTTTGCATGTGGTTGAGGACCGAGACCATTCTTCTTCTTCCCTTTCTTCTTCTTTCCCTTTGAACAAGTCTGGGAAGAAGCAGAAAGTGAAGTAGGTCTGGGAGGGCGAGTCAGTACTTCCTTCTTGAGGTACTCTTCATCCATGAGCAACATCCTATGCAGCTCATGGTAGGTGCAGATAATCCCATTCATGTTGAAATACATCACGAATTGGCGATATGAAGCTGGGAGCGAACCAAGAATGACACTCCTATCGAGAGTGTCATTCAGAGGGAGATTATGTTGCCTCAGCTGATCGATCAAATCGATCATGTGAAGAACACGCGAGCTCACAACTTGCCCCTCGTCTAATTGCGCATGGAACAGTTCCATTACGACCTTATCAACAATGACTTGTTCTTGGTTCTCAAACGATTCTCTTAATCGTGTCATCATACTATACGCATCTGACATGCCATAAACTTAAGATGTATGATTTAACTTTTAAATCATCATCATTCCAAGACTTCGCGTTCCTCCGGTGTTGCGTCCTCTGTCACAACAAGGGGCAGCGGACCCTCAAGAACGTATCCCAACTTCTCGGAATCGAGGACAATCCTCAAATCCAAGTCCCAATCGGTGAAGTTGTCAGCGCCCTTGAGTTTGTTCGCATCTAACATACGCGGAAACTGATTAGTAGATGGTTCCGCCATCGCAAATCTATCATATATATCACGAAAAACGGTTAGCAAAAATTAAGCAGTTTTATATAATATCAAAAACATTAACTAGATCATGGATTTTTAATCTAAAAATGCCCATCCCACTAAATCATGCAATATTGTAATCCCCAAACAGAATACAAAGATTTAATAATTAAATTAAATACAAATAGTGAAAGGTGGATCCCATGAATATATTTCAGCTCACAAAAAAGGCACGGTCTCGCCTACGTATATTCATCAGGTAGACAACTCATTTGTCAATCACTCACTAGTGACTCATGAGTTTCCAGTCCTGGTCGTTTCTCGTTGTGATTGCTAAGACAGGCCCACAAGAAGATGTACCAAGTTTAAACTCGTCAATGATAAACTCAAGCTACTTGCGTAACCCTGACAGCTAGGGCACGTTCAGGATTGCGCTTTCGCTTGAATTTATCTAGTATCTGACATACATCCGGTATAAATAAATCTCTATCGGCTACACCCTCATAGTAGAGGCACGGTCTCGGATGTATTCACGGAGAAATATTCATAAACTGTATTGACAAGACGGACCATATAACATGCATCAAATACATAATTACATTTAAACCTTATTAATTAAGGATTTTCCGCAAAGTGTCATACACCCTAAATCTAATCAAATTAGATTAAAACAAGCATGTATAAACTAAGACAACAAGATTAAACATTAAATTTAATGGGCTAATCATATTAGAGGGCCTAGAATCAGACTCGCTCTGATACCATTTTGAAGGGGTTTTATGGCGGAAATCCGGTAACGCAGCGGAATAGTGGAAAATAAAAATTTTCCGATTTCAAAACTTTTTCTCGGATCAATTAAATAAACTTATTTATTTAATTATCCAATTATTAAATTATGAAATATTACACAAGAAATCAAATTTTTTTGTAATTACCAAATGCCCCAAAACTTTACATTTTGTTCATTTTAGTCCTAAATTGTTCGAAATAATTTTTGATGATTCTAAATCATTATTATGATGATTTTAACATGTCACACACATCAAAATCAAATTACAAAATGAAACCCCAAATTTCTTGCCCAAGGCTGAGAGCCTCATTTGGTGGGTATAATGTGCATTTTGCACTTTCAATGTTCAAAACAAATCAAGATCATATCCAATCAACATAAGATTTTATATGCATAATATACACATCCAAATACACAGTAAATGAAAAGCCCCAAATTTAGAGAAGATCTTAAAACCTAATTTTTCAATTTCAACAAATTGGATAAATTAGACCAAATCAATTAAATCCAACACTTCAATCAAGTTTCTTCTTCACCACCAATCAAGCCTCACCACAATGCAATAACTATAGAACAAATCTAGGTCATTTAGGAGTGGGTCAATAACTCTAGAATGGCAACTAGTTTCTAAAACCATCAAAAGAATATTTGTTACATATTAGAAGCATTCTATGACCTTTATACATGCATAACCCTATCCTCAAACTTCCATCCTCCAAAAACACAAAGAATAAAGAATAGAAAAACATAAGAACATCACAAGATGAAGCCAACAACAAGAGGAACATTTTTCTCTCTAATGGCAAGTTGGAGATACTTACTAAAAACCAAGCTTTTCTTTGTTTTTCTTTTTCTTTCTCTCAAGCTTCCTTGTCTTCCTTTAATGGAGTTTTTAGATAAGTATTTTAACTTAATGAAACCCTAAATGAAACAAAAATAATTTATACCAACCCTAATAGCCCTTGGCCGAAAATGGTAGGTAGTAAAATATCATGATATTTGTTTTTTGTTTCATTTAATTAAGCTTTATCAACTTGTTACTTTAATCATCAAATCATTTAATGAAAAAATTAAAGTCAACAAAAGCAACTAAGTCATTAAATAAAATATCACAACTTAAAATATTTATATCTTTAATTAATTTAATTATTTAACAATAAAATAATTAAATAATTATTTAAATATAAATATATTAAATATATGTATTATATTTACAGTAAATATCAAATACATACATATTTATGATATTAGTCAAATATCTCAATTTGACAATTAATTAATTTGTATTTGAATTAATCTAATATTAAATGCAAATACACAAAAATTAGGAAATGACTATTGGGTCCTTACACATGTATTTTTCGTTTAACCTTTAAACGGCTTTATAAATAATTAATATTATTTATAGATGTTGCCCTAGTGCTCTACAAGTATATTTCATTAGTGAGACTCTATAGATTCAGGCATATCCGTCACGAAATCCAATTTCGTGTCCATAATTTATCCACTCGTAAATTATGACCACCACAGATAATGTAACATCCCAAATTTTCGGGACTGTTCTAGAAGATTCCCGAAATAATATTATAGTCTCGGAGCATGATGATAATGAAGAATAAGAGTTCAAGTGATTTCATATGGGTTGGAATATTAGATTATGAATTTTCGTCGCGTCGGAAAACGCGGGGGATCAAAAGTCAGTTACGCGATTTTCGCAAAACGCGTAAAGTTTACAGTTTTGGTCACCAAAAGAGCAAACGAACTCCGATCGAGTTGATTCTTGAACCATCGGACTCGTTTTTCAGAGACAAACAACTTTCGTGTTGATCACTTTCCGAGAATTGCGTCAGAAGGGCCTCAAAAATGCGAAATTCCAGAAAGTTCCATGATAGGGACTAAAAAGCAAATTTGCGGGGACTCATCTGATATTTTCCCATATAGTATTAAAGCTTCAATGTTTTGGAAAATAGCAGAAATGGAAAACCTTTCTCTCTTCCTCCACCCGACCCCCGATCGACCTTGGTAAAGAACTTCTCGCCGGTGGCAACTCCAACCCTCAAGTGATTGCGAGCAAGATGGTGGCAGTCAGAGACCGTGAAAGCACCGGCAACGGCGACCTCGAGATGAGATTTGGGCGTGAGATGGGTTTCGTGGATCCGACTCGTCGGTTTGTTTCACGGTCCGAGCCACCTACCAAATCGAAGCCCTCGGAGAGTACTACGAGTATGCGGAGTCAATTTCGCCGAACAGTGGCCGGTTGCACGCGAAATGAGGAAGAAAGTCGCGGAACAGTAAACCCACGATGAACAGTAGCTCCGATCGGAATTCCGATCGCACCACGCGCGTTCGTATGGCCGACGGGAATCCGAATATGGCCTCGGAATTTCGGTACGACTCTCCGTTTTAGAATTTGTTATTTTAAAGTTTATAGTTATATATTCAGATGTTTCCAGTAGTTCCGTAGTGTAACAAATAAACATGAATTGAATTGGGTATGATATAATATGTTAAATCGATGCTTTTCGTAGAATTCGAGTGAGAACAGATTAGATTTGATCGATCCGGTAGTATTAGCGAGTTTCCGGTAAAACAGAATTTCTCGCGCGACCGAGCGTAGATGACCGCAATCATGAAAATAGTATATATATGATATTACGAGGGTAATTTGGTGATTCCGGAGTAGTTCGGAGGGTTCGAGACCCTTCCGTAGCGTTTGTGGAAACTTTTCCGTAAGATTTGTCGCAAACGCGTAAAACAAGAATCTAGGTTATCCGGCTAGTTGGAATAATATAGAAAGATATGTATTAGAGTAATAAAGCTTAAACCGTAGTATCAGAGATGACTCGGGTGTTCCGGGGAGGTCCAAAAGTTTAGTATAGATGGGTTGAAAGTTCCGCAAATAGCGGTTCTGACATATTTTGTTATTTGTTTGACAGATCGGACCCGGATCGCGGGCGTTCGCCTAGCCAGGTAAGTAACTCATGTTATGAATACTTAAGAGATTTATTATTGTTCGGAATTACTAATATCATAAGTTGTAGATATTTATGTGCATGAAACATATAGACATATATATATATATAAAGATGAATGTAGAAGAAAGAAGCATGTGTAATTATATACACATATAGATAAGAACAAGTAATTATAAGCAAGGGTATGAGTAAGAGATAAGTATGAGCATATAGAAGTATAGAGATACATGTAGGTATAAACCAGTATGTATATTTAGATAAGAGCATATGAATAAGGTCATAAATATAATTTAATGAGACTTGGGTTTGGGGGTTGTAGAAACTACACCCTAGGGAATGGGATTAAAGTTATAAATGAGACAAACATATATGAACTAGTGTTATGAAGGAAAGTTTGTAATTTATGCATGATATAGGAATATTAACAACCTGAATATGGATACGAGTATAAAAAGTGATAAAGAGCATAAATGAGTAGTATATGCATAGCATGAGAATATATAAAAGATTATGACATGAGATTCTTGAGCACAAGTTGATAGTTAGAAAATGGCAAATCAGATTAAGAACTAAGACATTGGAACTCATATACGTTTGATGTCTGATATAGTAGTAGAGCTTCGATTGTATGTGTATGAATATAAATTATGCAATTTATTGATTGTGAGCCACCGGCAAGGTAAGTTATAGAGGTAAGCCAAGTTATAATGGTTTGAATGTGTGCATGCATACAAAAATATAGATATGTATGAATGTAAGATAAATTCAGCATGTTTTAGTTTGAGCAAGCATTCTGTTGATATTTGACCATATAGTTTGTAAGATCATTATAGATGGAATCATGGCTAGAGTAAAGAGAAGCATGAGAAATGCATATATGCATGTACATGTGTGTGTGAGTTAAGATTTTTAGAAATCAAGCAAAAGAAAAGAATATTTTCAAAGATTTCAAATGTTCCAAAGAAAGATTTCAAATGCTTTTGAAAAGAATCGTATTTCAGAAAATATTTTCACAGTTTGATTTACAGATTATGGTTTTATATTTTTCGGGGCATGAGGTAAAAACTCACCCCAGTATGTAACTTGAGATACAGTTCGGAATTGACGGATATCATATGGATTCGGGATTTGGGATTTGACCCATCCCAGTTGTACATTGTTGGAATTGACGGATTTATATACATGTGAACATGTGGAGGACTAGGGGGACGCTCCTAGATCCTCAGCGCTCAGATGGTACATTCCTGGGCGGAGATGCATCTCGCCTATGGGCGGAGATGCGCCTACGGGCGGAGATGCGCCTTCGGGCGGAGATGCGCCTACGGGCGGAGATTTGGTTTTCAGAAAAAGAATTTCAGTTTTCAGATTTTCAGTACACAGTTTTCAGATTTTTAGTGTCTGGATTTCAGAAACCAGATTATAGTACACGGTTTTCAGAAACAGAGTTTAGGAATAGTTTTTTTCAGATTTCAGTTTTCAGTTTTTAGATACAGATCCCAGTTTTCAAGTGTAGTTTTCAGTCTTCAGAAATAGTTTTCAGAGATACAGAGTTCAGAGAAAGTTTTCAGTTTTCGGTTTTCAGTTTTTAGAGTACAGATTTCGATTTTAGAAAACAATTTCCAGAGATTCAAGTATTAGAGCATGTTTTCAAAGACAAGTTTATTAAAAGAAGATTTTAAATAAGTTTCATAAAAGAGTTTTATAAAGAATTTTCAAGAAAAGAGTTTTCGGAAAGTATTTTCTAGAAACCATAGCACGTTAAGTTGTTGGGGTTGGTGCTCAGAGCGCCAATTCCCGATTGTATTTCTGTTAAATACTTCTGTAAAACATTATTATTATGAATAATATATGCAGTTTCTATAATATAATCTATCTTTCTATATGGTAAAGACGTAATGACCCGAGAATGATTAGTCATGATACAGTTGCAAAAGCGTCGCAACGGACATTGAGAAGTATCATGACGTTGTCATTCTCAGACAGTTCCTGGTCAAGGTTTACACTACTTGGTCAGTATAGTAAACCCGTTGAGACCGGTACATGTCGTATACTGGAATATATGATTCCAATGGTTTCTCAATGAACCATTAGTCTTGGAGACTAGTATAGACGTGTAGGTGTTTATAGCGGATAAACACTGAACGACTCACCAAAGATTCTTAATGGATGGTACACCAGCGTCAATAAGAATCTTCTTGGGTTGAGTAGCACTTGTGATTCTTAGACTTGAGATGCCATTGTGGGCACATGAGACATCTTCTACACTTAGACGGCAGTCACGTCACCGATCTATTTAGATCAGACCTCCGCCTGTTCGTTGGGTGTAGATAGATCCTCAGGGTGTCCTATGTGTATCAAGACAGGATCCGTCAGTTCTGTGTATCAGAGCATAGGTAGTCCATATGATTAGCAATCAGATATAACCATGGGCCCGTGGTAAAGTTTAGAAGCTAGTTCTAAACATTCTTTTTGAGATTGCTAATAGAATAGTCGACTGGATAATCCCGATAGAGATTTGACGTTTACATCTATATCTCTGGGATTTATCCGGATACCTGTGACGGAGGAATTATACATTTGCCATGACCTTGACCTGTATGGTTCAGCGAGATTATCCGTGATCGTCATAATCTACGGGTGGATAGATTATGGACACGAAATTAGATTTCGTGACGGATATACCTGAATCTAGAGAGTCTCAATAATGAAACATACTCGTAGAGCACTAGAGCAACATTGATAAATAATATTGATTATTTATAAAGTCGTTTAAAGGTTAAACGCAAGATACGTGCTAAAGGGACTAGATAGTCATTTGCCTAATTATTGTGTATTTACTTTTAATACTTGATTAATTTAAATACACATTAATTAATAGTCAAAAATGAGTTATTTGACTTATATCCTAAATGAATATATATTTTTAATATTTAATGTAAATATTATACATATATTTAATATATTTTTATTTGATTAATTAATTAATTAATTAATTGTTAAATGATTAAATTAATTAATATATAAATATCTTACATTAGGATATTTAAAGTAAATGATTATGTTGCCTTTGTTGACCAAGTTTTAAATATCTAATAAAGTGTTTTTAGATATTTAATCAAGTTGACCAAACTTTAGTTAAATGAAATTGAAATGAAAAATTGCCAAATGAATGCTTGTAATTTCGGCCAAGGGTTTTTTATTACAAGTATATATTGTTTTCATTTCATCTTCATTTTTTAACCTAATACACTTTACAAGAAACACCATTAAAGAAAACAAAGAAAGCAAGTGAAGGAGAAAAGGAAAAACTTAAAGAAAAGCTTGGATTTTGTAAGTTTTTCAAACTTATTATTAGAAAGGAATTTGTTCCTTAGGATCTAGGCAAAATCTTGTGATGTTCTTAAGTTATTCTTTTCATTATTTCTTGTGTTTTTGATGATGGAAATTTGGTTGAAAGTGTTGAGCATGTGTGATGAAGAAAGCTTGTAACTATTGTAGTTATAAACATTCTTTTAAGGTTTTTGAAACCATGTTGCTAATCTAGAGTTATTGACCGACTCTTAAATGACCTAGATTTGATCTTGAGTTGTTTCATTGTGTTGAGACTTGGATTGGATGGAAGAATGATGATTGAAGTAATTGATTTAATGTATTTGGTCTAATTTGTCCAATTTGTGGAAATTGAAAAATTAGGGTTAATGACTAATTCCAAATTTGGGGGTTTTCATATATGTTGTGTATTTATGTATGTATATGATGCATATAAAGTTTCATGTTGATTGATATCATTTGGATGTGTCTTGAAGCATGAAAGTGCAAAATGCACAAATTTGAACCTTAATGGAGCTCACGGCTTTGATGATGGAATTTGGGGATTTTGGTTGCTTTGGTGTTTTGATGTTTTGAACATCATAAGTTCATCTTGGGAATGATTTAGAATCATTCAAAATTGATTTGATCAATTTCGGACTAAAATGGACAAAAATACAAAGTAAGGGTATTTCGGTAAATTCACTTAAATATGATTTATTGAATTTATTTTCATAATTTGATTATTGGAATGTTAAATAAATATGTTTATTTAATTAATCCGAGAAAAAGTTTTGAAATCTGAAAATCGGATTTTTCACCGCTCCGCTGCCGTTGCGTTACCGATTCACCCCCTAAAAACCCCAACAAAAGTCTTATACAGTTTACCTGACATGCATATGATAATGTATTCTAGTGTTTTCATCTGAGATGCATGTAGTTGATACTATGTATAATAATATTAGCACATTCATATGTAAGATCCTCAGAAGCGGATTTAAGGTAATTGTTCATTAAGCATGGCATATTGAGTAGAGCGTAATTCCCATGACAGGTATATAAGTCATACATTTTAGAAATGTTATGAGGTACATACAGTTGACATTGAAACATGATAACCTGGTTGCATGTATATGATTGATATTGTGTGCATTATATGTTCACATAAAAAGGAACAATCGGTAAGATAATAGCGTATGGTTACATGGTTTCACATACAGGTTGGTGTGGTTGGCTTTTAGCCTGTTTGATATTAAATAGAAATGATAGCTTATTAATCCGATTTGATGATATTTCAATGTAATAAATGAAAGATGATTACATTAAATACCCGATCTAGATTATCAAGGATGACTAAGTAAGTATTTGAGACGTCTGTGTAACGTAATGGAAGTATGACATGGTCTTATTAGTAGTATGTTGATAAATGGATAAGAATGAGATAATTAGCTTAGATTTATATGAATAGCATGATTACAGAAAAAGATAGTTCAGGAACTTAATGAAACGA